>LS990923.1:20336377-20618877 GCA_900464855.2 Musa schizocarpa | reverse complement strand
ATTGCTAGGCTTGTTTAATTTTTTGTGTATTTATTGATCATTTGTTAATGGACCAAGAACTCATCAATTCATCAATGTTCAATCTCTTCAAGACATTTAGACTCCTCATGGAATATACTATATACTTAAATCAAGATGTTGTTATGAAACCAATTGATAAGTGTTTATGATTTCATATGTGTTTTGAGTGACGCAAAATGTTTCGATCAAGGAGAAAGATTTAAAGTAGAAAAAATTATGTTGGGTTAGAGAAACATGTTAGAAGATTGGACGTCGCGCCAAAGGATCGGTCGACATATCAACAGAAAGCTTCGGGCCATGGTTTCGGGCATCGAGCCAAGAAGAGCAAATATTGTGCCAAGGATATTGGAGTTGCAGAGGTCAACTAGCTGATTGGACAATAGGCTATAAGAGAGGATGATGCGCCAAAGAATCGAACGAGGCATCGATGGACCAATGACATACCGGACAACATGATTCATGTTTAGTAATAATTATCTAGATCGAAGTATGTTTTATGTATACAGGATTAACTATGATAGCAAGACATAAAGCAAAATGAAGTCTCGGAGTTAAGAACACAATTTCGTTGGGAGTTCGAGAGTTCGTCAGAAGTCCGGACGTTCGTCGAAAGTTCTGCCAGAATTGACTGAGAAGTCCAGGAGCTTGCCAAAGAAGCTTATTGAAACTCGCTAAGAAGATCATCGTGAAGTCCAGGAGCTTGGCGGGAGTCCACTGGAACATTACCAAGAGATTATCAGAAGTTCGTCGGAAGATCGCCGGAAGAAACTAGACTTATTTTGCTTAGAATATGTCTTAGGAATCGTAGTTAGCATATAATTAGAGTTGGGATTAGGAGGTAATCCCATTTAGGAGCCAATTGGAACCAAAGTTGGGTTGGTTTGTGCCAAATTCAAGGCCCAACCAGGATACTGAAAGCCTGGCCGGTGGTGGCACCGCTTGGGAGACTCAATCTCCCAAGTGGTCTGAGCGGTGGTACCATCGACAGTAAATGCTATCAGTGGTGGTACTGCCCCTATCAGGCGGTGGTACCACCAGAGCTCAATTTCCAAGCTATGTTAAGTGGTGGTATCGCCCAGATTAGGTGGTGGTATCGTCCAGTGTCAGGATGTCAAGCGGTGGTATCGCTTGTACTCGGGAAACCCGGGATGAAATAATTTTAAGCTCCAAGTTTGAATCAACTTAAAGCCTATAAATACCCCTCTCATCCCTAGTTAAAATATACAAGAATTGAGAGTAAAAATAGAAAGAAACACTGCTACAATCTTGTGTGAACTCCTCTCAAAAGTTCTAAGTGTTAGAATAGTATGAGAGATGAGTAAGTGGGGGTGTAAGAGTTATCTCCTAAACCTAATAAAAGAAGAAAGAGCTGTAAAAGGTGGTTGGTCTTCACCTATTGAAAGAAGATCGATAGTGGATGCCGGTGGCCTTGACAGAGGAGGAATCGAGAGTGGATATAGGTCTCGATGACCGAACCATTCTAAACTTAGTTTGCATTTACTTTGAGCAATTTACTTTTATAGCAAACTGCCTCTCCTCTTTACTGTTCTTTTACTACACCTATGCTCGCATATGCTTTCAAGCACATTTACGAAATCGATTTTTATCGAACGAATTTAATTGAACCGATATTTTTACCGCTGTACTAATTCACCCCCTCTCTTAGTACCGACTCGTTCCTAACAAATATTATGGACCTAAGAATTGTTATCATAATTTTAACATCACTAGTCACTTCTTTATTGGTTATGATCTAATTAGTGATGACTAATATGTAAGAAAAATAATCAGATAATAGATTCTATTTGTTTCATTTTATGATTTTAGACTCTATTTATTAAAAGTGTATATTCCTCGTGTTATTTGTACCTACAGATACACAAAACGCTATGCAATAATGAGCCTGTATCAATTGCTTGATAAATAAAGCTAAGAGTTACTTTATTTTTTCCTTTGATTCTCTCAAGTAGGCATAATGTATTATGGTAAGACAATTCTTCTACTTAGCTCTTTAAAACACTAATCAATAATATTCAAAACAACTTGACCTTCATCTAAATACTCTAATGATCATAATTTTTCTTGATGATCTCCTCATCAATTTTTCTATCAATTCTTCACAAGTATCGCCTCATGATTCGTCTTTTCTTTAGGTTTTCATTAATAAATCTCAAAGATATGATTCCATGCTAGATTTTTAACTCTTTTTTCTTTAGGTTTTTTTCTTCTCTCACTAATAAATCTCAAGGATATGATTCTATACTAGATTTTTAACTCTCACATAACTATAGAAAATAAAAATTGAATAGTAAATAAGAGGATGGAGAAGAAATCAAATAATAGAAATTTTATCACTAGTAGAACTATCCTCGATAGAATTAAGAAAATCCCTATATGAATAATATATATTTTGGTAATAAATAAATATAAAGGATAAGTAGGAAGATAGGATTTGAGCTCAAGACCTTATAATGAACTGTCAAAACTTTGTCAACTAAGTTAGTCAATATCCTTTTTAAACGTTTATGACCAAGAGGTACTAGATAGTTTTTTGAATAAGCCTTGAAAGGAGAAAGAACACTTAAGCTTACATGACTTACAAGTCAAACTCTACTTCCAAGTTAAAAGTCAGATTACATGACTTACAAACACGTTGTGATTACAAACGCCTAATTAATTGATCATGATGTATGAGAACCCGCTTCCCTTATTTTGCTTGGAGTAGGATATTTTTATTAAAGGACTTGAATGTAAATACAAAAATTACTTAGTATTAACTTGCAAAAAAAAAAAAAAATGGACAAAAGATGAAATTTTACCAAGGCTTAGTTTTCTTAGATTAAACGCAAAAAAATTATGTTAGGTATATGTTTGAGTTCTCTTGCATTCTTACTAACCAAACTGGTGCATAGAATTATAAATTGGTAATACTAATGTTCCTAGTTAATATGATATTTGTGGTGGGAAGGAAATAAAAGAAAGAAAAATAATTATTATTGAAAAAATAAGAAAAAAGAGGTAAAAAAGAATATGACACAAGGATTTGATATTGTGCAGTTATAAATTTTAAAATACTATTTCTTGTTTATATTATTTAAATAATATAAAAAATAAATGTTAGGATTATATTATTGTGTTGAGTTTATGGAATTTGAGTAAGTATCAAATGACTCTGCCTAGTTGTTTTCAAATATATTTACATATGTATGCAATTATCAATGCATATCATTTATATAATTTTAAAGTATTTTATTATTTAAAAGTATTGCAACAGTATTTATTTTAAAAATTTTAAAAAGCATATGATTCAAATAATTATTTATTGTTTTATAAGTATTTATTGATTTATATTATCTGAATTTATAGAAAAATGTACATCCAATATTATATTTGAAAAGGATTAAAAAATATATGATTAGTGCTGGTTTCAATAAAAGGATTTGCATAAACTCTTATTTTAAAAAAAAATCAGATATATTATGTTATATGATGATAATTATATAATTAGTATGGCTATGATCTGAACCTTATATATTCAGAAATTAATTTCTTCTAGGCACTAGGATAGTGAAATATATATTACTTAATCATGGGTATTAAATATGATTTTGAACATTGTCATGCGATATAAGATGATCATAGTCATTACTGTGACTTTTGTTCTGATATATATATATATATATATTATTGCTATGCTTACACTTATCAATCATTAGCTATATTTATTTTTATTTGTGAATAATAAGTTATGATAGGATATATGATATTAGCTATAGTTATGATTTTATTATGAAAATATGTTTAAGTAAATGTTACTTTAAGAAGCATCATAAGTATTTTATGTTAGTAATTTATGATTTGAAATGTATATGAAGTTTAAGTTTTTATAAATTATGTAAACATAAAAAAATATTTGATATCCATATGTATTTTTAAAGTATATATTTGAATGTTTAAAAACATATGTATTTTTTAAAAATATATAATTTGGATTGGAATACTATAAACTCTTAAGAAGCTCCTGAATTTATTAAGCATGTTATAAATGCAATGTCTTATGAGTGGCTTGATTATGAATTAAAATATGTAATACACTTTTAACTATTAAGGTTTATAAGTCTTTTAGAAAAAGTTAGAAATGCGCCGGTTGTACTTGTCTCGGTGTCACAAGCAATGTTACCACAGTTACAGGAGTGGTCTCTTAAGATGCTGGATAAAGACCAACTCAACTTGGGTGAAGGTTTGCTCTGCATCCTATCTTGCAAGCTTAGTATAATCAACATATTACTGTCAGCTATTTCAGACTAGCAAAGAAGGTCTAACATTCCACCAGAAATAAAGGGGAGGCTGGACCTATATGGTACCGTGTTATTCTTAAATTATGCCACAAGCAATCTCTCAGGAACATTGAATCTGCTTTTTCCTGGTACAAGAGAATCGATTATTGTCTTCTGCTCCACATGAGCATGTGAAGTTTGATTTCCAATACGAACCTTCGATGATAAATCATGACTATGTAGTCAATGTTCCTCCCAGAGAATGAGAATTGGCCTGTTTAAATAAAACAGGCCACGAGAGCACATTGAAACAGAGCACTGCATTGAATAGTCTTGTGGCCTTCCCCTACAAGTAGTGGTGCTTGAATCACTCCCCATATCCCATTATTGATTCTTGTTTCTCAATGACAATAATATTAGTGCAATGAATTATCTTCTCTGGTGAAGCAAACACTGTCGTTGGGAGGCAGATGAGGAAGCCAGAAGAGAGAAATTCAACTCAAAGAAGAAAAGCTGCCCAGAGAGGCATTAGGAAAGTAATCTTCTGGAAATTCACTGTGTACTTGTGAAGAGACAGAGTCCTGACAAGCCAACTGTTTGATTAGTTTAATTGTGCCAATTAGTTGGGTTTTTGTGGCTGATACAACTTTATTTATTCAATAGTAATATCATAAAAAAATAGTTTATATGCGATAAAAAAAAATAAAAATAAGATAATTTGAAGTAGAGAATTGTGATTACTATATTACAAATCTACCCACGGTCGCTGCAGTTGAGCATGTGCTACCCAGTCAACTTAGGCATGAGGCTGTTTCGTAGCAGAGCAGGCGCGTTAAATTTGACGAAGGTCTCAGCCTCACCTAATTCCGGCCATTTACACACCTTCCCTTTTTTGTTTTAGTTGGTGTTCCATTCCTAGCAGAGTGACTAAACTCTCAACAAGAATCTAACTCCACATGATGCAACCAGGCAAGACGAACCAACAAATATATACACAAGCATTGCGTAGGCTGCATTTGGATCCCGTTATAGCAAGCTATGACCATCAAGTTCGTGTTTGTGGCTCGAAGAATCATGCACGCCAGCTTCTCTCTCTTATCTAAAGGACTGTGGAACTTGTGAGAGCAGCAGCGTCTATGTACGAGCAGCCCTATAAATGTCCCAAGAAACCCAACGTGATACTGCTCTACTTTGCATTACAGCCTTCGCTCCTCCCGTTCATGTCCATCTATTAGAATTCAGTGATGATAAATGTACTCGGTGTCGCGATGGATGAGCCGGGGCAGGATGGCAAAGACCCCCACGAACCCCACTGTGAGGCGTCCACCGGCAGACACAAGGCCTCGGTGGTGCTGGCCAGCGGCGGCTTGTTACTGCTCGGTATCGGCGGCGCCGTACTCCTGGCATGGTGGGCCCTCTCCTTCCACCAATACAACGAGCAGCTGTGGATGGTCCCCGTCGGCTTGGTGCTCGTGGGCACGCCTGTCCTCGGATGGCTGTCGGTTTTCTCCTCCGGCGGCTTCCAGAGTCTTGAGAGGGTGCAGGCCGCAGCAGCTAAGTCACCTCCCTCCTTGGACCCAGAAAGGTGATCAGAGAGAAGGAAGCACAAGAGCTACCACGCATCTCTTTTGTTCTTTCGCTTTTGTTCTACGTGCTTCGTGAAAGCCATATACGGGCGACTAAACATTATCTATCTGAATCAGATCGTCTATGAAGTCTTTGCGAACGTTATCGGTTTGATAATGATAACAATTAAAAAGTATCCCTACTTCGTTATTTTGTATGCTTTGTGTAATGAGCTTGGTTATGAGATATTCGATGAGGAAGAATTTACAATCATCACATTTAAATTATTTTTTTTTAAATAATTAATTAATCAACACAGAACATAACATGGAAAAACAATTATAAAATTATAAGAAAAACATTAGCTATTGCACGAATTATCAAGAAGCTTTTGATAATCGATAACACCTATGTCCATGAATATATGAAAAAAAATCTTAGTTAATATTGGATTAATGTAAAATGGAGAAATCTGCGATGGCAAATTTGGCCAACTGAAGTTGGAGCTATTTTTAAGAACAAAAAAAAGAGGTGCACCATTTATATACACTTTTTTTTAGAAGGAAAACCTCAACAAGTCATTGTTAAAAACAAGGATAGAAATGACACAAGAGGAAGTCATGAAAGCTCTCGTAACAAAAAGTTTTGCTTCCGAACCAGGGGATAGATCAAACTAGACATTGTTGCAAGCACAAACCGTTCAACACTTTTTTTTTTTTAGCAATTAATGCTTAACCTATACTTACTTGAGTTGATGAGAAGATTCCACTGCTTTTACTAGTTTCTTCTTCTAATGTTAGAAAGAAATGCAGTAGAAAAGTTGATGATGGCAAGCCAAGGACAAGTGAAAATAGAGTGGTTGTATTTGGGAATGGAGAACTGGCCCGGTAGTATCTGGGGGCAGTGGAAGTAGCTTGGAGAGTAGGCTGAGGCAGTTCTTTCCAGATTCTCGTTCAGCTGGAAGGAAGCTTTGGAATGCATGAAAGAATTTAATGAACACCAAGTGTTTGACGCTGAAATCAATGAAAGCAAGAATTATGGAGGCCCAAAAATCGCCGAAATTGGGGGGAAAGGATAAGAGTGCTATTATATATATCATTAGTGCCTTGTTTCACGACTACGAGAGGCAACAAATAAATAGACAGGCTTAATCTGATCCACGATCGTCACTGGGACTGCATGCTGACATGAGTAGAAAGAAAGCATTGCAAGGGATCCACGCTTTTGCAAATTTTGACGCATATTTGTTGGAATAACAAATATTTAACTAACTGCGTGCACCCTGTTTCTTTTTTTTTGTTGAATGTACCGGTGTTGAGTTAGGCGGTAAGTAAATAAGGTTTTGTAAAAGTCAGCACCGAGAATATATAGGAGGCAATAGGACCAGCACCTGCAACCTAATTCGACAAGGAAACAGATAAGAAGGCAATAGGACCAGCACCTGCACCTGCAACCTAATTATAGTGGGTTTTAACTATTTATAGCCTATCTTATCTTTTAATTTAACTCTATATCTAATAAAAGAGATATGGTGACTATAAAAATAGAGAAAACAAAACTATAGCAACGAGGCAGAAAATTATTGTTATAATTTTGATTAAAAAAAAAGAAAAAGAAAAAGACAGACAAATAAGAGAAGGAAATGGAAGAAGACAAGGACGATACAAAGATACTGTTCTCAATCATACACATAGTGTTCTCATCTCATATTAGATTAGATATATAGTATATTCTTATTGTGATTACTTGAGGAGAATTTGGATATTGTGCATAGTAACATAATCCTTGTACCTTAGTTATTCTCTTGAGATTGTTGCTTGGGTTTTGGAGATAAGACTAAGATTTGTATATTCATTATTCTTATAGTGGATTATCTTTGGTTTGTCATGCGATTTTTATCCTTTATGTTGGAGGGGTTTTTCACATAAATCTTTGTGTTATATTTGATTATGATTTTCATTTAATTCCACTACATGTTTGTGTTATATTTGTTTTGTTCATCATGTGAATTGTGCACCATTTCATGTCATTAACGAGCCAATTAGTTCTTCAAGTGGAACAATATTAAAATCTTTTGTTTCTTGTATTGCCATTACTTTTGATTCCCAAGCTTTAGAAAGAGATCGTAAAACTTTACTAACAAGTTCAAAATTCGAGAAATATTTGCCAAGAGCTTTTAAACCATTGATGACATCCATGAAATGGGTGTACATGTCAACAATGGTTTCGCTAAGCTTCATTCGAAAAAGCTCGAAATCATGCATCAAAAAATTTACTTTAGAATCTTTTACACTACTTGTGCCTTTGTTTGTGATTTCAAGAGTGCGCCAAATATCAAAAGCTATTTCGCACGTAGAAATCCGATTGAACTCATTTTTGTCTAAAGCATAAAAAAAGGCATTCATAGCTTTTGCATTTAAAGAAAAATACTTCTTCTCCAAATCTGACCATTCGTTCATCGGTTTAGAGGGAAACTGAAAACCGTTTTCAACAATATACCATAAATCCAAATTTATAGAAATCAAGAAGACTCACATTCGAGTTTTCCAATAAGTGTAGTCTAATCCGTTAAACAACGGTGGATGAACAACTGATAAGCCCTCTTGAAAGCCATGAAGAGTCATTTCTCTCGGGTGTAAATCCGAAATGAGAAATACCGGGCTCTGATACTAATTGTTAGGATCAAGAGCACTAAGAGGGGGGGGGGGTGAATTAGTGTAGCGAAAAGCTTTCGATGATTAAAACTGTATTCGTACGATAAAAGTGATTTTGGTAAAAAAGCCAATTCATAAATCACTTTAACTTGTGATCAAGCGAGATGCAGTTAAAGCAAAGATATAAAGACAATTTAAAGTTATGATGGAAATCGGAATGTAAGCGCAAACTGAAATATGATGTTTGTATGATGGAAATCAGAGTGACCTAGATTCTTACATTCATAGCAAGTAGTTGTGTTCTTTTTAAGTTTGATTTTAGACTTTGATTCTTGTTTCATGAACTTTTTAAGCTTTATTATTAAGAATTCAAAAATATCATCACTTGAGCTTTCGCTCGAGTGGTCTTCTTAAGTTCTAAGTGTGAAATCCTTCTTGTTCTTTGGAAGGTTGTTCTTATATTCATCAAGTTCATTATATGCCTTACACATCATTTCTTAGGTTATCAAAGACCTAATAAGTTCTTTAATCGAAAAAAGGTTCAAGTTCTTTTTTTCTTGAAATACCGTTAGTTTATGATCCCAATTTTTATGAAGGGATCTAAGTATTTTGTTAACAAGTTCAAGGTTAAAAAATTTTTTACCAAGTGTTTTTAAACTATTGACGATATCCATAAAATAGGTATACATGTCAACAATAATTTCACTTGGCTTCATTCGAAATAATTCAAAATTATGGATTAAAAGATTAATATTTGAATCTTTAACTCTACTAGTGTCTTTGTGTGTGATTTCAAGAGTGTGTCAAATCTCATAAGTCATTTTGCAAATAGAAACTCGATTGAATTCATTTTTATCCAAAGCATAAAACAAAGCATTCATAGCTTTGGCATTCAAAGAAAATGACTTTTTCTCCTAATCATTCTATTCGTTCATTAGAAGGAAGACTTTTAAAAACTATTTTCAATGATATTGCATAAATCAAGGTTCAATAAAAGTTAGAAAACTCACATTTGAGTTTTTCAATAAGTGTAGTCCGTCCCATTGAACATAGGAAGATGAATGATAGAGTGACCCACTTGAAATATGATAAAAGTCATTTCTCTTAAGTGTTAAAACAAATGAGAAAAACATAGTTCTAATACCAACTATTAGGTCAAGTCAGCAGTAAGAGGAGTGAGTGAATTAGTACATATGTAAAAATCACAATGAGTCAGAAATCTTTATATGATAAAAATCATTTCGATAACATTTAACTTTGAAAACATTTGTAAGAGTGTGCAGCTAAAGTAATGAGGAAGTTGTTAGGAATGAGTCAGCACTAAGAGGGTGGGAGGGGGGTGAATTAGTGCAACGGATAAAAACGTCAGTTTCGAAAAATCACTTTCGTACGATTAAAATCGTTCTCGAAAGATGTTAACTTGAAAGCGTATAAGAGCGTAGGCATAGTAAAAGCACAGTAAGGAGGCGAGGTAGTTTGCTATAAAAGTAAATTGCTCAAAGTAAATATAAACCGAGTTTATAGTGGTTCTGTCGTCGTGACCTACATCCACTCCTGATTCCTCCTCCATCGAGGCCACCGACATCTACTATCGGTCATTCTTCAATAGGCGAAGACCAACTACCCTTATAACTCAATTCTATTTTTGATAGGTTTAGGAGAGAACCTTTAAAAACCTCTTCACTCCTCTCTTAAACTGACACGAGGAGTTCTCACAAGATTACAATAACATTTTTGTATCCTCTTTTTCACTCAATTCTTGTGTGGTTTAACTAGGGATGAGAGGGGTATTTATAGGCCACAAATTGATTCAAACTTGGAGTCGAAAAATGACTCATCCCGGGTGTCTCGGGTATGGGCGATCCCACCGCGTGTGCTATGCGATACCATCGCTTGCAACATTGACACTGGGCGGTACCACCGCTAGAAACCCTGCCACTAGGTGGTACAATCGCCCAGACTTGCAGTAGTACCGCCTGACAGTCCCTCGGAGACTATGTCTGGGTAGTACCACCACCTAGACTAGCGGTACCACCGCCCAGACTAGCGGTACCACCGCTTTCGATGATTAAAACTGCATTCGTACGATAAAAGCGATTTTGGTAAGAAAGCCCATTCATAAATTACTTTAACTTGTGATCAAGCGAGATGCAGTTAAAGCAAAGATATAAAGGCAGTTTAAAGTTATGATGGAAATCGGAATGTAAGCGCAAACTGAAATATGATGTTCATATGATGGAAATCAGAGTGACCTAGATTCTTACATTCATAGCAAGTAGTTGGGATCTTTTTAAGTTTGATTTTAGACTTTGATTCGTGTTTCATGAACTTTTTAAGCTTTATTATTAAGAGTTCAATATTATCATCACTTGAGCTTTCGCTCGAGTGGTCTTCTTAAGTTCTAAGTGTGAAATCCTTCTTGTTCTTTGGAAGGTTGTTCTTATATTCATCAAGTTCATTATATGCCTTACACATCATTTCTTAGGTCATCAAAGACCTAATAAGTTCTTCAATCGAAAAAAGGTTCAAGTTCTTTTTTTCTTGAAATATCGTTAGTTTATGATCCCAATTTTTATGAAGGGATCTAAGTATTTTGTTAACAAGTTCAAGGTTAAAAAATTTTTTACCAAGTGTTTTTAAACTATTGACGATATCCATAAAATAGGTATACATGTCAACAATAATTTCACTTGGATTCATTCGAAATAATTCAAAATTATGGATCAAAAGATTAATATTAGATTCTTTTACTCTACTAGTGTCTTTGTGTGTGATTTCAAGAGTGTGTCATATCTCATAAGTCATTTTGCAAATAGAAACTCGATTGAATTCATTTTTATCCAAAGCATAAAACAAAGCATTCATAGCTTTGGCATTCAAAGAGAATGAATTTTGCTCCTAATCATTCTATTCGTTCATTAGAAGGAAGACTTTTAAAAACTATTTTTAATGATATTCCATAAATCAAGGTTCAATAAAAGTAAGAAAACTGTCATTTGATTTTTTCAATAAGTGTAGTCCGTCCTATTGAATATTGGAGGATGAATGATAGAGCGACCCACTTGAAATATGATAAAAGTCATTTCTCTTAGGTGTTAAACCAAATGAGAAAAACATGGCTCTAATACCAACTATTAGTTCAAGTCAGCATTAAGAGGGGTGAGTGAATTAGTACATATGTAAAAATCACAATGAGTCAGAAATCTTTATATGATAAAAATCATTTCGATAACCTTTAACTTTGAAAACATTTGTAAGAGTGTGCAGCTAAAGTAATGAGGAAGTTGTTAGGAATGAGTTAGCAATAAGAGGGTGGGAGGGGGGTGAATTAGTGCAACGGATAAAAATGTCAGTTTCGAAAAATCACTTTCGTACGATTAAAATCGATCCCGAAAGATGTTAACTTGAAAGCGTATAAGAGCGTAGGCATAGTAAAAGCACAGTAAGGAGACGAGGTAGTTTGCTATAAAAGTAAATTGCTCAAAGTAAATACAAATCGAGTTTATAGTGGTTCCGTCGTCATGACCTACATCCAATCCTGATTCCTCCTCCATTGTGGCCACCGACATCTACTATCGGTCATTCTTCAATAGGCGAATACCAACTACCCTTATATCTCAATTCTCTTTTTGATAGGTTCAGGAGAGAACCTTTAAAAACCCCTTCACTCCTCTCTTAAACTAACACGAGGAGTTCTCACAAGATTACAATAACATTTTTGTATCCTCTTTTTCACTCAATTCATGTGTGGTTTAATTAGGGATAAGAGGGGTATTTATAGGCCTCAAGTTTATTCAAACTTGGAGTCGAAAAATGACTTATCTCGGGTCTCTCGGGTATAGGCGATCCCACTGCGTGTGCTATGCGATACCATCGCTTGCAGCACTGACACTGGGCGGTACCATCGCTTGACACCCTGCCACTATGTGGTACCATCGCCCAGACTTGTAGTACCACAGCCTGACAGTCCCTCGGAGATTATGTCTGGGCAGTACCACCACCTAGACTAGCGGTACCATTGCTCAGACTAGCGGTACCACCGCTTTCGATGATTAAAACTGCATTCGTACGATAAAAGTGATTTTGGTAAGAAGCCATTCATAAATCACTTTAACTTGTGATCAAACGAGATGCAGTTAAAGCAAAGATATAAAGGCAATTTAAAGTTATGATGGAAATCAGAATGTTAGCGCAAACTGAAATATGATGTTCATATGATGGAGATCAGAGTGACCTAGCTTTTTACATTCATAGAAAGTAGTTGTGTTCTTTTTAAGTTTGATTTTAGACTTTGATTCTTGTTTCATGAACTTTTTAAGCTTTATTATTAAGAGTTCAAAATTATCATCACTTGAGCTTTCGCTCGAGTGGTCTTCTTAAGTTCTAAGTGTGAAATCCTTTTTGTTCTTTGGACGGTTGTTCTTATAATCATCAAGTTCATTATATGCCTTACACATCATTTCTTAGGTCGTCAACGACCTAATAAGTTCTTCAATCGAAAAAAGGTTCAAGTTCTCTTTTTCTTGAAATGCCGTTAGTTTATGATCCCAATTTTTATGAAGGGATATAAGTATTTTGTTAACAAGTTAAAGGTCAGAAAAACTTTTACCAAGTGTTTTTAAACTATTGACGACATCCATAAAATATGTATACATGTCAACAATAGTTTCACATGGCTTCGTTCGAAATAATTCGAAATAATTCAAAATTATGGATCAAAAGATTAATATTTGAATCTTTAACTCTACTAGTGTCTTTGTGTTTGATTTCAAGAGTGTGTCGAATCTCATAAGTCATTTTGCAAATAGAAAATCGATTGAATTCATTTTTATCCAAAGCATAAAATAAAACATTCATAGCTTTGGCATTCAAAGAGAATGCCTTTTTCTCCTAATCATTTTATTCGTTCATTAGAAGGAAGACTTTTAAAAATTATTTTCACTGATATTGCATAAATCAAGGTTCAATAAAAGTAAGAAAACTCTCATTTGAGTTTTTCAATAAGTGTAGTCCGTTCCATTGCACATAGGAGGATGAATGATAAAGTGACCCACTTGAAATATGATAAAAGTCAGTTCTCTTAGGTGTTAAACCAAATGAGAAAAACATGGCTCTAATACCAACTATTAGGTCAAGTCAGCACTAAGAGGGGTGAGTGAATTAGTACATATGTAAAAATCACAATGAGTTAGAAATCTTTATATGATAAAAATCATTTCGATAACCTTTAACTTTGAAAACATTTGTAAGAGTGTGCAACTAAAGTAATGAGTAAGTTGTTAGGAATGAGTCAGCACTAAGAGGGTGGGAAGGGGTTAATTAGTGCAACGGATAAAAACGTCAGTTTCGAAAAATCACTTTCGTACGATTAAAATCGATCCCGAAAGATGTTAACTTGAAAGCGTATAAGAGCGTAGGCATAGTAAAAGCACAGTAAGGAGGCGAGGTAGTTTGCTATAAAAGTAAATTGCTCAAAGTAAATACAAACCGAGTTTATAGTGGTTCCGTCGTCGTTACCTACATCCACTCCTGATTCCTCCTCCATTGAGGCCAACGACATCTACTATCGGTCATACTTCAATAGGCGAAGACCAACTACCCTTATAACTCAATTCTCTTTTTGATAGGTTCAGGAGAGAACCTTTAAAAACCCCTTCACTCCTCTCTTAAACTAACACGAGGAGTTCTCACATGATTACAATAAGATTTTTGTATCCTCTTTTTCACTCAATTCTTGTGTGGTTTAACTAGGGATGAGAGGGGTATTTATAAGCCACAAGTTGATTCAAACATAGAGTCGAAAAATGACTCATCCCGGGTCTCTCGGGTATGGGCGGTCCCACCGCGTGTGCTATGCGATACCATCGCTTGCAGCATTGACACTGGGCGGTACCACCGCTTGACACCCTGCCACTAGGTGGTACCATCGACCAGACTTGCTGTACTACCGCCTGACAGTCCCTCGGAGACTATGTCTGGGCAGTACCACCACCTAGACTAGCGGTACCACCGCATAGACGAGTGGTACCACCGCTTTCGATGATTAAAACTGCATTCGTACGATAAAAGCGATTTTGATATGAAAGCCAATTCATAAATCACTTTAACTTGTGATCAAACGAGATGCAGTTAAAGCAAAGATATAAAGGCAATTTAAAGTTATGATGGAAATCAGAATGTAAGCGCAAACTGAAATATGATGTTCATATGATGGAGATCAGAGTGCCCTAGCTTTTTACATTCATAGAAAGTAGTTGTGTTCTTTTTAAGTTTGATTTTAGACTTTGATTCTTGTTTCATGAACTTTTTAAGCTTTATTATTAAGAGTTCAAAATTATCATTACTTGAGCTTTCGCTCGAGTGGTCTTCTTAAGTTCTAAGTGTGAAATCCTTTTTGTTCTTTGGACGGTTGTTCTTATATTCATCAAGTTCATTATATGCCTTACACATCATTTCTTATGTCATCAAAGACCTAATAAGTTCTTCAATCGAAAAAAGGTTCAAGTTCTTTTTTTCTTGAAATGCCGTTAGTTTATGATCCCAATTTTTATGAAGGGATATAAGTATTTTGTTAACAAGTTAAAGGTTAGAAAAACTTTTACCAAGTATTTTTAAACTATTGACGACATCCATAAAATATGTATACATGTCAACAATAGTTTCACATGGCTTCATTCGAAATAATTCGAAATAATTCAAAATTATGGATCAAAAGATTAATATTTGAATCTTTAACTCTACTAGTGTCTTTGTGTGTGATTTCAAGAGTGTGTCGAATCTCATAAGTCATTTTGCAAATAGAAAATCGATTGAATTCATTTTTATCCAAAGTTTAAAATAAAACATTCATAGCTTTGGCATTCAAAGAGAATGCCTTTTTCTCCTAATCATTCTATTCGATCTTTAGAAGGAAGACTTTTAAAAATTATTTTCACTGATATTGCATAAATCAAGGTTCAATAAAAGTAAGAAAACTCTCATTTGAGTTTTTCAATAAGTGTAGTCCGTTCCATTGAACATAGGAGGATGAATGATAAAGTGACCCACTTGAAATATGATAAAAGTCATTTCTCTTAGGTGTTAAACCAAATGAGAAAAACATGGCTCTAATACCAACTATTAGGTCAAGTCAGCACTAAGAGGGGTGAGTGAATTAGTACATATGTAAAAATCACAATGAGTTAGAAATCTTTATATGATAAAAATCATTTCGATAACCTTTAACTTTGAAAACATTTGTAAGAGTGTGCAACTAAAGTAATGAGTAAGTTGTTAGGAATGAGTCAGCACTAAGAGGGTGGGAGGGGGGTTAATTAGTGCAACGGATAAAAACGTCGGTTTAAAAAAAATCACTTACGCATTTATTAAAATCGATCCCGAAAGATGTTAACTTGAAAGCGTATAAGAGCGTGGGCATAGTAAAAAAAACACAATGAGGCGAGGTAGTTTGCTATAAAAGTAAATTGCTCAAAGTAAATTCAAACCGAGTTTATAGTGGTTCCGTCGTCGTGACCTACATCCACTCCTGATTCCTCCTCCATTGAGGCCAACGACATCTACTATCGGTCATACTTCAATAGGCGAAGACCAACTACCCTTATAACTCAATTCTCTTTTTGATAGGTTCAGGAGAGAACCTTTAAAAACCCCTTCACTCCTCTCTTAAACTAACACGAGGAGTTCTCACATGATTACAATAAGATTTTTGTATCCTCTTTTTCACTCAATTCTTGTGTGGTTTAACTAGGGATGAGAGGGGTATTTATAAGCCTCAAGTTGATTCAAACTTAGAGTCGAAAAATGACTCATCCCGGGTCTCTCGGGTATGGGCGGTCCCACCGCGTGTGCTATGAGATACCATCGCTTGCAGCATTGACACTGGGCGGTACCACCGCTTGACACCCTGCCACTAGGTGGTACCATCGACCAGACTTGCAGTACCACCGCCTGACAGTCCCTCGGAGACTATGTCTGGGCAGTACCACCACCTAGACTAGCGGTACCACCGCCTAGACTAGCGGTACCATCGCTTTCGATGATTAAAACTGCATTCGTACGATAAAAGCGATTTTGATATGAAAGCCAATTCATAAATCACTTAAACTTGTAAACAAACGAGATGCAGTTAAAGCAAAGATATAAAGGCAATTTAAAGTTATGATGGAAATCAGAATGTAAGCGCAAACTGAAATATGATGTTCATATGATGGAGATCAGAGTGACCTAGCTTTTTACATTCATAGAAAGTAGTTGTGTTCTTTTTAAGTTTGATTTTAGACTTTGATTCTTGTTTCATGAACTTTTTAAGCTTTATTATTAAGAGTTCAAAATTATCATCACTTGAGCTTTCGCTCGAGTGGTCTTCTTAAGTTCTAAGTGTGAAATCCTTTTTGTTCTTTGGACGGTTGTTCTTATATTCATCAAGTTCATTATATGCCTTACACATCATTTCTTAGGTCATCAAAGACCTAATAAGTTCTTCAATCGAAAAAAGGTTCAAGTTCTTTTTTTCTTGAAATGCCGTTAGTTTATGATCCCAATTTTTATGAAGGGATATAAGTATTTTGTTAACAAGTTAAAGGTTAGAAAAACTTTTACCAAGTGTTTTTAAACCATTGACGACATCCATAAAATATGTATACATGTCAACAATAGTTTCACATGGCTTCATTCGAAATAATTCGAAATAATTCAAAATTATGGATCAAAAGATTAATATTTGAATCTTTAACTCAACTAGTGTCTTTGTGTGTGATTTCAAAAGTGTGTCGAATCTCATAAGTCATTTTGCAAATAGAAAATCGATTGAATTCATTTTTATCCAAAGCATAAAATAAAACATTCATAGCTTTGGCATTCAAAGAGAATGCCTTTTTCTCCTAATCATTCTATTCGTTCATTAGAAGGAAGACTTTTAAAAATTATTTTCACTGATATTGCATAAATCAAGGTTCAATAAAAGTAAGAAAACTCTCATTTGAGTTTTTCAATAAGTGTAGTCCGTTCCATTGAACATAGGAGGATGAATGATAAAGTGACCCACTTGAAATATGATAAAAGTCATTTCTCTTAGGTGTTAAACCAAATGAGAAAAACATGGCTCTAATACCAACTATTAGGTCAAGTCAGCACTAAGAGGGGTGAGTGAATTAGTACATATGTAAAAATCACAATGAGTCAGAAATCTTTATATGATAAAAATCATTTCGATAACCTTTAACTTTGAAAACATTTGTAAGAGTGTGAAACTAAAGTAATGAGGAAGTTGTTAGGAATGAGTCAGCACTAAGAGGGTGGGAGGGGGGTTAATTAGTGCAACGGATAAAAACGTCAGTTTCGAAAAATCACTTTCGTACGATTGAAATCGATCCCGAAAGATGTTAACTTGAAAGAGTATAAGAGCGTAGGCATAGTAAAAGCACAGTAAGGAGGCGAGGTAGTTTGCTATAAAAGTAAATTGCTCAAAGTAATTACAAACCGAGTTTATAGTGGTTCCGTCGTCGTGAACTACATCCACTCCTGATTCCTCCTCCATTGAGGCCACCGACATCTACTATCGGTCATACTTCAATAGGCGAAGACCAACTACCCTTATAACTCAATTCTCTTTTTGATAGGTTCAGGAGAGAACTTTTAAAAACCCCTTCACTCCTCTCTTATACTAACACGAGGAGTTCTCACAAGATTACAATAACATTTTTGTATCCTCTTTTTCACTCAATTCTTGTGTGGTTTAACTAGGGATGAGAGGGGTATTTATAAGCCTAGAGTTGATTCAAACTTGGAGTCGAAAAATGACTCATCCCGGGTCTCTCGTGTATGGGCGGTCCCACCGCGTGTGCTATGCGATACCATCGCTTGCAGCATTGACACTGGGCGGTACCACTGCTTGACACCCTGCCACTAGGTGGTACCATCGCCTAGACTTACAGTACCACCGCCTGACAGTCCCTCGGAGACTATGTTTGGGCAGTACCACAACCTAGACTAGCGGTACCACCGCCCAGACAAGCGGTACCACCGCTTTCGATGATTAAAACTGCATTCGTACGATAAAAGCGATTTTGATAAGAAAGCCAATTCATAAACCACTTTAACTTGTAATCAAGCGAGATGCAGTTAAAGCAAAGATATAAAGATAGTTTAAAGTTATGATGGAAATTAGAATGTAAGCGCAAACTGAAATATGATGTTCGTATAATGTAAATCAGAGTGACCTAGATTCTTACATTCATAGAAAGTAGTTGTGTTCTTTTTAAGTTTGATTTTATACTTTGATTCTTGTTTCATGAACTTTTTAAGCTTTTTTATTAAGAGTTCAAAATTATCATCACTTAAGCTTTCGCTCGAGTGGTCTTCTTAAGTTCTAAGTGTGAAATCCTTCTTGTTCTTTGGAAGGTTGTTCTTATATTCATCAAGTTCATTATATGCCTTACACATCATTTCTTAGGTCATCAAAGACCTAATAAGTTCTTCAATCAAAAAAAGGTTCAAGTTCTTTTTTTCTTGAAACACCGTTAGTTTATGATCCCAATTTTTATGAAGGGATCTAAGTATTTTGTTAACAAGTTCAAGGTTAGAAAAACTTTTACCAAGTGTTTTTAAACTATTAACGACATCCATAAAATAGGTATACATGTCAACAATAGTTTCACTTGGCTTCATTCAAAATAATTCAAAATTATGGATCAAAAGATTAATATTTGAATCTTTAACTCTACTTGTGTCTTTGTGTGTGATTTCAAGAGTGTGTCATATCTCATAAGTCATTTTGCAAATAGAAACTCGATTGAATTCATTTTTATCCAAAGCATAAAACAAAGCATTCAAAGCTTTGGCATTCAAAGAGAATGACTTTTGCTCCTAATCATTCTATTCGTTCATTAGAAGGAAGACTTTTAAAAACTATTTTCAATGATATTCCATAAATCAAGGTTCTATAAGAGTAAGAAAACTCTCATTTGATTTTTTCAATAAGTGTAGTCCGTCCTATTGAACATAGGAGGTTGAATGATAAAGTGACCCACCTGAAATATGATAAAAGTCATTTCTCTTAGGTGTTAAACCAAATGAGAAAAACATGGCTCTAATACCAACTATTAGTTCAAGTCAGCACTAAGAGGGGTGAGTGAATTAATACATATGTAAAAATCACAATAAGTCAGAAATCTTTATATGATAAAAATCATTTCGATAACCTTTAACTTTGAAAACATTTGTAAGAGTGTGCAGCTAAAGTAATGAGGAAGTTGTTAGGAATGAGTTAGCAATAAGAGGGTGGGAGGGGGGTGAATTAGTGCAACGGATAAAAACGTTAGTTTCGAAAAATCACTTTCGTACGATTAAAATCGATCCCGAAAGATGTTAACTTGAAAGCGTATAAGATCGTAGGCATAGTAAAAGCACAGTAAGGAGGCGAGGTAGTTTGCTATAAAAGAAAATTGCTCAAAGTAAATACAAACCGAGTTTATAGTGGTTCCGTAGTCATGACCTACATCCAATCCTGATTCCTCCTCCATTGTGGCCACCGACATCTACTATCGATCATTCTTCAATAGGCGAATACCAACGACCCTTATAACTCAATTCTCTTTTTGATAGGTTCAGGAGAGAACCTTTAAAAACCCCTTCACTCCGCTCTTAAACTAACACGAGGAGTTCTCACAAGATTACAATAACATTTTTGTATCCTCTTTTTCACTCAATTCTTGTGTGGTTTAACTAGGGATGAGAGGGGTATTTATAAGCCTAGAGTTGATTCAAACTTGGAGTCGAAAAATGACTCATCCCGGGTCTCTCGTGTATGGGCGGTCCCACCGCGTGTGCTATGCGATACCATCGCTTGCAGCATTGACACTGGGCGGTACCACTGCTTGACACCCTGCCACTAGGTGGTACCATCGCCTAGACTTACAGTACCACCGCCTGACAGTCCCTCGGAGACTATGTTTGGGCAGTACCACAACCTAGACTAGCGGTACCACCGCCCAGACAAGCGGTACCACCGCTTTCGATGATTAAAACTGCATTCGTACGATAAAAGCGATTTTGATAAGAAAGCCCATTCATAAATCACTTTAACTTGTGATCAAGCGAGATGCAGTTAAAGCAAAGATATAAAGGCAGTTTAAAGTTATGATGGAAATCGGAATATAAGTGTAAACTGAAATATGATGTTCGTTTGATGGAAATCAGAGTGACCTAGATTCTTACATTCATAGCAAGTTGTTGGGTTCTTTTTAAGTTTGATTTTAGACTTTGATTCTTGTTTCATGAACTTTTTAAGCTTTATTATTAAGAGTTCAATATTATCATCACTTGAGCTTTCGCTCGAGTGGTCTTCTTAAGTTCTAAGTGTGAAATCCTTCTTGTTCTTTGGAAGGTTGTTCTTATATTCATCAAGTTCATTATATGCCTTACACATCATTTCTTAGGTCATCAAAGACCTAATAAGTTCTTCATTCGAAAAAAGGTTCAAGTTCTTTTTTTTTTGAAATACCGTTAGTTTATGATCCCAATTTTTATGAAGGGATCTAAGTATTTTGTTAACAAGTTCAAGGTTAGAAAAACTTTTACCAAGTGTTTTTAAACTATTGACGACATCCATAAAATAGGTATACATGTTAATAATAGTTTCACTTGGCTTCATTCGAAATAATTCAAAATTATGGATCAAAAGATTAATATTTGAATCTTTAACTCTACTAGTGTCTTTGTGTGTGATTTCAAGAGTGTGTCATATCTCATAAGTCATTTTGCAAATAGAAACTCGATTGAATTCATTTTTATCCAAAGCATAAAACAAAGCATTCATAGCTTTGACATTAAAAGAGAATGACTTTTGCTCCTAATCATTCTATTCGTTCATTAGAAGGAAGACTTTTAAAAACTATTTTCAATGATATTCCATAAATCAAGGTTCAATAAAAGTAAGAAAACTCTCATTTGATTTTTTCAATAAGTGTAGTCCGTCTTATTGAATATAGGAGGATGAATGATAGAGTGACCCACTTGAAATATGATAAAAGTCATTTCTCTTAGGTATTAAACCAAATGAGAAAAACATGGCTCTAATACCAACTATTAGTTCAAGTCAGCACTAAGAGGGGTGAGTGAATTAGTACATATGTAAAAATCACAATGAGTCAGAAATCTTTATATGATAAAAATCATTTCGATAACCTTTAACTTTGAAAACATTTGTAAGAGTGTGCAGCTAAAGTAATGAGGAAGTTGTTAGGAATGAGTTAGCAATAAGAGGGTGGGAGGGGGGTGAATTAGTGCAACGTATAAAAACGTCAGTTTCGAAAAATCACCTTCGTACGATTAAAATCGATCCCGAAAGATGTTAACTTGAAAGCGTATAAGATCGTAGGCATAGTAAAAGCACAGTAAGGAGGCGAGGTAGTTTGCTATAAAAGTAAATTGCTCAAAGTAAATACAAACCGAGTTTATAGTGGTTCCGTCGTCATGACCTACATCCAATCCTGATTCCTCCTCCATTGTGGCCACCGACATCTACTATCAGTCATTCTTCAATAGGCGAATAACAACTACCCTTATAACTCAATTCTCTTTTTGATAGGTTCAGGAGAGAACCTTTAAAAACCCCTTCACTCCGCTCTTAAACTAACACGAGGAGTTCTCACAAGATTACAATAACATTTTTGTATCCTCTTTTTCACTCAATTCATGTGTTGTTTAACTTGGGATAAG
The DNA here is from genome assembly GCA_900464855.2 of Musa schizocarpa. Lineage (NCBI taxonomy): Eukaryota > Viridiplantae > Streptophyta > Magnoliopsida > Zingiberales > Musaceae > Musa > Musa schizocarpa. The sequence continues at coordinate 20,596,643 of LS990923.1, read as the reverse complement.
AGGGGTATTTATATGCCTCAAGTTTATTCAAACTTGGAGTCGAAAAATGACTCATCTCGGTTCTCTCGGGTATGGGCGGTCCCACCGCGTGTGCTATGCGATACCATCGCTTGCAGCATTGACACTGGGCGGTACCACCGCTTGACACCCTGCCACTAGGTGGTACAATCGCCCAGACTTGCAGTACCACCGCCTGACAGTCCCTCGGAGACTATGTCTGGGCAGTACCACCACCTAGACTAGCAGTACCATCGCTCAGACTAGCGGTACCACCGCTTTCGATGATTAAAACTGCATTCATACGATAAAAGTGATTTTGGTAAGAAGCCAATTCATAAATCACTTTAACTTGTGATCAAACGAGAGGCAGTTAAAGCAAAGATATAAAGGCAATTTAAAGTTATGATGGAAATCAGAATGTAAGCGCAAACTGAAATATGATTTTCATATGATGGAAATCAGAGTGACCTAGCTTTTTACATTCATAGAAAGTAGTTGTGTTCTTTTTAAGTTTGATTTTAGACTTTGATTCTTGTTTCATGAACTTTTTAAGCTTTATTATTAAGAGATCAAAATTATCATCACTTGATCTTTCGCTCGAGTGGTCTTCTTAAGTTCTAAGTGTGAAATCTTTCTTGTTCTTTGGAAGGTTGTTCTTATATTCATCAAGTTCATTATATGCCTTACACATTATTTCTTATGTCATCTAAGACCTAATAAGTTCTTCAATCGAAAAAAGGTTCAAGTTCTTTTTTTCTTGAAATATCGTTAGTTTATGATCCCAATTTTTATGAAGGGATCTAAGTATTTTGTTAACAAGTTCAAGGTTAGAAAAACTTTTACCAAGTGTTTTTAAACTATTAACGACATCCATAAAATAGGTATACATGTCGACAATAGTTTCACTTGGCTTCATTCAAAATAATTCAAAATTATGGATCAAAAGATTAATATTTGAATCTTTAACTCTACTTGTGTCTTTGTGTGTGATTTCAAGAGTGTGTCATATCTCATAAGTCATTTTGCAAATAGAAACTCGATTGAATTCATTTTTATCCAAAGCATAAAACAAAGCATTCAAAGCTTTGGCATTCAAAGAGAATGACTTTTGCTCCTAATCATTCTATTCGTTCATTAGAAGGAAGACTTTTAAAATCTATTTTCAATGATATTGCATAAATCAAGGTTCAATAAAAGTAAGAAAACTCTCATTTGAGTTTTTCAATAAGTGTAGTCCGTCCCATTGAACATAGGAGGATGAATGATAAAGTGACCCACTTGAAATATGATAAAAGTCATTTCTCTTAGGTGTTAAACCAAATGAGAAAAACATGGCTCTAATACCAACTATTAGGTCAAGTCAGCACTAAGAGGGGTGAGTGAATTAGTACATATGTAAAAATCATATTGAGTCAGAAATCTTTATATGATAAAAATCATTTCGATAACCTTTAACTTTGAAAACATTTATAAGAGTGTGCAACTAAAGTAATGAGGAAGTTGTTAGGAATGAGTCAGAACAAAGAGGGTGGGAGGGGGGTGAATTAGTGCAACGGATAAAAACGTCAGTTTCAAAAAATCACTTTCGTACGATTAAAATCGATCCCGAAAGATGTTAACTTGAAAGCGTATAAGAGCGTAGGCATAGTAAAAGCACAGTAAGGAGGCGAGTTAGTTTGCTATAAAAGTAAATTGCTCAAAGTAAATACAAACCGAGTTTATAGTGGTTCCGTCGTCGTGACCTACATCCACTCCTGATTCCTCCTCCATTGAGGCCAACGACATCTACTATCGGTCATACTTCAATAGGCGAAGACCAACTACCCTTATAACTCAATTCTCTTTTTGATAGGTTCAGGAGAGAACCTTTAAAAACCCCTTCACTCCTCTCTTAAACTAACACGAGGAGTTCTCACAAGATTACAATAACATTTTTGTATCCTCTTTTTCACTCAATTCTTGTGTGGTTTAACTAGGGATGAGAGGGGTATTTATAAGCCTCAAGTTGATTCAAACTTGGAGTCGAAAAATGACTCATCCCGGGTCTCTCGGGTATGGGCGGTCCCACCGCGTGTGCTATGTGATACCATCGCTTGCAGCATTGACACTGGGCGGTACCACCGCTTGACACCCTGCCACTTGGTGGTACCATCGCCCAGACTTGCAGTACCACCGCATGACAGTCCCTCGGAGACTATGTCTGGGCAGTACCACCACCTAGACTAGCGGTACCACCGCCCAAACTAGCGGTACCACCGCTTTCGATGATTAAAATTGCATTCGTACGATAAAAGTGATTTTGATATGAAAGCCAATTCATAAATCACTTTAACTTGTAATCAAGCGAGATGCAGTTAAAGCAAAGATATAAAGACAGTTTAAAGTTATGATGGAAATCAGAATGTAAGTGCAAACTGAAATATGATGTTCGTATAATGTAAATCAGAGTGACCTAGATTCTTATATTCATAGAAAGTAGTTGCGTTCTTTTTATGTTTGATTTTAGACTTTGATTCTTGTTTCATGAACTTTTTAAGCTTTATTATTAAGAGTTCAAAATTATCATCACTTAAGCTTTCGCACGAGTGGTCTTCTTAAGTTCTAAGTGTGAAATCCTTCTTGTTCTTTAGAAGGTTGTTCTTATATTCATCAAGTTCATTATATGCCTTACACATCATTTCTTAGGTCATCAAAGACCTAATAAGTTCTTCAATCGAAAAAAGGTTCAAGTTCTTTTTTTCTTGAAATACCGTTAGTTTATGATCCCAATTTTTATGAAGGGATCTAAGTATTTTGTTAACAAGTTCAAGGTTAGAAAAACTTTTACCAAGTGTTTTTAAACTATTGACGACATCCATAAAATAGGTATACATGTCAACAATAGTTTCACTTGGCTTCATTCGAAATAATTCAAAATTATGGATCAAAAGATTAATATTTGAATCTTTAACTCTACTAGTGTCTTTGTGTGTGATTTCAAGAGTGTGTCATATCTCATAAGTCATTTTGCAAATAGAAACTCGATTGAATTCATTTTTATCCAAAGCATAAAACAAAGCATTCATAGCTTTGGCATTCAAAGAGAATGACTTTTGCTCCTAATCATTCTATTTGTTCATTAGAAGGAAGACTTTTAAAAACTATTTTCAATGATATTCCATAAATTAGGGTTCCATAAAAGTAAGAAAACTCTCATTTGATTTTTTCAATAAGTGTAGTCCGTCTTATTGAACATAGGAGGATGAATGATAGAGTGACCCACTTGAAATATGATAAAAGTCATTTCTCTTAGGTCTTAAACCAAATGAGAAAAACATGGCTCTAATACCAACTATTAGGTCAAGTCAGCACTAAGAGGGGTGAGTGAATTAGTACATATGTAAAAATCACAATGAGTTAGAAATCTTTATATGATAAAAATCATTTCGATAACCTTTAACTTTGAAAACATTTGTAAGAGTGTGCAGCTAAAGTAATGAGGAAGTTGTTAGGAATGAGACAGCACTAAGAGGGTGGGAGTGGGGTGAATTAGTGCAACGGATAAAAACGTCAGTTTCGAAAAATCACTTTCGTACGATTAAAATCGATCCTGAAAGATGTTAACTTGAAAGCGTATAAGAGCGTAGGCATAGTAAAAGCACAGTAAGGAGGCGAGGTAGTTTGCTATAAAAGTAAATTGCTCAAAGTAAATACAAACCGAGTTTATAGTGGTTCCGTCGTCGTGACCTACATCCAATCCTGATTCGTCCTCCATTGAGGCCACCGACATCTACTATCGGTCATTCTTCAATAGGCGAAGACCAACTACCCTTATAACTCAATTCTCTTTTTGATAGGTTCAGGAGAGAACCTTTAAAAACCCCTTCACTCCTCTCTTAAAGTAACACGAGGAGTTCTCACAAGATTACAATAACATTTTTGTATCCTCTTTTTCACTCAATTCTTGTGTGGTTTAACTAGGGATGAGAGGGGTATTTATAGGCCTCAAGTTGATTCAAACTTGGAGTCGAAAAATGACTCATCCCGGGTCTCTCGGGTATGGGTGGTCCTACCGCGTGTGCTATGCGATACCATCGCTTGCAGCATTGACACTAGGTGGTACCACCGCTTGACACCCTACCACTAGGTGGTACCATCGCCCAGACGTGCAGTACCACTGCCTGACAGTCCCTCGGAGACTATGTCTGGGCAGTACCACCACCTAGACTAGCAGTACCATCGCCCAGACTAGCGGTACCACCACTTTCGATGATTAAAATTGCATTCGTACGATAAAAGCAATTTTGGTAAGAAAGCCAATTCATAAATCACTTTAACTTGTGATCAAGCGAGATGCAGTTAAAGCAAAGATATAAAGGCAGTTTAAAGTTATGATGGAAATCGGAATGTAAGCGCAAACTGAAATATGATGTTTGTATGATGGAAATAAGAGTGACCTAGCTTTTTACATCTTGTTTCATGAACTTTTTAAGCTTTATTATTAAGAATTCAAAATTATCATCACTTGAGCTGTCGCTCGAGTGGTCTTCTTAAGTTCTAAGTGTAAAATCATTCTTGTTCTTTGGAAGGTTGTTCTTATATTCATCAAGTTCATTATATGCCTTACACATCATTTCTTAGGTCATCAAAGACCTAATAAGTTCTTCAATCGAAAAAAGGTTCAAGTTCTTTTTTTCTTGAAATACCGTTAGTTTATGATCCCAATTTTTATAAAGGGATCTAAATATTTTGTTAACAAGTTCAAGGTTAGAAAAACTTTTACCAAGTGTTTTTAAACTATTGACGACATCCATAAAATAGGTATACATGTCAACAATAGTTTCACTTAGCTTCATTCGAAATAATTCAAAATTATGGATCAAAAGATTAATATTTGAATCTTTAACTCTACTAGTGTCTTTGTGTGTGATTTCAAGAGTGTGTCAAACCTCATAAGTCATTTTGCAAATAGAAAATCGATTGAATTCATTTTTATCCAAAGCATAAAACAAAGCATTCATAGCTTTGGCATTCAAAGAGATTGACTTTTTCTTCTAATCAATCTATTCGTTCATTAGAAGGAAGACTTTTAAAAACTATTTTCAATGATATTCCATAAATCAAGGTTCAATAAAAGCAAGAAAACTCTCATTTGAGTTTTTCAATAAGTGTAGTCCGTCCCATTGAACATAGGAGGATAAATGATAAAGTGACCCACGTGAAATATGATAAAAGTCATTTCTCTTAGGTCTTAAACCAAATGAGAAAAACATAGGTCTAATACCAACTATTAGTTCAAGTCAGCACTAAGAGGGGTGAGTGAATTAGTACATATGTAAAAATCACAATGAGTCAGAAATCTTTATATGATAAAAATCATTTCGATAACCTTTAACTTTGAAAACATTTATAAGAGTGTGTAGCTAAAGTAATGAGGAAGTTGTTAGGAATGAGTCAGCACTAAGAAGGTGGGAGGGGGGTGAATTAGTGCAACGGATAAAAACGTCAGTTTCGAAAAATCACTTTCGTACGATTAAAATCGATCTTGAAAGATGTTAACTTGAAAGCATATAAGAGCGTAGGCATAGTAAAAGCACAGTAAGGAGGCGAGGTAGTTTGCTATAAAAGTAAATTGCTCAAAGTAAATACAAACCGAGTTTATAGTGGTTCCGTCGTCGTGACCTACATCCACTCCAGATTCCTCCTCCAGTGAGGCCACCGACATCTACTATCGGTCATTCTTCAATAGGCGAAGACCAACTACCCTTATAACTCAATTCTCTTTTTGATAGGTTCAGGAGAGAACCTTTAAAAACCCCTTCACTCCTCTCTTAAACTAACACGAGGAGTTCTCACATGATTACAATAAGATTTTTGTATCCTCTTTGTCACTCAATTCTTGTGTGGTTTAACTAGGGATGAGAGGGGTATTTATAGTCCTCAAGTTGATTCAATCTTGGAGTCGAAAAATGACTCATCCCGGGTCTCTCGGGTATGGTTGGTCCCACCGCGTGTGCTATGCGATACCATCGCTTGCAGCATTGACACTGGGCGGTACCTCCGCTTGACACCCTGCCACTAGGTGGTACCATCGCCCAGACTTGCAATACCATCGCCTGACAGTCCCTCGGAGACTATGTCTGGGCAGTACCACCACCTAGACTAGCGGTACCACTGCCCAAACTAGCGGTACCACCGCTTTCGATGATTAAAACTGCATTCGTACGATAAAAGCCATTTTGGTAAGAAAGCCAATTCATAAATCGCTTTAACTTGTGATCAAGCGAGATGCAGTTAAAGCAAAGATATAAAGGCATTTTAAAGTTATGATGGAAATCGAAATGTAAGCGCAAACTGAAATATGATGTTTGTATGATGGAAATCAGAGTGACCTAGCTTTTTACATTCATAGAAAGTAGTTGTGTTCTTTTTAAGTTTGATTTTAGACTTTGATTCTTGTTTCATGAACTTTTTAAGCTTTATTATTAAGAGTTCAAAATTATCATCACTTGAGCTTTCTCTCGAGTGGTCTTCTTAAGTTCTAAATGTGAAATCCTTCTTGTTCTTTGGAAGGTTGTTCTTATATTCATCAAGCTCATTATATGCCTTACACATCATTTCTTTGGTCATCAAAGACCTAATAAGTTCTTCAATCGAAAAAAGGTTCAAGTTCTTTTTTTCTTGAAATACTGTTAGTTTATAATCCCAATTTTTATTAAGGGATCTAAGTATTTTGTTAACAAGTTCAAGGTTAGAAAAACTTTTACCAAGTGTTTTTAAACTATAGACGACATCCATAAAATAGGTATACATGTCAACAATAGTTTCACTTGGCTTCTATCGAAATAATTCAAAATTATGGATCAAAAGATTAATATTTGAATCTTTAACTCTACTAGTGTCTTTGTGCATGATTTCAAGAGTGTGTCAAATCTCATAAGTCATTTTGCAAATAGAAAATCGATTGAATTCATTTTTATCCAAAGCATAAAATAAAGCATTCATAGCTTTGGCACATTCAAAGAGAATGACTTTTTCTCCTAATCATTCTATTCGTTCATTAGAAGGAAGACTTTTAAAAACTATTTTCAATGATATTCCATAAATCAAGGTTCAATAAAATTAAGAAAACTCTCATTTGAGTTTTTCAATAAGTGTAGTTCGTCCCATTGAACATAGGAGGATGAATGATAAAGTGACCCACTTGAAATATGATAAAAGTCATTTCTCTTAGGTGTTAAACCAAATGAGAAAAACATAGCTCTAATACCAACTATTAGGTCAAGTCAGCACTAAGAGGGGTGAGTGAATTAGTACATATGTAAAAATTACATAGAGTCAGAAATCTTTATATGATAAAAATCATTTCGATAACCTTTAACTTTGAAAACATTTGTAAGAGTGTGCAGTTAAAGTAATGAGGAAGTTGTTAGGAATGAGTCAGCACTAAGAGGGTGGGAGGGGGGTGAATTAGTGCAACGGATAAAAACATCAGTTTCGAAAAATCACTTTCGTACGATTAAAATTGATCTCGAAATATGTTAACTTGTAAGTGTATAAGAGCATAGGCATAGTAAAAGTATAGTAAGGAGGCGAGGTAGTTTGCTATAAAAGTAAATTGTTCAAAGTAAACACAAACCGAGTTTATAGTGGTTCCGTCGTCGTGACCTACATCCACTCCTGATTCCTCCTCCATTGAGGCCACCGACATCTACTATCGGTCATTCTTCAATAGGCGAAGACCAACTATCCTTATAACTCAATTCTCGTTTTGATAGGTTCAGGAGAGAACCTTTAAAAACCCCTTCACTCCTCTCTTAAAGTAATACGAGGAGTTCTCACAAGATTACAATAACATTTTTGTATCCTCTTTTTCACTCAATTATTGTGTGGTTTAATTAGGGATGAGAGGGGTATTTATAAGCTTCAAGTTGATTCAAACTTGGAGTCAAAAAATGACTCATCTTGGGTCTCTCGGGTATAGGCGATCCCACTGCGTGTGCTATGCGATACTATCGCTTGCAGCACTGACACTGGGCGGTACCACCGCTTGACACCCTCCCACTAGTTGGTACCATCGCCCAGACTTGCAGTACTACCGCCTGACAGTCCCTCGGAGACTATGTATGGGCTGTACCACTACCTAGACTAGCGGTACCATCGCTCGATATAATCTCGGAGACTGTGCCCTCTGTTGTGTTACTGTTTGGGCCTTTTAGTTGGACCAACATAGCCCAAAAAGGGCCCAATTGGCCCCTAATTGAGTTGGCTTAATTACATTCTAAACTAACTCAATTAGACTCTAAACTAACTTAATATAAACATAATTGATTACAAGCGAATCATTGTTGTTTGGCATATCATTAGTTCATCTGGCACATCATATGATCTTTGGCACATCATCCTCTTTTTTAGCCTTTTGCCCAATTGGCATGTTGACTCCATAACTTTGATTTCCTTTGCGTAATGTTTGCTCCTGTAGGTCCGACACCCAAATTCTCGACCCTGATGGGGATATAGACAGGAATAACCTTTGTATAGGAACAAATACTAGAAGACCAAAATACGCAGCGGAATAAAATGGAAACACAATCAAACAGAACACCAAGATATACGTGGAAAACCCCTTCAATGTGAAGGGTAAAAACCACGGGGCAAACTAGAGATAATTCACTATGAGAATAATGAATATACAAATCTCAATCTCTTGCCCAAAACCCAAGCAACAACCACAAGAGAATAAGCGGGATACAAGGATCACGTTCATTGCCCACAATATCTAAAACCTCCCAAGTAATCACAGCAAGAGACTCACATAGATTTGATCTAACTTTGAGATAAGAACAACAAGTAGATGATTGTGAAATGTCTCTCTGCGTTGTCCTTGTCTTCTTCCCTTTCTTTCTCTTCCTTTTTTGCTGCCTTGTTCTCCTTCTTCTCTTTGGAATCTCATGGCTCCAAAGATCTGCCTCGTTGTTACCTTTTTATAGCTTTAATCTGCCTCTCAAACGCAGCCACCACACCCCCTAATCTTAATTAGGGTTAGGTTAAGAGGGGGTGTGAGCTGTGGGCTGATAAAGCCCACATGGGCTGAATATAGGCCATCGACCCAACAACCTCCCCTTGACCCATAAGGGGAGGTCTGTCCCATGACTCCTCAATGTGAAGCCATACCGACCAACTGTCTTGCATATCTCTGTCTTTCTTTTTTGTTAAGGTCTTCGTCAACATGTCGCTCCGTTGTCATCTCAGTATGAATTTTCTAAAGTCACAAATGCTTCTCTTCAAATACATTTCGAATCCAAAGTATCGACATCTATATGCTTTGACTTGGAATGAAACATTGGGTTCTTACACAAATGGATGGCACTCACTCGGCATCACAATGCACCACATAATTTTTTCTTTTCAGCCCCAATTCTTATAAGAATTCTTTCATCCATAACATTTCTTTGCATACCTCTCAGTAGCGACAATATATTCTCGCTTACGTGGTGGAGAGAGCAATACACCTTTGTAACACGGATTGCCATGACACAGCCCCCACAAAAAGTAAGTACATAACACAAGTAGACTTCCTCGTATCTATATCTCTTGCCATATCTCATCAGTGTAACACCTGTTAACGCAGGTGGTCCACCTCAAAGCTTAAACAAACCTTAGAGCTCCCTCTGAGATATCTAAAAAATCCACTTCACTGCTGCCCGGTGCTCTTTGCTGGATTTGCAAGAAATCTGCTAGTAACACCCACTTGCATATCGCGATGTCCGGCCTCATTATATACCATTGCATACATTAAACTTCCAACTACTGAAGCATAAGGAACCTTTTGCATTTTCTCCTTCTCCTCATCACTTGACGGACTCTGTTCTGAGCACAACTTGAAGTGACCTGCAAGAGGAGAACCAACTAGCTTAGCATTGCTCATACTAAATCTTTCCAATACCTTCTCGATGTATTTCTCCTGTGACAACCAAATCTTCTTGTTTTTCTGTCCACGAGAAATCTGTATGCCTAGTATTTGCTTTGTTGGCCCCATGTCCTTCATTGCAAAAGACTCACTCAGTTCCTTCTTCAACCTGTCAATTTTAGACATATCTTTTCCAAGAATAAGCATGTCATCAACATAAAAGTAAGAGAATAATAAAATTCTCACCAAACCATTTGATGTACACATAATGATCTGAAGCCATTCTTTTGTATCCATTTTACTGTCATAAATGAATCAAACTTTTCTGTACCACTTTGTCTTGGAGCTTGCTTTAGCCCATACAAGCTCTTCTTCAACTTGCAGACAAAATTATCTTTACCTTTGACTTTGAAGCCTTCTGGGTTGCTCCATATAAATTTCCTCCTCCAAATCACCATGAAGGAAAGTGTCTTCACATCTAACTGCTCAACCTCCAAGTCACGGCTAGCGACAATACCAAGAGCAACACGAATAGAAGACATTTTAACAACAGGGAAAAAATCTCTTTCAAAGTCAATACCTTTCTTTTTGACCAAAGCCTTTCACAACCAATCTAGCTTTGTACTTTGGTTGAGAACAATATTCTTGAGTCTTCAACCTAAAAACCCACTTGTTCTTCAAGGCCTTCATTCCATTTGGTAGCAGCACCAAATCATAAGTGTGGTTCTTCCAAGAGCATCCATCTCTTCCTGCATAGCAACTAACCACTTCTCTTTTCTTTCGCTCACTCTCAACTACTTCCTGTAACTCTCTGGTTCACTGCATCAATAAAGCATCACATACTCATCTCGTAGAGTATCTCTTACGGAAGGTTGACGTTGTCTAGAAGATCTTCTCAATTGAGGTTCTGCGGGAACTTGCTCTCCTACTTCTTCTTGCTCAACATGTCCTGCAGGTAAATCAACATCAGGCTCTACACTATTTTCCTGCACATCTCCCCCATCACCCTGATATATTGGAGGAATAACTGGGTCACAATCTGCTAATCCTTCTCTGAAGTCTTGGTTGGTGCCTTCTTCTTCAAATCCTCAAAGGTTTGATCCTCAAAGAAGACCACATCTCTACTCCCTCAAACACCTTCTGCTTTTAGGATCCCAAAGCTGTAACAAACTGATCATGTGAGTAACCAAGAAAAATACATTCTTTAGACTTACCATCTAGCTTGGACCTCTCATTATCTGGAACATGTGCAAATGCACGACAACCAAACACTCTCAAATGCCTGTAGGAAACATCTTTCCTTGACCATACATGCTCTGCAACATCACCATCTAGGGCTATACATGGTGATAAGTTGATCACATCAACTGCAGTCCTCAAAGCCTCATCCCAAAACCTTTTGGGTAGCTTGGCCTGTGAAAGCATACATCTGATCTTTTCCATGATGGTGCGGTTCATCCTCTCTGCAATTGCATTATGCTGAGGTGTACCAGGAACTGTCATCTCATGTTGGATCCCATGCGACCTGCAATAGTCATTAAACAATCCCATATACTCACCACCATTATCTGATCTTATGCATTTCAATTTCCTTTCTGTCTCCCTTTCAACCCTGGCATGAAACTCTTTGAAGACATTAATAACCTGATCTTTGGTCTTCAAAGCATAAGCCCAAACTTTCCTGGAAAAATCATCTATAAAAGTGACAAAATAAAGTGCACCACTTATACCAAGAACATCAACAGATCCACCAGGAGTTTTTGTCCTCAAAGGACCACATACATCTGTATAAACACGGTCTAAGGCATGCATTTTTCTAGACAAAGCAGCACTAGCAAATGAAACTCTATGTTGTTTACCAGCCAAACAATCAATACAAGGGTTCAGATGTATACCTCTGAGATCTGGTAATACCTCTCTCTTGGAAAGAGCTTGCAGCCCCTTCTCGCTCATGTGTCCCAATCGCCTATGCCACAACTCCATACTGAAGTCTTTCTCTGTAGCATTTAACTGCTCACCATAAGCTTTAGCCTGCAACCTGTACAAAGTATGACATTTCTTTCCATTAGCTATAACAAGAGAACCCTTATTGAGCTTCCATTGCCCTCTGTGAAATCTGCTTTCATACTCTTCATCATCTAGTCTTCCAACTGAAATTAAATTTAGCCTCAAGTCAACCACATGCCTCACATCCTTAAGTACCAACTTACAGACCAAGGTTGGTCTTTAAATGGATATCACCCATGCCAATGATGTCTGCTGTGCCATAGTTGCCCATCTTGACAACACCAAAGTTTCCAGACCTGTATGTAGCAAAAAACTCCCTCCGTGGTGTAGCATGATAAGAAGCACCTGTGTCAATCACCCACTCAAGATCCTGACACACACAAGAAAAAATATCATCAGAAGGAGACAAAATCAAATAATCACCACCCTGCACTGTAGCTGTAGTATTATCCTTTGACTCTGTAGACTCCACTTCTTTTCCCTTTTTCTTGTTCTTCTTAGGTTGCTTACATTGGTTCTTGTAATGTCCTTTCTCACCACAGTTATAGCAAACAATATCTTTTCTTGATCTTGACTTGCTCCTACCCATACGTGAACTGCTTCTAGACTTTGACCTTCCTCTGTTCTCTGAGATAAGTGCTTGTGAATCATTCTGAGATGTTGCCGAACTCTTTCTTCTCAACTCCTCATTCAACAAACTGCTTGTTACTTGACTCATAGTGACAATACCATCTGGCGCAGAATTACTAAGGGAAACCACCAGTGTCTCCCAACTTTCTGGTAATGAACTGAGAAGTAACAATGCCTGCAACTCATCATCAAGAGACATTCTCATAGAGGATAACTGGTTAGTAATACTCTGCATTTCATTCAAATGCTCAACAATAGAAGCACCCTCTCTATATTTTAGGTTCACAAGTTTTCGATCAAAAAAAGCTTTGTTGCCACCGTTTTTTTTCTTTCATAGAGACTTTCCAATTTTTTCCAAAGAGAATATGCAGAAATTTCAGTAGAAACATGGTGAAATACACTATCATCAAGCCACTATCTAATAAATCCAATTGTTTTTCGATCTAACCTCTTCCACTCATCATCTATCATAGTTGTAGGTTTTGCACTATCCCTTGAAAAGGTCCATACAAATCTTTGCAATACAAGAGATCTTCCATTCTTGGTTTCCATATCATCCAATTATTTCCATTCAAACTAATCATGCGAGAAATATTATGGCCTCCATATTCAAATACAAAAATTAAATCACCAAAACCCCCCCTCGATACCAGTTGATGGGGATATAAACAGAATAACCTTTGTATAGGAACAAATACTAGAAGACCAAAATACGCAAAGAATAAAATGGAAACACAATCAAACAGAACACCAAGATATCGTGGAAAACCCCTTCAATGTGAAGGGTAAAAACCACGGGGCAAACTAGAGATAATTCACTATGAGAATAATGAATATACAAATCTCAATCTCTTGCCCAAAACCCAAGCAACAACCACAAGAGAATAACTGGGATACAAGGATCAATTCTTTGCCCACAATATCTAAAACCTCCCAAGTAATCACAGCAAGAGACTACTGTAGATTTGATCTAACCTGAGATGAGAACACTGCTAGATGATTGTGAACAGTCTCTCTGCGTTGTCCTTGTCTTCTTCCCTTTCTTTCTCTTCCTTTTCTGCCTTGTTCTCCTTCTTCTCTTTGGAATCTCATGGCTCCAAAGATCTGCCTCGTTGTTGCCTTTTTATAGCTTTAATCTGCCTCTCAAACGCAGCCACCACACCCCCCTAATCTTAATTAGGGTTAGGTTAAGAGGGGGTGTGAGCTGTGGGCTGATAAAGCCCACATGGGCTGAATATGGGCCATCAGCCCAACAGACCCAAAGCCTTCTGCCGATATGTCGATCGATCCTTTGACTCAACGTCCAATCTTCTGACATGTTCCTTCCAGCCCAATGTCTGATTCCTCCTACTTTAATCAATTTGCCTCTCATTGATCGAAGTTAGTCCTGCATCACTTGAAAGTAAATTAAATCATAAACACTATCAATTAGTTTCATCTTCAAAATCCGAGATTCAATAGAAGTAAAGTAGTTTACTATAAAGGTAAAGTGATGGTGAACAAGAACATTTGAAGACCACTCGAGCATAAGCTCAAGTGATGATGAACAAGAACTACAAATGAAATTTAAAAAATTAAAGAAACAAAAATTTAAAAACAAAAAGAACGAAACTACTTGCTTTGAACGCAAGAAAAAGAACACAAAATGGGATGAATCGAGCTCCTCCGAAGACGAGGAGAAACTCAAGAAAGGCGAGGTGGCAAACTATGCCTTAACGACATTCAACGATGAGATAATCGAAACCCCCTTAATTTATTTTGAAATTACTTGATGTTTTCCATGATGTATTTTCTTTTTTAGAATAATTATTTTTCTTGAAAATTACATATTAAAAAAAATTAAAAATGCAAGAATATGATCATGCTCGTAATTTTGAAAATAATAATGAAAATTATATGTTTTATGTTGATGGAATAAAATGTTAGATTTAAATCTAATGATCATATGTATTTTTTTCTTAAGAAGAAAAAATGTGTATCTTGATTATTTTAGATTTTGATTAAAACCATGCTTGATGTCTTAATGAAAATATTAAGAAGTTTAATATCATGCTATATGTGGTTAAGAAGTAATAATGTGTATCACATTGATTTCCATTGTTATTTCTCGATTTTGATTAAATAAAATCATGTTTGATTTGAAGAAATGCATAATAATATAATATTAAATATTTTGATTGACAATTTTATACACGAGATTTGAAGTTATACATGATGATAAGCATGTGTTATTTTCATGAGTGTATTTGAAAAACTTTGGCAAAAATGTGCCCGAATGCATAAACTTGTTAAGATTATTTTTCAGACTTATCATGTGAAATATATCTTTTGAGAAATGGATTTGATGATTCCTTCTTATATCTTTAGAGAAATAGTTTTACGTGCAAGGATTTGATTCACAAACATATCTTGATCATTGTAAAAATGAAGTGTGCTTTAATATCTTATCAATTTTAACTTCATTTGAGTAAGCTCACAAGTGACTTTCCTCCATGCAAAAATATAATAATAAATAAAGAGGAAGAAGTATGAAAGCTATCTCTATGTCATGTTTTTTTTGAGATGTTTGTATAATTGATATCCTATCACTCATTGTTAAAAATGACATAAACCTAGTTATGGCATGAATTATTACCGCACTTATGTTTAAATTTTGTTTATATCGTTCTCCTTTCTGTTGATGACAAAGGGGGAGAAATATATGAATTGATACTATTAGTGTCATATTTGAATTTGAATTATGTTAAGATATCAAAAGAAGCTTGCATCAAAATATATGGTAAATTGATGATAGAAATGCTATGATTGTCATATGCCATGTCAAGATATTAAGAACTTGCATCGTAGTTTTACTTACTGATATCTTGCCTTGTAATGAAATGCTATGATTTGTTGCTAAAATGATGCATTCAATACTTATGCCGTGTATTATGATGTATGTGATGTATTGCATATGATGTGAATCATGATTAAAATTGCCTTAATTTGAATTTAAGGTTTATCTCAATTATGAAATTTTGAAATAAGAATGATTACTCACCTTTGTCATAATCTGAAAATTGATATAAGGGTCTTTTCTTCTTTTTGACTATGACAAAGGGGGACCAAGAATTTCTAGCGTGGACATCATGAAAAGAGGCAAACTAGCTAGCTTGCACAATTCAAGACGAAAGCAAAAAATCTACTTAAAAGAGAAGAAATTGCTATCTTGAACATCATCGATAATTGCTAGCGTGAAATCTCGAGAAAATGCAAAAATGTTCTATCTTGCCTATCTCATAAAAATTGCATATCATAAAAATTGCTAGCTTGTAGTTTAAAGAGAAGCAAACAGTTGCTATCTCATGAAAAGCAAACATGCTAAACTTGCATATCTTTAATTGCTAGATTACATGATGATAAAACTTGATATTATGTTTTTCATGCAATAAGTTGAACTTATATCACATACACATTAGAGTTGGAACTTCTCCTTTTTGTTGATGATAAAGGGGGATAAGTATGATGTTATGCATAAGTTCATGATGACATGTTGCAAGTATTCATAATTAATATTGCAATGACTTGAATTCAGTTTGAAATCAAGGTTCTATCAATATGACATATTGATAGGGGGAGTTTGTTTAAACTTCGGGAGTTAAGGTTAACTCCGTCATCAAGTGGTTGTCATCATCATAAAGGGTAAGATTATTGAATCTCCTATTTTGATGATGAAACCACTTGATATATGTTTAAGATTTAATCTGCGTTTTGAGTGACGTAGGATCCTTCGATCAGGATGAGACAATTAAAGCAGGAAAAATCATGTTGTGTTGGAGGAACATGTCAGAAGATTGGACGTCGGGTCGGTGGATCAGTCGACGTATCGATAGAAGGCTTCAGGCGATGGACTCGGGCATCGGGCCAAGAAGAGCGGGTATTATGCCAAGGATATCAGAGTTGCAGAGTCAACTAGTCGATTGGGCAATAGGCCGAAGGAGAGGACGATGCGCCGAATAATCGGACGAAGCGTCGAGGGACCAATGGCATGCCGGACAACTTCGGGAGTTTGTTTAAATTTCGGGAGTTAAGGTTAACTCCGTCATCAAGTGGTTGTCATCATAAAAAAGGGTGAGATTATTGAATCTCCTATTTTGATGATGAAACCACTTGATATATGTTTAAGATTTAATCTGCGTTTTGAGTGACGTAGGATGCTTCGATCAGGATGAGATAATTAAAGCAAGAAAAATCATGTTGTGTTGGAGGAACATGTCAGAAGATTGGACGTCGGGCCGGTGGATCGGTTGACGTATCGATAGAAGGCTTCGGGCGATGGACTCGGGCATTGGGCCAAGAAGAGCGGGTATTGTGCCAAGGATATCAGAGTTGCAGAGTCAACTAGTCGATTGGGCAATAGGCCGAAGGAGAGGACGATGCGCCGAATAATTGGACGAAGCGTCGAGGGACCAATGGCACGCCGGTTAATTGCTTAGGATTAATTGTCTCAATCGAAGTTTTGTTTTACATGTATATGATTAACTATGATGGAAGTAGACATGTAGTAGGAGTTACGCTAGAGTCAAGACTATGATCATGTTGGGAGTTTGAGAGTTCGACGGAAGTCCGGATGGTCATCGGAGGTTCTACGGGAACAAATATGAGAAGTCCAGGAGCTTGCCAAAAGAAGCTCGTCAGAATGCGCCAAGTGGATTGTTGCAAGTCCAATAGTTTGCCAGAAGTCCGCAGGTGCGTCACCGAGGGTTCATCGGATGATCAACGGAAGTTTGCCGGAAGTAGCGATTGATGCACCGGAGTAAGTTGCAGTAAATGTCTTTAGAAATATCATAGTTAGCACAATAATTAAGTTAGAAATGGGAGATAATCCCATTAACTTAATCTTGGGGCAATTGGGCCCTTGGCAGACCCAAATTGGGCCGAATGAATCAGCCCATTCAGACTTAGATTTCTTGGCCAACGGTGGCACCGCTTGGGTCGGCGGTGACACTGCCCAGGGCTCAGTCTCCGAGCTAGGCTGGGTGGTGCAACCGCCCCTGACAAGCGGTGGAACCGCCTGAGCTTAGTCTCCGAGCTCTGCCAAGCGGTGCAACCACCCCAGTCAAGCGGTGGCACCGCTTGGGCTTAGTCTCCGAGTGAGACTAGGCGGTGCAACCGCCCCTGTCAGGTGGTGGCATCGCCTAGAGGCTCAGTCTACGAGCTCTGCCAAGCGGTGCAACTGCCCCTGACAGGAGGTGGCATCGCCCAGAGGCTCAGTCTCCGAGCTCTGCCAGGCGGTGCAACCGCCAGACCTCGGAATTCTGGGAGATGATAGTTTTGAGCTCGGAATTCAAACTGGTTTGGGGCCTATAAATACCCCACCCTTTCAGCAATAAAAGGCATCTAAAAGAAACTGAAAGCTTGATCTTACTCTGTGATTTTAGAGCATAAAAGTGTTATAAAGTCTAGAAGTTCTCCTCCCTCTTTTCTTCCAAGTTTTGATATTTCAAGAGAAGCAAGAAAATTCTGTAAGGGTTGTCTCCTAAGCCCGTCAAAAGGAGTGAAATTGTAAAAGGGTGGTTGACCTTCGCCTATTAAAGGAAGGCCTCTAGTGGAAGTCAGTGACCTCGACGGAGGAGGAAACCAAAAGTGGATGTAGGTCAAGATTGACCGAACCACTCTAAAATTACGATGCTCTCTGGTTTGCATTTCTTCTTGCTGCTTATCTTACTGCAAACCTCCATATGTGCTTTACTTCCTTATTACTTTTGCTGCACTCCTTTACGAACTCGCTTTCAAGTTAAGTTTCCGAAAACGATTTTACGTTGGAAACAATTTCATTATACGAATGCAGTTTTAATCGTTGAAAGTTTTTCGCTACACTAATTCACCCCCCTCCCCTCTTAGTGCTCTTGATCCTAACAAATATCTCTATCACTATCTTATCAATTTTTAAAAGGGAGATTAATGAATCTATTTATGTTATTTTTATGAATCTCTTAAAAGTGATTTTGATGATTTGACAAATTGAATGAGTTGAAAATAATGATTAATGTTTTTAAAATAAATGTTTGTTTCATGATGGTTTTATATTTTAAAATTATGCATGATGAGTTGAAGTAATGATAGTTTAAAAAATATTTACATAAATATATGAATCAATAATCTTTTTGAATCATGATTCCTTCACTTGATGACTCAATATTTCTTATACATGAACCAAGTTCTCCCTTCTTCTTGTCGTTTACTAAAGAGGAGATTTTTTTATAAATCAAGATCATTTACTATAATTCTTCTTTTTGCTATTTTTGTCATCCATAAAGAATCATAATTTGTCTCTTGATATTCATAACTTAAAATTTGTTTTAATTAATTGTATATCTCGTCTTCAAGTTAATTTTTCTTGATATATTTCTTGTGATGATTTGAAAATTGATGTAATGGGAAAAGTTTTACACCAATGTATTATTCTCCTCTTCTTCTTTCTTACAATAACCAAGGGGAGTACGAAAATTACTAGCTTGAATGTTAAATCTCCCAAATGCATAAACTCTTCTTATACATTTTTCGGATTATGATATTGATTTTTTGATTTTTATGATTTGAGTTTTCTTTTTAAATCAAGATCATTTTCTATTTACAAAAGAAGAAATTTGTCAAAAATGATACATGATCTTTTGGTATTCAGGACTTGATCTTGTATTTTTGATGATTGAAATATTGATGTAAATTTATCATTGTTATTTATCTTTGTCATGATGTGAAAATTGATGTAAAGGGAAAAGAATTACAATATTGTGTTTTTCCCTTCTTTTTGACAATGACAAAGGGGGAGAAAGTATTGCTAGTTTGCACATTTCAATGAGAAATACTTGCTAGGAAGAAAAATTGCTAGCTTACATTTCTCAAAAGAGAAGAAAGAACTTGCTATCTTAAACATCACCAAGAATTGCTAGCTTGAAATATCAAGAGAAGCAAAAGTGCTATCATGCACATCTCAAAAGATGCAAAAACAAAAAAAATTACTAACTTTAATATTAAAAAACTTGCTAGCTTGCATTTGATATATGCAATGATGTTTCAAAAACCTAAAATTATGCGATGATTTAAAATTGTCTTAAAAATTGCTAGTTGCACTTCTTCTTTTTGTTAATAACAAAGGGGAAGAAGATATGATGATGATGTATAATCATGCATTGGATGATGTAATCATGCATTAGATGATATACTTGGATATTTTGATTATGCATGATTTTATGTTGCATGCAATGATATAATTAATTGGCTCCTTCAATATTTATGATGCATGCAATGGTCAAATACTTATAATTTTATGAATTTAAAAGTCCTATCAATAAGGCATATTGATAGGGGGAGTTAAGGTTAACTCCATCATTAATTGGTTGTCATCATAAAAACCGAGAGATTGTTGAATCTCAGATTTTGATAATGAAACCAATTGATAATGTTATGATCTAATCTACATTTTGAGTAATGCGAGACTAGCTTCGATCAAGAGAAGCAAATTGATTAAAGTAAGAGGAATCAGATGTTGGGCCAGAGTTGAACATGTCAGAAGATTGGATGTCGAGTTGGAGGATCGGTCGATGTGTCGGACGTATCGGTAGAAGGCTTGGTATCATAAATTTGGACATCGGGACAAAGGATCAGACATTGCGCCAAGGATATCGAAAGTTGTGAGAGTCAACATGCCAATTAGGCAATACACCGAAGGAGAGGATGATGCGTCAAAGGAGAGGATGATGTGCCGAAGGATCAGACAAAGCGCCAGAAGAACCAATGACATATTGAACAACAATTGGTTTGTGCTTTGTAATAATTTATCAACTTCGAGTTAGTTTAGGTCATAATTGGATTGGTTTAAAATGTAATTAAGATAACTTAATTATGGGCAAATTGGACCCAAAGTAGGGTTGTTTTGGGCCAAGAGAAAGACCCATTTAGTGACCCAAAAGTTAGGTCAGGCGGTGGCACTGTCGGTCCAAACGGTGGCACCGCTAGTGGCTCAAAATCTGAGACACAATGTCCAAGACTATGTCAGGTAATAGTACCGCCAGACTGGGTGGTAGTACCACCCAATGTCAAGCGGTGGTACCGCCAGTCTAGGTAATGGTATCGCTTATACACAATCTCCCAAATTGTGTTAGGTAGTGGTACCGCCCAACATAAGTGGTGGTACCGCCAGGACCCGGGAAACCTAAGATAAGACCTTGTTTGGCTCTAATTTTGAAGCTATTTGGGGTTTATAAATACCCTATCTATTCATGCATGGAGATATAAGAATTGAACATGAACTTGAGTTGAAAGGAGGGAAAGAATACTTGAAAAAAATTATGTAATCTCTCTTAGGATTTAGAGTCTCTTCTTCCTAGTATTTAGAAAGTTCTTCTAAAGGAAGAAGTGAGGTCTAAGAAAGGAGATTGTAAGGGTTGTTTCCTAAACCTATGAAAAGGAGAAGAGTGTAAAAGGGTAGTTGATCTTCACCCATTGAAGGAAGATCGGTAGTGGAAGCCGATGGCCTCGAGTGAAGAGGAATCGGGAGTGGATGTAGGTCACGATGATCGAACCACTATAAATCAGTTTGTATTTCTGTTTTGTTATTTACCTTCATAGAAAATTGCTTTGCTTTCTCATTACTTTAGCTGCACACTCTTATGAACATTTTCAATGTTAAATATTATCGAAACAATATTTATCGTATGAAGATTTTTGACTCAATGTGATTTTTATGTATGCACTAATTCACCCCCCCCTTCTTTGTGCCAACTTGATCCTAACATGCCGCGCATGTGATGTTGCCCTGAGATATTCCAACAATAGGAAATAAATCATATAAATTGAAACACATAAAAAAATGGGAATGCATTATTCTTGAAAATATCTCTACCCCTAAAATCTTATCTAGTTTTTAATAAGAGATTAATGAATTTATTTATGTCATTTTAAATCTCTTGAAAGCTATTTTGATGATTTGATGATTTGAATGAAAATAAGTTTTTATCCTAATCTTGATCTTGATTCTTTCATATTTGATACTTGAGATTTTTTTTGTGAATTAAGATCTCTTATTTGATCTCTTATGTTTCTCTGTACCATTTACTAAAGAGGAAAATTATCTATATGAATCATGGTTTCTATTGATTTCTTAGAATTATAACTTGATTTTTTTATGAATCAAAACCTTTTATCTTATTTGTTTCTTTTTCACTATGTACAAAATAAGAAGTATCTAAATGAATCATGAATTTTCTTTTGAATTCTATGAATTATAACTTAAAATTTTTAATATATAAATCATGATCTTGACAACTTGAGATTTCTTATACATGAATCAAGATCTTTTATTCTCCAATGTTGCTTTTTGCTATTTACAAAATAAAATATATTTTTTAGAATTCAAGGCTTAAGATTTCCCTAACAATTCAGTCTCCTAAGATTTCTTTTCATTTTTTTCAAAAAGAGATCAAAATGAATCATATCTTTTGTATTAAATCTTGGATTTTGATGATGAAACCAATTGATAGTGTTTATCTAATCTACATTTTAAGTGACATAGGAAGCTTTGATTTGGGAGCGACAAATAAAGCAGGAAGAATCATGTTCGACTGGAGTGAAAAATATCAGAAGATTAGATGTCGTGCCAAAGGATTGGTCGATGTATCGACAGAAGGCTTCGGGCTATGAGTTTGGGCATCGGGCCAAGAAGAGCAGGAATTGCACTGAAGAAATCAAAGTTGCGGAGGTTGTTGGGAAATCAAGGGGGCGACATCATATGCGCAGCGGAAGAACAAGAAAACAAAAATCCCTGATTCCCAAAAAGATGTTCGTCGTCGTGCGAAGATTGGTGCGCAAAAATCCGCAAAACACAAAACTACGTATAGAGATTGTGTTACCTAGGGAGATCGTATATCCCTGTTTCCTTGCAGATCCTTAGGAGAGGGTGAAGGAGGTCAAGCGTCCTCCTCTCTAGCTGGTGATCCACACAAGAGGGTTGGGCGACCCTCCTCAAAACTCCAGCCTCCTCGAGGTGGAGAGGGAGAGGAGAATAGGAAAGGCAAGCAAAAGACTCTAGCCTATGAGGTCAGTGAATCCCTCCTATTTATAGAGATCCCGTGTCAAACCCTAATGGGTCCTTCCCTAGTGGGTATTGGATCTGCATCCAATAAGACAAGGGCTCCGCCGGATATCTCATATCCAAACCTCTACTCATCGCAATGCCTACTATATGTGTGTGACCCTCTAGGCCCAATATCGAGTGGGCCGTGAGTCATACCTACGCTGAAACTCCTTCTAACTCATTAAATTATTATCTTTGTAATAATTCACTTTCGACTCATCGACTACTGGACGTATTTCTTGGCCACTTTTGTAGTCCCCTGACGATCTGAGGAATCCAATCCATTGGACCCGTCTCGTCCCTTAGTTACCATGTGCCTATAGTCCCTCATCCATCTAATATCCCGGCAGACCGTATATCGAGCATGGTGTTGTCGAGGACCCATACGGTTTCTACTCGAAGTCTCGCTCTAATCGGATTCTCCCGAGGAGAACTCTTTCTCTCTCAACCCTAATGACCCCGGCCAGGGATTTGTCCGAGCAAGAACACATGGGATATTCCTCTCATGACGCCGAGAGTGGATGATCCTCTATCGACACTCAATAGCCCTCGTAAGGTCGACTACCACTCCCAATGACCACCAGACATAGATCCGGGAAAGCCAAACCTATAAGTCCGTATCAAAGAGTGGAGCATTCATACAGACATCCTTGGTGTCTCAAGTCTAAGGACCAGATACACCACTAGGACTACGGAATCGCTGTCCGACAATAAGGCATCATCAACCATCCAAAGATTCTCGTAGCGGATCAATCGGTGAACACATTCTCCAATGAGCACTGTCTTTTGTATCCCTAGTGTCCCTACACGAAAGACTATGAGACCAATTTGCATCCATCATATGGACGGGTATACAACACACCAGTCTATCCGTTATCACGATGTCCTCTCGAGTAACCTATGACCGGGATTATTTAGGATATGTGTTTAAAGGTGAATCGATCTCATTATCGTGATCTCATCACGATCTCGATTCCCATTGCACAAATCCAAGGACATCACAATATATATATGCATTTATGCAATAGTTATAAAGTGATATCGTCAAAATATATAATAAAAAAGATTCTGTATTAAGTCACACGTTCCATCACTCACGTGATTGGCTTGTTTGGCACCTATGACTAGCAATCTCCCACTTGACCTAAAGCCAATCACCTATGTGTGTCCGATCCCCATCGAGACCCACAGACGCTTCAAAGACAAAATGAGACAATGGCTTTGTCGGTGGATCTGCAATGTTATCTTCGGATGGAACTCTTTCCATTGCTACATCTCCTCGGTTACGATCTTTCTTATAAGCTGGAACCTCCTCAGAACACTTCATGCGAGACCGGGTTCCCTTATTTGAGTAATCACCCCATAGTTGTCGCAATATAAGGAAAGTCGACTTGTCGCTATCTCATATCGACTCCCAAATCTGTGATGAACTTCTTCAACTGGACTCCTCCCTTGTCTTTCTTTCATCGATGCAGCAATGTACTCTCTGCCTTTGTGGTCGAAATCGGCAGTGGTATCTTGCTTGGAACTCTTCCAAAGACACTGCTCCTCCATTCAAGGTGTACACATACCACGAATTTTTACTATCATCGACATCGACTGAAAACTTGAGTCGGTGTAGCCTTCAACCTTAAGGCTATTACCTCCATATACTAGTAAAAGATCCTTAGTCCTTCTCAAGTACTTAAGGATACACTTTCTTGCTTTCCGATGCTCCAAGCACGGATCCTTTGATACACGCTCATGACACTTTCGAGCATGCGCTATATCAGGCCCTAGTACATAGCATGACATACATGATAGACCCTATTGCTGAGGCATAAGGTATCATATCCATGTTCGCCCTTTCTTCTTCCGAGTCTTTGGGGACATATTCGAGAAAGCGATATCCCATGTCTCATCGGTATGAGACCTCTCTTGGAATTTTCCATGCCAAACCTTTTGACAATAGTTTATATGTACACGGATTGGGACAAGCCAAGCATCCTCTTGGATCTATCTCTATAGATTCTAATCCCCAAGATATAAGATGCTTCCCCTAAGTCCTTCATGGAGAAGTGTCTAGATAACCAAGCCTTTACTTGTGGATAGCATTCCTATGTCATTCCCAAATGATGAGGATGTCATCCACATATAACACCAAAAAGGTGATAGCTCCCCACTTACCTTTCTCAGATACACAAGGCTCATCTTCGTTCTTAATCTAAGTCATAAGATCTGATTGCCTCATCAAATCTTATGTTCCAACTTCGGGAAGCTTGCTTTAGTCCATAAATGGATCTAAGCAACCTACACACCTTATCTGGCAGTTCTTGGACACGAATCCCTCGGGTTGCATCATATACACCTCCTCCTCGAGGTTCCCGTTGAGGAATGCGGTTTTCACATCCATCTGCGGATCTCATAATCATAGTGTGCTGCAATAGCCAATAGAATTCGATGGATTTAAGCATTGCTACTGGTGAGAAAGTTTCGTCGTAGTCAACACCTTGCCTTTGGACGATACCCCTTAGCCACTAGCCTTGCTTTATAGGTCTCTACCTTTCCATCTACTCCGATCTTTTTCTTAAATATCCACTTGCAACCGATGGGTACAATACCTTCAGACGCATCAACTAGGTTCCAAACCTTATTGGAGTACATAGAATCCATCTCAGAATTCATGGCTTCTTTCCACTTCCCGGAGTCTATACTCATAATAGCCTCCTCGTAGGTCTGAGGATCAATATCCTCTACATCCTTTGCTCTAATATGTCCTACATATCTCTCAGGAGAATGAGATACTCTATCAGTCCTGCGTAAAGTTGATACTTGTGTATTAGGTACCTGAACAGACTCGGGCTGTAGAGTGGTGCTTGAGCTTGGTTCTCCAACCTCGCTCAATTCTATCATTCTCCCACTGTCTTCGTCAAGAATGTGTTCCTTCTCAAGGAACACTGCTCTCTTAGCTACAAAGACCTTTTGGTCCTCGAGATGATAGAAATAATACCCACAAGTTTTCTAACTTGTAGACACTACCGACTTAGTTGGAACTCTGTTCAGAAGGTAAGCTGCGGTTTCTATGGCATATCCCCAGAATGAGATGGGTAGGTCAGCGAAACTCATCATGGACCGTACCATATCTAATAATGTACGATTTCTCCTTTCAGAGACACCATTGAGCTGAGGTGTATAAGGAGGTGTCCATTGGGATAATATCCCATGGTCCTTGAGGAAATGAGTAAACTCTGTACTTAAGTATTCACCTCCTCGATCTGATCGAAGAGTTTTGATACTCTTTCCAATCTGGTTCTCCACCTCATTCTTATACTCTCTGAATTTTTCAAAGACCTCAGACTTGTACTTCATTAAGTACACATATCCATATCTTGAGAAATCATCAGTAAATGTAATGAAGTAGGAGTAACCTCCAATGGCATGAGTTGACATGGGTCCACATACATCACTATGTATGAGTTCCAACAACTCATTGGCTCTCTCTCCAGTTCTACTAAATGGAGATTCGGTCAGTTTTCCACGAATGCAAGGCTCACAAGTTGTATATGACACATAGTCGAATGGATCTAGATATCCATCATTTAGCAACTTTTGAATCCTTCTTTCATGGATGTGACCTAGCCTACAATGCCACAGGTATGCACTGTTCAACTCATCTCGTTTCCTTTTGGACATATTTACATTCATGATATGTGGAGTGGTGTTTAACATAAATAAACAATTATGCAATGTTCCTTTCGTGATGATCTTATCATCTAATAATATCGAACAACCATTGTTCTCAAAAACAAATTTATATCCACTAACTGTTAAACATGAAATAGAGATAATGTTTTTGATAATAGAAGGAACAAAATAACATGCATCTAATGCAATAAAAGCTCCACTAGGCAGATGTAGGGCGACCTCGCCAATAGCTAATACGGTAACTTTTGCTCCATTACCCATCTTGAGGTCCATCTCGCCACTCTGTAGTCTCCTAGGCCTTGCCAGAACCTGCAACGAATTGCATATATGATAAGCACTACCGGTATCCAATACCCATGTATTATCATAAGAGTCTAACAAATGGAGACTGATCATGAATGTACCTGAAGCTTCATCAAGCTTTTGTTTCGCCCTTTCTGCAAGGTACTCTTTGCAGTTTCTCTTCTAATGCCCATCTTTACCACAGTGGAAGCACTGGCCTTTGTTCTTTGCTGGGTCTTTCTTAGCAACCTTTGCTTTACCTTATTTGCCCATGCCCTTTCCCTTCTTAAGGGACCTTTCTGCTTTCCTTTTCTTTCTGGTCTCACCAGTGTAGAGAACTAGCTTTTCTTTTTTAATAGTACTCTCTGCCTCCCTCAACATATTGAGGAGCTCTGGGAGAGTCACCTCAAGCTTGTTCATATTAAAATTCATTATGAACTGTGAAAAGGAATCTGGTAGGGACTGAAGCACAATGTCCACACACAAGTTATCCTCTAGGACCATTCCTAGACCTGTGAGTTTCTCAATCCACTCAATCATCTTTAGGACATGGTTCTGAACCGGTGTCCCCTCAGTCATCCTAGCGCGGAAAAAGCTCTTGGATATCTCATATCGTTGAGTCCTTCCTATTCCTCAAACAATTTTTGGACATGTAGGAGAATGGATCGGCATCCATATTTTCATGTTGTCTCTCAGAACTCTCGAGTCATAGAGCCCAACATATAGCAATCGAGCAAGAGTGGAGTCATCAATGTACTTCACGTGGCGGCGATCTCATCCTCGCTTGCCCTTCTTGGTAGGCATCATTGTATCAAGGGCGTACGATTTTCTCCGGTGTGAGAACAATTCTCAAGTTACTTGAGCCAATCTGTATAATTTGGACCAATAAGGCGGTTGACATCAAGTATGCCACGTAAGGGATTTGAAAGCGACATTTTCTGAAAATAAAGATGTAGCAGAAATGAATAACATGCAGATTTTGCAAGAAATAAACTATCAAGATATGGACTTCTATCTTACTATGCTCCCACTATTTTACTAACGAGTCACGCGACACCCTCAGCACGTGAAACGGAAGTCTCCAGCAGACTTCAAGTGGGGATCAGGATCCAATTAGCGTCTTAGTGTAACCTCGAGGGACTCGACCAATCACACTAAGCCTAAAAGGTAGGCAACTCTTGCCGATCACAACTCTTTGTGATTCTCGTCCTGTTCGACCTCCAAATCACCATGGCCTCGAGGGACTCGACCAACCATGATGCTCGGTTAAGTCAACACCTTCGTTACAAGATGAGTCTGATTTGATGATATACCCTCGAGGGACTCGACCAAGCATACCATGTCCTCAGGTCCCCGGTGACATCTCTATGTCGTAAGCAAGATAGCGAATCGCGATATAGGTGAGTCTCGAGGGACTCGACCAACTCAACCTACACCGGGAATCGATTCCTACTCATAACGATGGAAGGCCACGTGGGTCAATCTAATTGCCTCACGTCTACCGACTTAATATTATCGAGAGATGTTTCTATAATTTGGTCTCCTAATATGGCATGTCACACATATACATATTTAATATATATCTACATCGCATTCAAATATATATACATATCTAGTATGTGTATAAGCAATCACATCAGATAATCATGGACCACAACCTAATATGATTTGGCCCGAGCCAGTAGGCCTAATCACTCACATCAAGATCTATGTGTGCAACGGTGCATCTCCTTGCCCTTGTGATCGTCCATCTCGTCCTCGTCGGTTCCGTCGACATCTTGATGCATCTCCATTCATCACGATCGTCCGTCTCGTGGGTCCCGCTTACGCATCCACGCTCCCGCTGCGCCTCCTCATGTGATTATAACTTAATCATAGGCACGCAGGCCCGATCATAAACGAGAAATATAATGGAGGTTCGCAGACCTCAATAATAATAATCACAAGTACACACATCACAAGGTCAATGATCATCCGTCCACACATCATACATCACATGTATAAATAATCATCATCATGTAGGACTACTAGATAATAATAAATAATAATAATCAACTAAACCTTTTAATTAATTAATATTTTTCTGAAATCAAGGACATGTAGGGAATTTCTCAATTCCTAAGGGTATTTTCATAATTTGGACAAAAGACAGAAACTGGAATTTCTCAAATTCACAGGGGCAAAACTGTTCTTTTGCCCAAAACCCTAATTCCCTCTGCCCGCCGCCACCCTGCTAGCGGTGGCTCAGTGCGGCGAGGGCGAGGGCGGTCTCCTTCCGCGGCTAGCCGCCGTGAAGCGCCGCTGCGGTGGGCCCCGGGCCGCCCCCTCAAGGCGGTTCTGCCCTGGCGGCGGCGCCACAGTCTTTGCCTCGGCGGCCGCCCTCGGGGTTTTTGCTAGTGGGAGCAGCGACCACAGCGCCGCTGCCTTGCGGTGCCCTCGGCCAGCTATTGCCCATGGCCCTCTGCCCTGTGGGGTCGGTTTGCGCCTCTACCGCGGGCTGCCAGCCCCCGCCGCCGCAAGCCTGCTGCAAGTAGACCGCCCGCCGGCTGGCTGCTGCAGGCACAGCGCTAACGCATCGCCGGTGCTGTGGTGCTGGTCAGTGTGGCTGCTCTTGCCGGTGGTCGCAGACATGCGGATCGAGGCAACAATCGTTGCTGCCCTTCCTCGCTTTTCGTCAACGATTTTGGCGTCAATATTCTTCCTAAACACAACACACGCGCAGTTCAAAACCAATCATTCGCACGAACAACCTGGCTCGATACCACTTTGTTGGGAAATCAAGGGGCGACATCATATCGCAATGGAAGAACAAGAAAACAAAAATCCCCGATTCCCAAAAGATGTTCTTCGTCATGCGAAGATTAGTGCGCAAAAAAAATCATAAAACACAAAACTGGCTGCGTATAGAGATTGTGTTACCTAGGGAGATCGTGGGAGAGGGTGAAGGAGGTCAAGCGTCCTCCTCTCTGGCGGTGATCCACACAGCAGGGGTTGCGACTACCCTCCTCAAAACTCCGGGCCTCTCGAGGTGGAGAGGGGAGAGGAGAATAGGAAAGGCAAGCAAAAGACTCTAGCCTATGAGGGCTGTGAATCCCTCCTATTTATAGAGATCCCGTGTCAAACCCTAATGGGTCCTTCCTAGTGGGTATTGGATCTGCATCCAATAAGACAAAGGGCTCCGTCGGATATCTCATATCCAACCTCTACTCATCGCAATGCCTACCATATGTGTGTGACCCTCTAGGCCCAATATCGAAGCTGGCCGTGAGTCATACCTGTCGAACTCCTTCTAACTTCGGTGAATTATTATCTCTGTAATAATTCACTGGACTTATCGACTTCTTAACGTATTTTAGGCCACTACGCCATAGTCCCCGACGACTGGGGAATCCAATCCATTGGACCCATTCGTCCTTAGTTACCATGTACCTATAGTCCCTCATCCATCTAATATCCCAAAGACCGTATATCGAGCATGGTGTTGTCGGACCCATACGGTTTCTACTCGAGTCTCGCTCTAATCGGATTCTCCGGAGAACTCTTTCTCTCTCAACCCGAATGACCCTACGCCGGGATTTGTCTAAGCAAGAACACATGAGATATTCCTCTCATGACGCCGAGTAGATGATCCTCTATCGATACTCAATAGCCCTCGTAAGGTCGACTACCACTCCCAATGACCACGTGTACTAGATCCGGGACAAACAAACCTATAAGTCTCGTATCAAAGAGTGGAGCACTCATACAGGACATCCTTGGTGTCTCAAGTCTAAGGACCAGATATACCACTAGGACTACGGAATCGTTGTCCGACAATAAGGCATCATCAACCATCCAAAGATTCCGTAAGCGGATCAATCGGTGAACTCATTCTCCAATGAGCACCTATCTTTGTATCCCTAGTGTCCCTACACGAGTAGCTATGAGACCAGCTGCATCCATCATATGGACGGTATACAAACACACCAGTCTATCCGGTTATCACGATGTCCCTCTCGAGTAACCTATGACCGGGATTATTGAGGATATGTGTTTAATGGTGAATCGATCTCATTATCGTGATCTCATCACGATCTGATTCCCATTGCACAAATCCAAGGACATCATAATATATATATGCATTTATGCAATAGTTATAAAGTGATATACGCCAAAATATAATAAGCAAAAAGATTTTGTATCAAGTCACACGTGCCATCACTCACGTGATTGGCTTGCTGGGCACCTATGACTAGCAGAGGTCAACTGGTCGATTGGGCAATAGGCCGCAAGAGAGGACAATGCATCGAAGAATTAGATGAACCAATGATATGCTGGACAATATTTGATTCAAGCTTTGTAATAATTGTCTAGATCAAAGTAGGTTTTAAGTATTTAGGATTAACTATGATAGCGATCAAGACATGAAGCAAAATAAAGTCCTAGAGTCAAGAACGAGACTTCGTTAGGAGTTTGAGAGTTCGTCAGAAGTCCGAACGTTCGTCATACGTTCTGTTGAAATTGACCAAGAAGTCTAGGAGCTTGCCAAATAAGCTCGTCGAAACTCACTAAGAAAATCATCATGAAGTCCAGGAGCTTGCCCGGTGTTAGGATCAAGAGGGGCACTAAGAGGGGGAATTAGTGCAGCGGAAAACTTTCACGATTTCAAAAGTCTACGTTTCGATTAAAACCGATTCTGACAAAAATCATTTTATAAGGAGTTTAACATGAAAGAGTATGTGCTAAGAGGGGCACTAAGAGGGGTGTTGCTTTCTAGGCGATGCCACCGCCAGCTAGGAATTCAGGGGCTAAAATGGGTGCTCAATTCGGCCCAATTCAGCTATGTTAAGGGCCCAGTTGGCCCCTAATTAAGTTAGTGGGATCACCTCCCAATCCTCACTTAATTTATGATCTAACTATGATAACTAAGACATGATTACAGTGTTGCTTATTCTAGTGCATCAATTGCTCTTCTAGCGAGCTTTCGACGAACATCCAATGAACTTTCAGGAATGTTCCAATGGACTCCCGGCAAGCTCCTGGACTTTATGACGATCTTCTTGGTGAGTTCCAATGAGTTTTCTTGGCAAGCTCTTGGACTTCTCGGTTGGTTCCGATAGAACTTCCGACAAACGTTTGGACTTCCGTCGAACTCTTGAACTCCCAATGAGATCTCGAACTTGACTCCGGCACAAACCCTGCTTTATCTCTTACTACTATCGTAGTTAATCCTATAAAATTTTCTCAACATATAGATTAGATCAAACAATTTATAATTGAGTTCATCATCAAAATCCGAGATTCAATAGCCGGGAGTATATTAGAACACTATTGAGAGTGTTGAATCTCAAATTTTGATGATGAAGTTAATTGTCATTTGTTATCTAATCCGTATGTTGAGATAAGTGTGCAGGATTAACTACGATGAAAGAAAGACATGTAGTAGGAGTTGCGCCAGAGTCAAGACTATTATCACGTTGGGAGTTCGAGAGTTCGACGGAAGTCCAAATGGTCGTTGGAGGTTCTGCAGGAACAAATCCAGAAGTTGGAGGTTCTAGGAGCTTGCTAAAGAAGCTCGTCGAAACTCGCCAAGTGGATCGTCGCAAGTCCAGAAGTTTGCCAGAAGTCCGTCTGAGCATCGCCGAAGGTTCATTGGATGTTTGTCGGAAGTTCGCTGGAATAAGCGATTGACGCACTAGAGCAAGTTGCAGTAAATGTCTTAAAAGAAATATCGTAGTTAGCATGTAGATTAAGTTAGGAATGGGACGTGATCCCATTAACTTAATCTGGGGGCAATTGGGCCCTTGATAGATCCAAATTAGGTTGAATGGATCAACCCATTCGGACTAGAATTCCTGCTCGGCGGTGGCACCGCCCAGGAGATGGTCTCCCAGGAAAGCCAGGTGGTGCAACCGCCCAGGTCAGGCAGTGGCACCGCTTGGGCTCAGTCTCCGAGCGAGACTGGGTGGTGCAACCGCCCTAGTTAGGTGGTTGCACCACCTGGGTTCAGTCTCCGAGTGAGACTGGGCGGTAAAACCGCCCCTATTTGGCTGTGGCATCGCCCAAAGGCTCAGTCTCCAAGCTGCCAGGTGGTTGTACCGCCCCAGTCAGGAGGTCGTACCGCCAGGACCCCGAAAATCCGGGAAAAGACACTTTTGAGCTCCAAATTCAAACCAGTTTGGGGCCTATATAAACCCCATCCTTTCCTGCATGACGGGGCAACCAAAAGCACTGAAAATCCAATCTTACTCTGTGATTTTTAGAGCTCAAAAGTGTTGTAAAGGCTAGAAGTTCTCCTTCCTCTCTTCTTCCAAGTTTTGATCTTTCAAGAGAGGAGAGAAAAGTTTATAAGGGTTGTATCCTAAGCCTGTCAAAAGGAGTTAAATTGTAAAAGGATGATTGGCCTTCGCCTATTGAAGGAAGGCCTCTAGTGGACATCGGTGACCTCGTCGGTGGAGGAACCCAAAAGTGGATGTAGGTCAAGATTGACCGAACCACTCTAAATCTCGGTTTGCATTTACTTTGAGCATCTTATCTTTACTGCAAACCGCCTCAGTAGCTTACTACCTTCTGCTCATTTACAAACGTGTTTCATAGTTAAGTATTTTTCAAACATCATATTTCAGTTTGCGATTACGTTCTGATTTCTATCATAATTGCAAACTGCCTTTTATCTTTTCTTTAACTGCATCTCGCTTGATCACAAGTTAAAGTGATTTATGAATTGACTTTCATACCGAAATTGCTTTTATCGTACGAACGTCATATTCCAGTTTGCTATTACATTCTATTATCTATCTTAAACTGCAAACTGCCTCTATATATTTGCTTTAACTACATCTCGCTTGATCACAAGTTAAAGTGATTTACGAATCGACTTTCTTTCCAAAATCGCTTTTATCATATGAACATAGTTT
This sequence comes from Musa schizocarpa, assembly GCA_900464855.2. Classification (NCBI taxonomy): domain Eukaryota; kingdom Viridiplantae; phylum Streptophyta; class Magnoliopsida; order Zingiberales; family Musaceae; genus Musa; species Musa schizocarpa. The sequence goes on along the minus strand of LS990923.1, from coordinate 20,563,141 downwards.
TAATCGTCGAAAGTTTTCCACTGCACTAATTCACCCCCCCCCCCCTCTTAGTGCTCTTGATCCTAACAATTGGTATTAGAGCGGGGTTAACTCTCAAATGGATTAAAACCCAAGAGAGATGGCATACGTCGGAAACGAAGAGGGACACTCTATTACACATCCACCCATGTTCAATGGGACGGACTACACCTATTGGAAGACCCGAATGAGGATCTTCTTTATTTCAATGGATTTTAAACTTTGGAATCTTGTCAAAAATATATTTTCGAAGTCTTTTCTTCCAATGATCGATTGGAATGAATTGGAGAAGAAGACTTTTGCTCTTAATGCAAAGGCTATGAATGTTTTATTTTGTGCGCTTGATAAATATGAGTTCAATCGTGTTTCGGTTTGTGAAACCGCGTTTGATATTTGGCATACACTCGTAGTGACTCACGAAGGCACAAGTAGAGTGAAAGAGCCAAAAATCAATCTTTTGATACATTCTTTTGAACTTTTCCGAATGAAACCAAGCGAGACTATTGGCGACATGTACACCCGTTTCACGGATGTCGTCAATGGTCTAAAAGGACTCAACAAAAGTTTTTTGGATTTTGAGCTCATAAATAAGATTCTAAAATCCGTTCCTAAGAGTTGGGACCCTAAAGTCACTGCTATTCAAGAGGCTAAAGATTTAAACAACTTCCCTCTTGAAGAACTAATTGGGTCATTAATGACCTATGAAATGACTTGCAAGGCTCATGAAGATCAAGAAGACATCCTTCCAAAGAACAACAAGGATATGACACTTAGAACTTTAGATGACCACTTGAGAGAAAACTCAAGTGATGAGGACTGTGACAATGACTTGGCACTTCTAACAAGGAAATTTCAAAATTTCATTAAGAGTAACAAGTTTAAAAGTGACACAAAAAATAAACTTGAACCAAAAAAGGACCAAGTTATTTGCTACGAGTGCAAAAAGTCGGGACACTACAAAAGTGATTGTCCCCAAGCTAGGAAAAGAACATCAAAGAAGAAGGCGCTCAAAGCAACGTGGGATGACTCGAGCATGTCCGAAGAAGAGGAGTCCAACACCAAGTAAGTTGCTTATTATGCCCTAATGGCCATCGGAGAGGAGGTAACAAATTTAATTGATACAGATTTATCTTTTAATGAATTATTAAATGCCTTTCACGACTTATTTGATGAATGCAAAACAATTAGTAGAAAATATAAATTGTTGAAAAATAAGCATGATAGTCTTGTTAGCAATTTTGATAAATTAAAAACTGAATATCATGATAGTTTAGCTCAATATGAAAAATGCTATGATCTAGAATCTCTTCAAAAGGAGAACTTGCTACTTATAAACGCCTTGAAGAAATTCGTGGTTGGTAGCAAGTCTTTGAACATGATCCTTATAAAAAAGGGTCGCGTTATCAAAAGAAGTGAAATTGGATTTGTGAGAAGTCCTTACCAAAATCCAACCACCTTCTTAAAAGTCACTATCTTACATGTTCAGCACCAAAGCAAATGCAACTTTTGTTGCAAACATGGACATAAAACCTATTATTGTCCATTCAAGAAAATTAGTCTGGACAAACTGATTTGGATTCCTAAAGGAACCATAATAAACTCTATGTAACATAATAAACAATGTAGATCAGTTTTTGAGGCACCCAAAGGTAAATGGGTACCTAAAAATTATCTTTTCTTGTAGAGACATTCACCATCACAAGCTAGGAGCAAGAGATGGTACCTTGATAGTGGATGCTCAAGGCATATGACTGGAGATCCATCTCAATTCTCTAAGCTCACTAGCATAGACGAAGGCTATGTCACATTCGAAGACAACAACAAGGGTAAAATCATTGGCAAAGGAACTATAGGTAACAAATCCAACTTTTTTATTGAAGATGTTTTGTCAGTTGATGGTTTAAAGCATAACCTCTTAAGCATTAGTCAATTATGTGATAAAAGATATATCGTCAAATTCAAATCTAATGCTTGCATCATTGAAAAACTACATAAAAACACATCTATGATTGCATTAAAATAGAATAACATATACACCATTGACATTAATGATCTTTGCAATGATATGTGTTTCTCGGTTTTGAATGAGGATGCTTGGCTTTGGCATAGGAGATTAGGTCGTGCTAGCATGAAACTAATCACTCAAATATCATCCAAAGAACTTGTACGAGGAATTCCTCATATCAAGTTCATCAAATATAATGTGTTTGATGCTTGTTAATTAGGAAAACAAATTAAGAGTAGTTTCAAATCTAAGAATCAAATAAGCACTTCTAGGCCCTTACAATTGATCCAAATGGACTTGTTCGGACCAATCTCTACATCAAGCCTAGGAGGTAGCAAATACGCTTTTGTCATTGTAGATGACTATAGTAGATACACATGGACTTATTTCTTGAAACACAAAAATGAATGCTTCAGATATTTCACCAAGTTTTGTAAACTTGTTCAAAATGAAAAGGGTTTTATGATTTCATCAATTCGAAGTGATCACGGTGGTGAATTTCAAAACCGTGATTTCCAAGAATTTTGTGAATCTAATGGATATAACCATAACTTCTCTACTCTAAGAAATCCTTAACAAAATGGAGTAGTAGAATAGAAAGAATAGAAATCCTCAACAAACCGAAGCCATAAACACTGCATGCTATATTTTAAATAGAGTTCTAGTAAGAACCTTAATCACCAAAACTCCCTCAGTTGTGGAATAATAAAAAACCCAATGTTTAATATTTTAAAGTTTTTGGGTGTAAGTGTTTTATCTTCAATGAAAAAGATGCCTTAGGAAAATTTGATGCTAAATCTGATGAAGGAATTTTTCTTGGTTATTCTTCAGTTTCTAAAGCTTTTCGTATATTCAATAAAAGAACTTTAATTATAGAAGAATCCATTCATGTTGTTTTCAATGCGATTTCCGAAATCAAGAAAAATGATTTTGATAATGATGTTAACTTCGATTCTTTGAAATTAAATGAAACCCCTTCTCCAACTAGCAACTTTGATGCATCTACTTCCGAAACATCCTTACCCAAGGATTGAAAGTATGTAGATGCTCATCCTAAGGAACTAATTCTAGGAGACACATCTAAGGGGGTTCAAACATATTCTTCTCTTAAAAATTTGTGTCATCGCCGCTTTTCTCTCCCAAATTGAACCTAAAGTTATTGACGAAGCCATGAAAGATGATTCATGGATTATCGCAATGCAAGATGAGTTAAATCAATTTGAGAGAAATGAGGTGTGGAAGCTTGTTCCTAGGCCAAATGACTATTTAGTTATTGGTACTAAATGGGTCTTTAGAAATAAGCAAGATGAATATGGTATCGTGGTTAGAAACAAAGCTAGATTAGTGGCCAAAGATTTCAACCAAGAAGAAGGTATCAATTACGAAGAAACCTTCGCTCTTGTGGCTAGATTAGAAGCCATAAGAATGCTCCTTGCCTATGTTAGTAATAATAATTTTAAGTTATTTCAAATGGATGTTAAAAGCGTTTTTCTTACTGGCTTTATGTTTTAAGAAGTTTATGTTGAATAACCTCTTAGATTTGAAAATAATAGCCTCCCTAATCATGCATTTAAATTAACCAAAGCTCTCTATTATTTAAAACAAGCCCAAGGGCTTGGTATGATAGACGAAGTACTTTTCTTATTGAAAATAATTTCACAATAGACAAGGTCGATACTACATTATTTATCAAGAAATTTAAAAATAATTTTCTCATTGTTCAGATTTATGTTGATGATATTATCTTTGGTTCTACGAATGAATCCCTTTGTGAATCTTTTGTTAAAACCATAAGTTTGATGGGAGAATAACCATTTTCTTAGGCTTACAAATTAAGCAACTAAACAATGGCATCTTTATTAGTCAAACTAAATATGCTTTAGATCTGCTGAAAATATTTAATATAGATAGCTCAAAAGTTATTAACACTCCAATGAGCAAAACCTCATCTAATTGCATGAAAGTGTTAAATTTTATTTTTCGGATTCTCTTAACTAGTGGTATCCTAACAATAAGATTTTCTCGATACATTATCCTCTTCCGAACTTAATAAGCATATGTCATATCGAGTTTGATTCTCATCATTGATTTTTGACATATGGAATCAACTAGCAAATACATCTCTCATACACTTATCATGTGAAAAATATTTTTTTGAGAAATGGATTCGATAAAATAATTCCTACTTGTAAATTCTTTCTTATATAGATGATAGTGTTTTAACTTGCAAGGATTTGTTTCACATATATATCTTGATCCTTGTAAAAATGAAGTATGATTTAATATCTCATCGATTTTAACTTCATTCAAAGTAAACTCACAAATAGCTAGTATCACAAATAGCCTTCTTCCTTCATGCAAAAAGATAATAAAAAATAAAAAAGGAAGAAGTATTCAAAGCTATCTCCATGTCATGTTTTCCTTGAGATGTTTGTATAATTGGTATCCTATCACTCACTGTTGGAAAATGACATGAACCTAGTTATGGCATAATTACCGCACTTATGCTTAAAATTTGCTTATATTGTTCTCCTTTTTGTTGATGAGAAAGGGGGAGAAATATATGAATTGATACTATGAGTGTCATATTTGTACTATGTTATTGCCATATTTGCACTATGTTATTGCTATATCATGATAAGATATCAAGAACTTGCATTGCAACTTTACTTGTTGATATCTTGCCATGTGATGCTATGATTGCTAAACACTTGAAATGTTTGTTTTACGTTAAGATATCAAAAACTTAAATTGTAAATTTACATGTTGATATCTTATGTTGAACTGCTACTATCATTCATATTTGAAATATAAAACTTGAGAATGGATGTCAAGTCTTGACATCATTTTTAGTAAGATACATCGTGATGGGAATCATGATTGGAGTAATTGATAAGGTTAAGAGTTCTTAACTTATTAACAAGTCTATTAAATTCAAAGGTCTTGAATTCAAGAATGATTTATCTCAAGTATGGCATATAGATAGGGGGAGTTAAGGTTAACTCCGTTATCAATTGATTATCATTATAAAAAAGGGGGAGATTGTTGAATCTCGGATTTTGATGATGAAGTCAATTGTCATTTGTTATCTAATCCATATGTTGAGATAAGTGTGCAGGATTAACTACGATGAAAGAAAGATATGCAGTAGGAGTTGCGTCGGAGTCAAGACTATGATTATGTTGGGAGTTCAAGAGTTCGACGGAAGTCCGGACGGTCGTTGGAGGTTCTATGGGAACAAATCCGAGAAGTCCAGTAGCTTGCCAAAGAAGCTTGTCGAAACTCGCCAAGTGGATCATCGCAAGTCTAGAAGTTTGCCGGAAGTCCGTTGGAGCATCGCCGAAGGTTCGTCGGATGTTCGCTAGAAGTTCGCCTGAAGCTTGCTAGAAGAAGTGATTGACGCACCAGAGCAAGTTGTAGTAAATATCTTATGAAATATCATAGTTAGCATGTAGATTAAGTTAGGAATGAGAAGTGATCCCATTAACTTAATCTGAGGGCAATTGGGCCCTTGATAGACCCAAATTGGGTCGAATGGATCAACCCATTCGGACCAGAATTCCTGCCAGGTGGTGGCACCGCCAGGGTCGGTGGTGGCACCGCCCAGGAGATGGTCTCCCAGGAAAGCTGGGAGGTGCAACTGCCTAAGTCAGGCGGTGGCACCGCTTGGGCTCAATCTCCGAGCGAGACTGGGTGGTGCAACCGCCTTAGTTAGGCAGTGGCACCGCCTGGGCTCAATCTTCAAGCAAGACTAGGCAGTGCAACCACCCTTGTCAGGCGATCGCACCACCTAGAGGCTCAGTCTCTGAGCTGCTTGGCGGTTGTACTGCCCCAATCAGGAGGTAGTACTGCTAGGACTTCGGAAATCCGGGAAAAGACACTTTTTAGCTCCAAATTCAAACTAGTTTGGGGCCTATATAAACCCCACCCTTTCCTGCATGAAGGGGCAACCAAAAGTACCGAAAATCCATTCTTACTCTATGATTTTTAGAGCTCAAAAGTGTTGTAAAGGCTAGAAGTTCTCCTCCCTCTCTTCTTCCAAGTTTTGATCTTTCAAGAAAGGAGAGAAAAGTTTGTAAGGGTTGTCTCCTAAGCCCGTCAAAAAGAGTAAAACTATAAAAGGATGGTTGGCCTTCGCCTATTGAAGGAAGGTCTCTAGTGGACGTCAGTGACCTCGTTGGTGGAGGAACCCAAAAGTGGATGTACGTTAAGATTGACCGAACTACTCTAAATCTCGGTTTGCATTTACTTTGAGTATCTTATCTTTACTGCAAACCTCCTCGGTAGCTTACTGCCTTCTGCACATTTGCGAACATGTTTCATAGTTAAGTATCTTCCGAATCGACGTTAAGACGGAAATCAGTTTTATCGTACAAACATCATATTTTAGTTTGCGCTTACATTGTAATTTCCATTTTAACTGCAAAGTACCTTTATATCTTTGCTTTAACTGCATCTCGCTTGATCACAAGTTAAAGTAATTTATGAATTGGCTTTCATTCCGAAATCGCTTTTGTCATACGACGCCGTATTCCCGCTTGCTATTACATTATGTTGTCTATCTGAAACTGCAATTTGCCTCTATATATTTGCTTTAACTACATCCCGCTTGATCACAAGGTAAAGTGATTTATGAATCGGCTTTCTTACCAAAATCACTTTTATCATACGAATACAGTTTTAATCGTCGAAAGTTTTCCACTGCACTAATTCACTCCCCTCCCCCCGCTCTTAGTACCCTTGATCATAATAGAGAGATCATCTGAAGTTCACTGGAAGAAACCAAAACTTACCAAACTTATTTAGCTTAATGTATGCATTAAAATTTGTAGTTAGCATATAATTGAGTTGGAATTGGGCCAACTCAATTAGAGGCCAATTACGCCCAAGTTTGGGTTGTTTTGGGCTAAGTGAAAGGCTCAAACAGTGACCCAACAGGTGGCACCGTTGGTGGCTTAGTCTATGAGACATAATCTCCGAGACTGTGTTAGGCGGTGGTATCACCAGATTGGGTAGTGGTATCACCCAGTATCAGGAGGTGGTACCACAAGTTTGGGAGGTGGTACTGCCCAGTGTCAGTGCTGTAGGCAATGGTACTGCCAGTGCCTCAAAAACTAGGGATGAGACACATTGAGGCTCTAAGTTTGAATATACTTAAGGCCTATAAATACCCCTCTCATCCCTGGTTAAAATACATAAGAATTAAGAGCAAAAAGAAATAAAAATACTCTTGTAATCATGTGAGAACTCCTCTCAACTCTAAATATTAGTCTTGTTTAAGAGATGAGTGAAGGGGATTGTAAAGGTTCTCTCCTGAACCTGTCAAAAGGAGAATCGAGTTGTAAGGGTAGTTGATCTTCGCCCATTGAAGGAAGATCGGTAGTGGAAGCCAGTGGTCTTGACGGAGGAGGAATTAGAAGTGGATGTAGGTCACAACGATCGAACCACTATAAATCGATTTGTATTTTTTTTTAGCAATTTACCTTTATTGCAAATTGTTTTACCTTCTTATTGCTTTCACTATGCTCCCATATACTTTCAAATTAATATATTTCCAAAATTGATTTAATTGAAATAAAATTTTGAACCGACGTGATTTTTATCTACTGCACTAATTCATCCCCCCCTTTTAGTGTTGGCTCGATCCTAATTGTTGGTATCAGAACCACAGTTTTTCTTATTTGGTTTAACACCCAAGAGAAATGACTTCCTTTGAATTTCAAGAGGGTCACTCTGTCATTCGTCTTCTCATGTTCAATGGGATGGGCTACGCATATTGGAAAACTTGAATGAGAGTTTTCTTGATTTCTTTATATTTTAATATTTGGAATATCATTGAAAACATATTTCAAAGGTCTTCTCTTCCAATGAACGATTGGAATGATTTGGAGAAGAAGACTTTTTCTTTAAATGCTAGAGCTATGAATGCTCTATTTTATACTGTTAGGATCAAGAGCACTAAGGGGGGGGGGGGGTGAATTAGTATAGCAGAAAACTTTCGACGATTAAAACTGCATTCGTACGATAAAAGTGATTTTGGTAAGAAAGACGATTTGTAAATCACTTTAACTTGTGATCAAGCGAGATGCAGTTAAAGCAAATATATAGAGGTAGTTTGCAGTTTAAGATAGACAACATAATGTAATAGCAAACTGGAATACAATATTCGTATGATAAAAGCGATTTCGGTATGAAAGCCGATTCGTAAATCACTTTAACTTGTGATCATGCGAGATGCAGTTAAAGCAAAGATATAAAGACAGTTTGCAGTTACGATGGAAATTAGAATGTAAGCGCAAACTGAAATATGATGTTCATATGATCAAATTGATTTTCGTCTTAACGCCAATTCGGAAAATACTTAACTATGAAACACATTCGTAAATGAGCAGTAGGCAGTATGCTACTGAGGAGGTGTGCAGTAAAGATAAGATACATAAAGTAAATGCAAATCGAGATTTAGAGTGGTTCGGTCAATCTTGACCTACATCCACTTTTGGCTTCCTCCACCGACGAGGTCACCGACGTCTACTAGAGGCCTTCCTTCAATAGACAAAGGCCAACCACCCTTTTATAGTTTCACTCCTTTTGACAAGCTTAGGAGACAACCCTTACATAATTTCTCTCCTCTCTTGAAAGCTCAAAACTTGTAGGAAAAGAGGGAGGAAAACTTCTAGCCTTTACAACACTTTTGAGCTCTAAAAATCATAGAGTAAGATTGGATTTTCCGTGTTTTGGTTTCCCCTTCATGCAGGAAAGGGTGGGGTTTATATAAGCCCTAAACTGGTTTAAATTTGGAGCTCAAAAGTGCCTTTTCCTAGATTTTCGGGGTCCTAGCGATACTACCTCCTGACTGGGGTAGTACAACCGCTTGGCAGCTCGGAGACTGAGCCTCTGGGCGGTGCCACCGCTTGACAGGGGTAGTTGCACTGCCTAGTCTCCCTCGAAGACTGAGCCTAGGTAGTACCATCGCCTGACTGGGGCGGTTGCACCGCCCAATCTTGCTTGGAGATTGAGCCCAAGCAGTGCTACTGCCCAGCTTTCCTAGGAGACCATCTCCTGGGCGATGCCACCGCCTAGCAAGAATTCTGGTCCTAATGGATTGATCCATTCGGCTCAATTTGGGTTGATCCAAGCGATGCCATCGCCTGACCTAGGTGGTTGCACCGCCCAGCTTTCCTAAGAGATCATCTCCTAGGCGGTGCCACCGCCTAGCAGGAATTCTGATCCGAATGGGTTGATCCATTCGGCTCAATTTGGGTCTGTCAAGGGCCCAATTGCCCTCAGATTAAGTTAATGTGATCACCTCCCATTCGTAACTTAATCTATATGCTAACTACGATATTTCCTAAGACATTTACTACAACTTGCTTCGGTGCATCAATCGCTTCTTTCGACGAGCTTCTGGCGAACTTCTGGTGAACTTCCGATGAACCTTCGACGATGCTCCAGCGGACTTCCGGCAAACTCCTGGACTTGCGATAAACCACTTAGCGAGTTCCGACGAGCTTCTTTGGCAAGCTCTTGGACTTCTCAGATTTGTTCCCGTAGAACCTCCGACGACCGTCCGGAATTTCGTCGAACTCTCGAACCCCCAACTTGATCATGGTCTTGACTCCGGCGTAACTCCTACTGCATATCTTTCTTCCATCGTAGTTAATCCTACACATGTAAAATAAAACTTCGATCGAGACAATTAATCCTAATCAATTAACCAAGTTGTCCGGCATGTCATTGGTCCCTCGACGCTTCGTCCGATTATTCGGCACATCGTCTTCTCCTACAGCCTATTGCCCAATCGGCTAGTTGACTCCACAACTCTAATATCCTTGGCACAATACCCGCTCTTCTTGGCTTGATGCCCGAGTCCATGGCCCGAAGCCTTCTATCGATATGTCGACCGATCCACCAGCCCGATGTCTAATCTTCTGACATTTTCCTCCGGCACAACATGATTTTTCCTGCTTTAATTATCTCATCCTAATCAAAGTATCTTGCATCACTCAAAATGCAAATTAATACATAAACACAATTATCAATTGGTTTCATCATCAAAATACAAGATTTATCATGCGCCTTAGACAAAAATGAATTCAATCGAGTTTCTACTTGCGAAATAACTTTTGACATTTGACACACTCGAAATCACACACGAATGCACTAGTAGAGTTAAAGACTCTAAAATAAATATTTTGATGCATGATTTTGAATTATTTCGTATGTAACCAAGCGAGACTATTGGAGACATGTACACTCATTTTATGGATGTTGTCAATAGTCTAAAATCTCTTAGTAAAAGTTTTTCAAATATTAAACTTGTGAATAAAGTTTTATGATCACTTTTTAAAAATTAGGATTCGAAAGTAACGATAATACAAGAATCAAAGAACTTGATGTTTGGACTCTAGCTAGGAGAGTCCTAATTGAGAGGGACATTCATGTAAAACCTACCTAAGCCGACCCCTATTAAAGAGATGAATGTTAGGATCGGAGGCGGCACTAAGAGGGGGGGTGAATTAGTGCAGCGGATTTTTGAAATCGATTTCGTAAATGTGTGGAGATTTTGATTCAGTGAAGGATGACTTAGCTAAAATAGCTTGAGTAAAGGAAGTTAAGAATAGGGAGAAGAAAACCGAATAGTTTGCTGCTAAGAAGATAAGTGGTTCAAAAAATTAAACACTCACATATTCAAGGAACACCATAATGTAAAGTAGTTTGGTCAAATGACCTACATCTACTTGTGAAGCCTTCTTTGATGAGGCTCCCAACTTCCCCTAGCAAATCACTTTGAAAGGGAAGGACCAAGTACCCCTCTTACAACCTTTTTACAAGTGTTTCACACTCTTACAATTTTTTCAAAGAGAAAGAGGGAGGTGAACACTTAAGCTATTGAAAACAAGACTTTGCTAAAGCTTTTTCTCAATCTCTAACTTCTCAAAAAGGTGTTATCTCTACTGAGAATTGAGGGGTATTTATAGGCCCCAAGAGGATTCAAATTTAGGTTCCAAATTTGAATTACTTTTGGGTTTCCCAGTGCTGGCGGTGCCACCGCTTGTTAGTGTCTGACACTGATAGTGTACTAGCAATGCCACTACCAGACCTCTCGGGTTCTAGGCAATGCCACCGCCTAGTCCGGTAGTGTACTAGCGGTGCTACCACCATACCTCTCGGGTTCTGGACAGTGCCACCGCCCAATCTAGCGGTGCCACCACCTGGACTATTCCAACTCACTGGTTGGGCTCTAAACTTGGTCCAAACTAGTCCAAACTCGGGCCCAATTGGCCCCTAACCGGGTTATAGGATTAACCCTTAATCCTAACCCAAATTACATGTAAACTATGAAATTAAGACATAGTCCTAAGAAAATTTTTAAGCGGCAACGTCGAGTTTCCTTCCGGCGAGCTTTCTAGTGAACTTCCAGCGGACTTCCGATACACCCTCGGATTTCTTCCGGTGGACTCCCAATAGGCTCCCGGTCTTGTAGCGAGTTCAACGAGTCTTTGGCAAGTATCCGAACCTTCTCAGAGATCTTCGCGAACCTCCGACGATCTTTCTAACGGACTTTCGAAAACTTCGGCAAGTCCCCGATTCCTTTTCGGTTGGTTCCGACAGCACTTCCATTGATTCTTCGGACTTTCGATAGACTCTTGAACACCCATCAAACTTGACTCCGGTAAACTTGCTTTATATCTTCAAGTTATCATAGTTAATCCTGCACACTTAACTCAATAATATGGATTCGATCAATTAACCCATCAATTGACTTTATCATCAAAATCCGAGATTTAACAATCTCCTCCTTTTTTATGATGATAATCAATTGATGACAGAGTTAATCATAACTCCCCCTATCTATATGTCATATTATGAGAAGATAAAAATACTTGAACTCAATCTCTTTGAATTCAAGCCTAAACTGATAAGTTCTATCTGTCGAACTTATCGTTATTCTTAATAAGCATGAGCAAATATGAAACTTCGTATTTCTCATAATTTCAAGGCATGAAAATTATTTTCAAGCTGAATGATAAAAGACAATTATCGTTTCGATAAGAAATAATAATAATTTGAAATTTCAACATGGATCTCATGATATAAATGCAAGGCATGATTTCATATGATCATGAGATAATTGCTTATCATATATATATATATATATAATGATAAAAATGATATGACAACCAATCTAAAAAACTTTCATATGCGATATGCTCAAAAAGTTTTGCAATGTTTTAAAGGAGTAAAACACATATAAGACATTTTTCATTGTATTATACAACATGCAAATTTCATATTTTGCACAATCATCAATCTTTTACACAATCTTCTCCCCCTTTGTCATCAACAAAAAGGAGATGAAGTTTCAAGCATAAAACTCGTGATCATTGAAGCCATTCATAAAATCATCTCATAAGAAAAAAAAAATCTTGTAAAGGAGATGGCAAAATTGATAAAGCTTCAACTTGGCATTAAGATCGTTCATTCAAGGAAGACAACACATCATCTAAAATAACATGAAGGTGCCATCAAAATGTTGACAAAATTTCGGAAAGAAACATCCAACATCATATACTAGGATAATGCAAATACATGTAAAGGTAGCATAGATGTTTACAATAATAAGAAAACACATCGATTATTCCTTAGGAGGAATTCTAGAATTCCTATATATGGCATCTATCTTTTGGTTCATCTGTCGTATTTTCCTTAAAATTTCAACTTGTTGTAATTGGATTTGCTCTTGCTGTGATTTGAGTTGCTCTTGTTGTGTTTTGATTTGATTTAATTCTACCATAATGAGATCTTCAGAAGATGAAGCAGGAGCTGGTTCTAAAGGTGCTACACCAAAGAGACTAGGAGGAGGAGATTCATTTCCCATAAAATGGGTGTTTTAGGGTGTTCTACTGATGGGGGAACTAGATCAGTTCTTCTAAGTTGCCTAATCCATATACTACTTCTAAAAGTGCACCTAAGTCTCTTGAGTAGGTTTCTGTTGATAGTGTTAAATTGATCAACCTGGATTATTTCTTCATTGGGTGAGACACAAATATTATAGGCAAGCATTAATCGAGTGACTAACCCCCCATATGTTGCCGAATTAAGAATCCAAAATAATTATTTTAGCCGGTCATAATCCAATACATAGTACTTAACTCTATTTGACTAATCTTATCATGATGAAATTGTTTAGGAAGTAGGATGCTTATCATGATGTGATGAAGAAATTTAGAGTTAAAGGGCAACAAGTGCTCGCAACTTTTGGGAATCATGCCTAGATTCGGATTTGTAAAAACAGTTTCTAAGGTTTCGGAGTAAGTTGCTCTGATTGTATTGATATCCTATTTACTTCTAAAATAACAACCCCTATCCTTTTCGGTAATTCCAATGAACTCACATATAGTGCTATCAAAGATTTGAATTTATGTTCCTAAGAGGTAGGTAGTTAAGCTATCATTGTCCACACTTAAGTTTGCATAAAATAGCCTAACCAACCTAGGATAAATTGGTTTATTGATTTGGAGGAGAGATAAGGCATCTAAATTTGCAAACTATCTAATGGGTTCTAGGTTTCCAAGTTCATCTAGATCAACATGTTTGCCCTTATGTATTGTTCTTATTTCGAAATTAGGAAACCTAAGAGCTACTTTATTGGATCTAAAGAGGATTTGGTTATAGGAATCTTCTTTCATCCTTTTCCCTTTGGTTCTTGATGATTTCTTAGGAGCCATATCTAATCATGATGATAGATCAAGAGAGAATCGTAAAGAATAGGCCAAATAATGAGAGGAAGAAAAAAAAAATTCAAATCTTACCTTATATAAATTTCCTTGGGAGGTTGAGAGTTTGATCCAAGAAGAACCCCTCTCTAAGGCTTCTAGAGGCTTAGAATGAGGGTGAGAGAGGTTTAGAGGGTTTAGAAACGCTGCTATAATCTCTTTAGAATTTTCCTCCTCCACTCTAAGTGTTCGAATTCTGTAAGAGAGGAGTGAGTGCTTGTAAGGGTTGCCTCCTAAACCCATGAAAAGGAGAAGAGGGGTGTAAGAAGGAGTTTGATCTTTGCCTATTAAAGGAAGATCTTTAGTGGATGCCAGTGGCCTCGACGGAAGAGGAATCAGAGGAGTGGATGTAGGTCACGACGACCGAACCACTTTAAATCGGTTTAAGTTTTATTTGTGCAATCTACTTTAACTGCAACCCTCTTTACTTTCTTTACATCCACTATGCATCTTCTATACGCTTTAAATCTATCTTTATGAAAATGATTTTAAGTTAAGTTTTCAAAACCGGTTTTCATCGAAATCAGTTTTTATTGTATGAAGGTTTTTTGAATCGATGTTATTTTACCGCTGCACTAATTCATCCCCCCCCCCTTAGTGTCGACCTCGACTCTTGATCCTAACATTGCTTCATTGGTAAAGCGCAAGGTAGAAAAATTTTACAACATTTTATATTCAAGTTAGCAATAATTTTAAGTTTTGTAAGTTTGTAAATTTTGCTAGATTAGTAAGATAGTATGTTTTGCTTCTTTGAGATAGGCAAGATAGCACTTCTTGCTTCTCTTTTGAGATGAGCAAGTTTGCAAGTTTGCCTCTTTTCATGATATGCATGCTAGCAATTCTCTCTCCCACTTTGTCATCGGCAAAAAGAGGGGAATAACAATACAATAATGCAATTCATTTCCCTTTACTTCAATCTTCAAATCATGACAAGGATAAATAACAAAGTTGAAGAATCAAGTCATGAATGTCAAAAGACCATATATTATTTTTGATAAATTTCTTCTTTTGTAAATAGAAAGCATGAGAGGAAACGATCTTGATTCTTAAGGAAGATTCAAGTCTAAAAATCGAGAAATCAAGATCATGATTCAAAAATTGTATAAGAAGAATTTATGTATTTGGGAGATCTAACATGTCTAAGTTTATCATTCAAGCTAGCAAATTTGGTTTCCTTGAGAGCTAGCTATTTTCTTTCCCTCCATTGTCATTGTAAATAAGAAAGAAGAAGGGAAGAACATAACGGAGTAAATGTTTAAGTTGTCAAAAAAATTCAAAGGTGTCATATGAAAATCATGACATTAGAGATATTGATATCAAATCATGAATGCCACAAGACATGATTTATTTTAACAAATCTCTTCTTTTATAAATGGCAAAAAGAAACATAGGAGATCAAATAATATAATATCTTGATTCATGCATAAGAAATTTCAAGTTATAAGTCTCGAAAAATCAAGATAAAGCTCATTCAAATTCAAATCATCAAATCAAAATCGTTTGCAATAGATTCAAAAGGAACATAGATAGATTTATTAATCTCCCATTTTTTAAAAAATCGATAAAGTAGAGAAATTTTTTAAGGAGAAATATTTTTTCTTTTTAGTTGTTTAAATTTAAGTGATTTGATTTCTTACAAGCATGCCCAAGTTTTTACACCAACTCAAAATATGCATCAACGCTTAAAAATAAAAAAATAACTTTTATTATGGCAAAGATCAAAAAGTCATAAATTACAGGAATCATCATGTATAATTTCGAAATATAAACTCATCAATTTAAATCATCAAGCATGATTTCATTAAACATGAATCATTTTTAATCACAATCAGAAATAATCAATTTAGATATATATATTATTTTTTCTTAAAAACATACATAGGATTAATCATTAGATTTAAATCTAACATTTTGTTCCTTTATCATAAAACATGCAATTTTCATTATCAATTTCAAAATTAGCTAGAAAAATAAAAGCACGATCCCCTTTAATTTATTTATTTTTTATATTTTATATAGTAATTTAAAAATAACATATGAAATACATCAAGTAGTTTCAAAATAAATTAAGGGGGTTTCGGGTGAGTCATTTACCTCATCATCGAGAGCCGTTAAGGCGAAGTTCATCGTTTCGTCTTCATCGGTTTACTCCTCGTCATCGGATAAGCTCGATTCATTCCAAAGTCCTTCCTTCTTCTTGCATTCATAACAAGTAGTTGCATTCTTTTTGTGTTTATTGTTATTCATTGATTCTTACGTTAAAATTTTTTTAAACTTTATTATGTGAAGTTTAAGTTCATCATCACTTAAGCTTTCGCTCGAGTGCTCCTTTTTTATTCTTAAGTGCCAAATCCTTCCTTTTATTTAGAAGGTTGTTTTCGAGTTGTTCATATGCATTCCACGTCATTTCATAAGTCATCAATTACCAAAAAGTTCTTCAAGTGAAAAATTATTGAGATCTTTTGCCTCTTGTATTATAGTTACTTTCGAATCTCAATTTTTAGAAAGTGATCATAAAACTTTATTCACAAGTTCAAGATTCGAAAAATTTTTACCAAGAGCTTTTAGACTATTGACGACATCCGTAAAATGGGTGTACATGTCTCTAATAGTCTTACTTGGTTCTATTCGAAATAATTCAAAGTCATGCATCAAAAGATTTATTCTAGACTCTTTTACTCTATTCGTACCTTCATGAATTATTTCTAGTGTGTGCCAAATCTTATGTGCAGTTTCGCATAAAGAAACACGATAAAACTCATTTTTGTTCAAAGCACAAAATTGAGCGTTCATAGCTTTGGCATTAAAATAAAAACTTTTCTTCTCCAAATTATTCCATTCATTCATTAGAGTCAAAGACTTTTGAAAATCAAATTTGACGAAATTCCATAAATCGAGATTCCACGAAAGCAAGAAAACTCTCATTCGAGTTTTTCAATATGTGTAGTCCATCCCATTGAACATGGGAGGACGAACAATAGAAAAGTCCTCTTGAAAGTCGAAAATAGTTATTTCTCTTGGGTGTTAAACCAAATGAGAAATGAACGTGGCTCTGAAACCAACTGCTAGAAACGAGTCAGCACTAAGACGGGGGGGGGGGGGGGGGTGAATTAGTGCATTGGATAAAAAATATGTCATTTGAAAATCTTGTTGCGATTAAACCTATTTCAGAAAATGTTAACTTGAAAGCATACGGAAGTGTGTAGTAGATGTAAAGCAAGTAAGGCCATTTGCAGTTAAGGTAAATAGCAAAACAAAAATGCAAACCGAATTATAGTGGTTCGATCGTCATAACCTACATTCACTCCACCGATTCTCCTTTCGTCGAGACCACTGGTATCCACTACTGATCTTTCTTCAATGGATGAAAATCAACTACCCTTACAACTCAATTCTTCTTTTGATAGATTCAGGAGGGAACCTTTACAACCCCTTTTTATAAAGCTTCCCTCACACTCTCCCTTAGAATGGTCTCTAAACTTTAGGAAGAGAGACTCTACACTTTACAAGGTTTTTCAAATTTAGAAATATAGAGTTTTTATTCACCTTTCTTACTACTTCATGCAGGAATAGCTGGGGTATTTATAAACCCCAAATGGCTTCAAAACATGGAGCCAAAATTTAAATCATGGAGTCAAAATTTAAATCCTCGAGATTTTGAGGTACGGGCGGTACCACTGCTTGTAGCCTGTCACTAGGTGGTTCGACCACCCTATCTAGCTATACCCCTGCTTGACAATCTCTCAAAGATTGTGTCTGGGTAGTACCACCACCTGACATAGTCTCAGATACTATGCCATGATGGTTTCACCTGTTTGGTCATTGTTTGGACCTTTCAGATGGCCTAATATAGCTCAAACTTGGGCCCAACTGACCCCTAATTGAGTAGGCCCAATTCCAACCAAATTATGTACTAGCTATGAATTTTAAGGCATACACTAAGCTAAATGATTCTAGTAAGTCTGGGTTTCTTCTAGCAAGCTTCCGACGATCTTTTGAGAAACTTCTGATGATCTCTCGATAATGTACCAGCAAACTCCCGGCAAGCTCCTGGACTTCATGATAATCTTCTTGGCAAGTTCTGATGAGTTTCTTTGGCAAGCTCCTAGACTTCTCAGCTAATTTTGGTTGAACTTCCGATAAATGTCAGGACTTCCGATGAACTCTTGAACTCCCAACGAAATCTCATTCTTAACTCCGGAACTTCATTTTGCTTTATGCCTTGATCACTATCGTAGTTAATCCTACACAAATAAAATCTACTTTGATTTAGATAATTATTACTAAGCTAATCAAATTTTGTCTAGCATGTCATTGGTTCATCAATGCCTCGTCCGATTATTCGGCGCATCGTCCTCTCTTGTAGCATATTGCCTAATTGGCCAGTTGATCTCCGTAACTCCGATTTCCTTGGTGCAATATATGCTCTTCTTATCCCAATGCCTAAACCAATGGCTCGAAGCCATTGCTCGCTACGTCAACCAATCCTCCGGCTCGATGTCCAATCTTCTGACATGTTCCACTTCGACTCAACACGATTCTTCCTATTTTAATTATCTCTCCCTGATCGAAGCTTCCTGCATCACTTAAAATGCAGATCAAATCATAAACATGATCAATTTGTTTCATCATCATAATCCAAGATTCAATAATCTCAATGTCCCTCTCAAGTGACCTATGACCGGGATTCTTTAGGGTCTGTGTTTAAAGGCGAATCAGTCTTATTATTGTGATATCATCATAATCCGATTCTCATTACACATATCTAGAGACATCACAATACTTACAATAGGTAATATTAAGTGAAGAAATACTAAATAAATAATAAGCAAAAAAAGTACATGTCATGTCACACATGCCACTACTCACGTGATTGGCTTGTAGGGCATATATGACTAGCAATCTCCTGCTTAATTTAAAGCTAATCACCTACGTGTTTGATCTCTATCAGACCCTTGTAATGCTCAAATACAATATAAGGTAATGACCTTATTAGTGGTGCTAGTCATAGGTGGCTTTGTAAGCCAATCAAGTAAGTGATAACATACGTGACATGACACATAATCTTTTTACTAATTATTATTATGATAATTTCTCATTTTATATTACTTGTTGAATATATATATTGTGATGTCCATAGATCTGTGTAATGAGAATCGGATCATGATGAGATCATGATAATGAGACTAATTCACCTTTAAATGTATACCCTAAATAATCCTAGTCATAGGTTACTCGAGAGGGACATCGAGATAACCGAACAGATTGGTGTGTTGTATACCCATCCATATGATGGAGGTAGCTAGTTTCATAGCTGCTCGTGTGGGGACACTAAGGATATAGTGCAAGTGCTCATTGGAGAATGAGTTCACTAATTGATCCGCTCATGGAATACTGGATGGTTGATAATGCCTTATTGTTAGACAATAATTTCATAGTCCTAGTAGTATATCTGGTCCTAAGACTTGAGACACCAAGAATGTCCTGTATAAGTATTCCACTCTTTAATACTAGATTTATAGGCTTGGAAGTTCCAAATCTAGTACAACCGGTTATTGGGAGTGGTAGCCAACCTTACGAGGGCTATTAAGTGTTGATAGCAGATCATCCACTCTCAATATCATGAGAGGAATATCCTATATATTCTTACTCAAACAAATTCTTAGCCAAGGTCATTCGGATTGAGAGAGAAAGAGTTCTCTGAGAGAATCTTATTAGAGCAAGACTCGACGAGAAACTATATGGGCTTAACAGCACCATACCCGAAATATGGTCTCTGGGATATTAGATGGATGAGGACTATAGGTACATGGTCATTGAGGACAAATAGGTCCAAAGAATTGGATTCTCCCATATCGTCTAGAGATTGTGACGTAGTGGCCTAGTACGTCCGTAGTCGATGAGTCGAGTGAACTATTATATAGATAATAATTCACTAAGCTAGAAGGAGTTTTGACAAATATGATTCATGGCTAGCTCGATATTGGGCCTAAAGGGATACACATATATGGTAGGTATTGCGACGAGTAGAGGTTCGGATATGAGATATCTATTGGAGCCCCTATCTTATTTGATATCTAATAAGTCCCTGAATTATTGGATCCTAAGGATGAGATCAAATAAGAGCTAATAAGAGATTATTGGGTAGAGATCCATGAATCTAAGAGGCTTCAGTAATTAGTTGAAGATCCAATACCCAATAAAGAATGATCCATTAGGGTTAACTCAAGCCTCTATAAGTAGGAGGGAACTAAAGGCTCACAGACTAAGGCTTCTTGGTTGTCACCTCCTATTCTCCTCTCCCCTTCTCCTCATCATATAGCAAGTGTGGAGATTTAAGGAGCATAATCACGGCTCTGTTGTGTATATCACTGCTAGAGAGAAGGACGCTTGACCTCCTTCATCTTATCTAACAAATATGTAAGGATTTAGGGATATACGATCTCCCTAGGTAAAACACAATATTTCATATACATAGTTTTCGGTTTTGTAGATTTTACGCACCAATCTTAGCACGACGACAAACACATCTTTGCGAAATTTGGGGATTTTGTTTTATGTTCTTCCGCTGCACATGTGATGTCACTCGTAGATTTCCCTATATGGGTATCATAGGTAGGTTGTTCATGCGAAAGATTGATTTTGAACTACGTGTGTTGAATTTTAAGAAGACATTTGTTGTCAAAATTATTGATGCAAAATGCGAGAAAGGGCAGCTACTATTGCTGCCCTTGCTGTGCTCGCAGAATGGCCAAAGGCTGCTTATAGCCTTGGCCATCAGTGGTAGCCGGCGACCAGTTGGCTGTGGCTAGCAGCTTGTGGGCCTTAGGCAAGCACCTGCATAGGCAGCTCTTGTGGGTGCTGCGCCCATGGGTAGAATTGCCAACAGGGGCGCCCGCTTGTGGGGGTAGTGCTGCCTACGGGCAGTTGAAGCGCTGCCTACGGGCACCACGCCTGTGGGCAAAGAAGCCTGTGGGGGCAACAGTGCCTGCAGGCATTGTGCCCATAGGTGTGCTCGCCCACCAGCGAGGGCGCTCGACCGTAGGGGCGGCGCCGCCCGTAGGCACAACGCTCACCTGCGGGCAAGGGCATCGCCCTTGCCCCTATAGAGGCCTTGTCGACGGTCACAACATAGTAGGGAAGAAGAGAGGGATTAGGTTTTTGGGCAAAATATAGTTTTGTCCCTCGAAATTTTAAAAAATTTAAATTATGTCCTTTTGTACAAATTATGAAAATATCACTTAGAATTCAAAAAATTTCTTACATATCCTTATTTTAAAAAATATTAATTAATTAAAAGGTTTAATTAATTAATATTATTAATATCTAGTAGTCCTACCTAACGATTTTTACATGTGATGTATGATGTGAACGGATCATCATGGACTATATGATGTATATGTACATATGATTATTATTATTATTAGGGCCTACGAGCCTCCAATTTTATTCTTGTTTATTATCGGGCCTATATGCCTATGATTAAGTTATAATCACACGAGGAGACGCATCGAGAGCATGGAAGCGATAGCGGTACCCACAAGGTTGAGACGGACGATTGCAATGCATGGAGATGCATCGAGATGTTGACATAATCGATTAGGTTGAGATGGACGATCATAGGGCATGGAGATGCACCATTATACATATAGATCTTGATGTGAGTGATTTGGCCCACTAGCTCGGGGTTAATCACATTAAGATGTGTTCTATGATTATCTAGTGTGATTGCTCATGTGATGTGTGATTATTTATACACCTAATATATATATATATATATATATATATATATATATATATATATATATATATATATATATATATATATAATATGGAGACCAAATAAAAAATCCTCTCTTTAAAATATTAAGTCAGTAAACGTGTGACAATTAGATTGACCCACGTGACCTTCTATCATTATAGTTAGGGAGTGATTCCTAATATAGGTTGAGTTGGTTTAGTCACTCAAGGCTTACTTATTTCGTGATTCGCTATCTTACCTATGACAAAGAGATGTCATCGATGACCTAAGGACATGGTATGCTTGGTCAAGTCACTCGAGGGTATATTGTCAAATCAGACTCATCTTGTAACGATGGTGATGACTTCACTGAACACCATGGTTGGTTGAGTCACTCGAGGCCATGGTGATTCGGAGGTCGAATAGGACAAGAATTATAAGAAGTTGTGATTAACAAGAGTTGCCTACCTTTATGGGCTTAGTGTAATTGGTCAAGTCACTCGAGGGTACGTTAATATGCCGATTGGATCCCAATTTCCACTAGAGATTTGTCAGGAGTCTTTGATTCACATATTGGAGGGAGTTGTGTGATTCACGAGAAAATAATGGGAGAATATTAAGATAGAAGTCCTTATTTTTATTTATTTATTTTTTTACAAAATCTACATGTTATTTATTTTTGCTATATCTTTATTTTCAAAAATATGTCA
Source organism: Musa schizocarpa (assembly GCA_900464855.2). NCBI lineage: Eukaryota > Viridiplantae > Streptophyta > Magnoliopsida > Zingiberales > Musaceae > Musa > Musa schizocarpa. Next base: position 20,540,890 of record LS990923.1, on the reverse strand, counting down.
CATTCAAATCCCTTACATGACATACTTGATGTCAACCACCTCACTAGTCTAAGTTACATCGATTGGCTTTGTAACTTGAGAATCGTTCTCACAACGAACAAAATTGTGTACATCCTTGATATAGTGATGCCTACGCCTAAGGAAAGGGCAAGCGAGGATGAGATCACTCGCTATGTGAAGAACATAGATGATTCCACTTTTTCTCAGTGTTACATGTTGGGCTCTATGACTCCTGAGTTATAGAGACAACATGAAAACATGGATGTCAGATCCATTTTCCTGCATCTCGGTAAATAATTTGAGGAACAGGGAAGGAGTCAACGATATGAGATATCCAAGAGTCTCTTCCATGCTAAGATGTTTGAGGGGATATTAGTTTAGAACAATGTCTTAAAGATGATTGAGTGGATAAAGCAACTCATAAGTCTAAGAATGGTCCTAGAGGATGACCTATGTGTAGACCTTGTACTTCAGTCCCTATGAGATTATTTTTCTCAATTAATAATAAATTTCAATATGAATAATGTTGAGGTGACTCTCCTTGAGCTCCTCAATATTTTAAGGGAGGTAGAGAGTACCATCAAGAAAGAGAATCCAGTTCTCTATGGTAGTGAGACTATAAAAAAGGAAAGCAGAAAAATCCCTTAAGAAGGGTAAGGGCAAGGGCAGATTAGGTAAAGCAAAAGTTGCTAAGTAAGACTCAACAAAGGACAAAGGCCAGTGCTTCCACTACGTCAAAAATGTGCATTGGAAGAGGAACTACAAAAAGTACCTTATAGAGAGGGCAAAATAGAAGCTTGGAGAAGCTTCAGGTACATTTATGATTAGTCTCTATTTGTCATACTCTTATAATAACATATGGGTATTGAATATTAATAGTGCTTATTGTTGAATATCGGATTTTGATGATGAATCTAATTGATAGAGTTTATAATCTAATGTATATTTTGAGTAACACAGGACTAGCTTCAATCATTAAGAGACAATTAAAGTAGGAAGAATCAATGTTGGGCCGGAGTAGAACATGTTAAAAGATTGGACGTCAAGTCGGAGGATTGGTCGATGTGTCGGCAAAATGCTTCATGCCATGAGTTCGAGCATCAAGTTGAAGGATTGAACATTATACCAAGTAGATCGGAAGTTACGAGAGTCAACATGCCGATTGAGTAATATGCCAAAGGATCGAACAAAGCACCGGATAAACCAATGACATGCTGGACAAAGGATTCATGCTTTGTAATCATTTGTCTAAGACCAAAGTAGTTTAGGGGGCTCATTGAGTTAGATTTTGGTGTAATCATGCTAACTCAATTAGGGGTCAATTGGGCCTTAATTAGGATTGATTTGGACTCATTGGGAGGCCCATCCCATGACCCAAAAGTTAGGTCAGGAGGGGGCATTGCTAGGGGCTCAATCTCCAAGACAAAGTCTCCGAGATTGTCAGGCGGTAGTACCACCAGACAAGGCAGTGGTACTGCCTAGTGTCAGGCGATGGTACCACCAATCTGGGAGGTGGTATCGCCAAGACCCATCTCCCAGACTATGTCATTGAATCTCGGATTTTAATGATAAAATCAATTGATGGGTTATTTGATCTAATCCATATTATTGAGTTAAGTATGCAGGATTAACTACGATAAACAGAAAACACAAAGCAAGAATACCGGAGTCGAGTTCGATGAACGTTTAAGAGTTCGAAGAATCGTCGGAGATGCTACCGGAACCAACTGAGAAGAAATCGGGAACCTGTTGGAAGTTCACCGAAGAGATCGTCGGAGGTTCGCAGAAATCACCGAGAAGTCACAGCTACTCTTTAAAGTCATCACAAGTTCGGGGGCGTGCTTGGACCCGTCGAAGGAAGTTAAAATTTGAAAGCTTCATGAACAAGACTTGACGTTAGCATTTAATAAATTGCTTAGGATGTGTTTTGTTATGTAGTTCACTTGTAATTAGGATTAGGATTAAGAAGATAATCCTATATCCTGGTTAGGGGCCAATCAGGGGCCAAAGTCAGATTTGGTTTGGGCTAAAAGAAAGCCAAACCAAGTGAATCGGAGAGCCAAAGCGGTGACACCTCTCGGGCTAGGCGGTGGCACCTCCCAACTGAAAGGCCAAGGTGGCACCAAGCTTGGCTGGCGGTGGCACAAAAGATCGGAAATCCAAAGAGAATTTGAATTTTGGAGCCCAAATTTTGGAGCCCAAATTTGAATCCTCTTGAGGCCTATAAATACCCCTCAAATCTCAGCTGAGAATATAACCTTTTGAGCAGCAAGAGTTTGAGAAAAAAGATCTTAGAAAAGTGTTAGCTTGCTTTCTTTTCAATTTGCTAGTGTTCACCTCATCTCTTCTCGAAAAAATCTGTAAGAGAGTGAACCGCTTGTAAAGAGTTGTAAGAGGGTATTTACCCTTCCATTTCAAGAGACTTGCTAGTGGAAGGTGGGAGCCTCATCGAAGAGGGGCCTCATAAGTGGAGTAGGTCATTTGACCAGAACCACTCTAAAATCGGCGATCCTTGGTTTGCGTTTCATTATTGTTATTTACATTATCGCAAAACCTTCTTATATGCTTTAGTTCCTTATTATTTTTTGCTGCATATTTAAGAATACACTTTCAAGATTAAGCTTGTCAAGTTCCGCTCTCTTCATACGAAAGATTTTTTTTTTAAAACCGAAGTTTTAATCCGCTGCACTAATTCACCCCCCCCTCTTAGTGCTGCTCCGATCCTAACAATTGGTACCAGAGCGAGGTTATCTCTCATATTTGGTTTAATACCCAAGAGATGGCTTACTCCTCGCATGCAAGAGGGCCATTCTATCACTCGTCCACCTATGTTTAATGGGTCGGATTACACGTATTGGAAGACTTCGGATGAGGATCTTCCTCATTTCTATGGATTTCGAGCTTTGGACTATTGTTGAAAACGGTTTCAAAAAAATCTTCTCTTCCGATGGCGAATGGAATGAATTGGAGAAGAAGGTTTTGCTTTAAATGCAAAGGCTATGAATGCCTTGTTTTGTGCACTAGACAAAACGAATTTAATCATGTTTCAATTTGTGATTCGGCTTTTGATATTTGGAGAACTCTTGAGGTCACTCACGAAGGCACTAGCCGAAAGTGAAAGAGTCCAAAATCAACATTCTTGTGCACTCTTACGAACATTTCGAATGAAACCAAGTGAGTCCATCGGAGACATGTACACCGGTTTACGGATGTCATCAATGGACTCAAAGCTCTTGGTAAAGATTTTACTAACTTTGAACTAGTAACTAAAATCTTAAGATCCTCCCTAAAAGTTGGGATCCAAAAGTTACGACCATTCAAGAGGCCAAAGACCTTAAAACATTCCCTCTTGAAGAACTCATTGGGTCTCTAATGACCTCTGAAAATGACATGTCAAGCTCATGACGAAGCTCGAGAACCCCCTTCCAAAGAACAGGAAGGATATGGCACTCAAATCACAAGAAGACCACTTGAAAGGAACATCAAGTGATGAGGACAGTGACAATGACATTGCACTTTTGACTCAAAAATTCAAAAAAAATATTTAAGGAAGAACAAATTTAAAAAATAATACAAAAAATAAATTTGAACAAAAAGAAGGACCAAGTGATTTGCTATGAATGCAAAAAACCGAGACACTACAAGAACGATTGCCCTCAAGCCAAAAAGAGAACACCAAAGAAGAAGGCGCTCAAGGCAACATGGGATGACTCAAGCACATCCGAAGAAGAGGAGTCCAACACCGAGCAAGTTGCTCACTACGCCCTAATGGCCGTCGAAGAAGAGGTAACGGATTTAATTAATGCAGATTTACCTTATCATGATTTATTAAATGCCTTCCATGAGTTGTTTGATGAATGTAAGACAATTAGTAGAAAATATAAATTGGTAAGAAAGGAGCATGATAGTCTTACATGTGCTTTTGATAAATTAAAAACTGAATATCATGATTGTCTAGCTCCATGTGTTAAATGCCATGATTTAGAAACTCTCCAAAATGAGAACTTAGTACTTAAGGACACCTTGAAGAAATTCGAGGTCGGTAGCAAGTCCTTAAACATGATCCTTACAAATAAGGGTCACGTTCCTAAAAGGAGTGGAATCGGATTTGTGAGAAGTACTCACCAAAATCCAACCACCTTCGTTAAAGGTCCTATCTTACATGTTCAACATCAAAGCAATTGCAACTTTTGTTGCAAATATGGACATATAACTTACCAATGTCCATTCAAGAAAATTAGTCCAAACAAATTGATTTGGGTTCCTAAAGGAACCATGATCAAGTCTATGCAACATGATAAACAAGTTAGATTAGTTTTTGAGGCACCCAAAAGTAAATGGATACCTAAAAATAATTCCTTATTGTAGAAACATACACCATCACATGCTAGGAGCAAGAGATGGTATCTTGATAGTGGATGCTCAAGGCATATGACCGGAGATCCATCCCAATTCACCAAGCTCACTAGCATGGACGAAGGCTATGTCACCTTCGGAGACAACAACAAAGGCAAAATCATTGACAAGGGAACCATAGGTAACAAATCAAGTTTTTCCATTGATGATGTGTTACTAGTTGATGAATTAAAACATAATCTATTGAGCATTAGTCAATTATGCGATAAAGGTTATATCGTTAGATTTGAATCAAATATGTGCATTATTGAAAAACCAAATCATAACATGACTATGATTGCTTTAAAACAAAATAATGTCTATACCATCAATCTTGATGAACTAAGTAATGAAATGTGTTTCTCCGCCATAAATGATGATGCTTGGCTTTGGCATAGGAGATTAGGCCATGCAAGCATGAAAACAATATCTAAAATCTCATCTCAAGAATTAGTACGAGGGATTCCGAATATGAAGTTTATTAAAGATAAGGTATGCGATGTATGTCAACTAGGGAAACAAATAAAACAAGCTTCAAACCAAAAAATCAAATTAGCACCACTAGACCGTTACAATTGATCCATTTGGACTTATTTGGACCAATTGATACAACAAGTCTAGGTGGAAGCAAATATGCTTTTGTGATTGTGGATGACTACTCTAGATACACTTGGACCTATATATTAGCTCACAAAAGTGATTGTTTCAAGTGTTTCTCTAAATTTTGTAAACTCACTCAAAACGAAAAAGGGTTTATGATTTCATCAATTCGGAGTGATCATGGTGGCGAATTTGAAAACCATGACTTTCAAAATTTTTGTGAAGTTAATGGATACAATCATAACTTCTCCACTCCGAGAAATCCCCAACAAAATGGAGTAGTTGAAAGAAAAAATAGAAACCTACAAGAAATGGCAAGAACTATGTTAAATGAACATAGTTTACCTAAGTATTTTTGGGCCGAAGCCGTAAATACGGCTTGCTACATCATGAATAGAGTCCTAATAAGACCTTCCTTATCAAAAACTCCCTATGAATTATGGAATAACAAAAAACCAAATATTTCCTATTTTAAAGTTTTCGGTTGTAAATGCTTTATTTTAAATGAAAGGGATGCCTTAGGAAAATTTGATGCAAAATCCGATGAAGGCATCTTTCTTGGTTACTCTTCCGTTTCGAAAGCTTTTCAAGTTTTTAATAAAAGAACCTTAGTAATTGAAGAGTCTATTCATGTAGTTTTTAATGAAGTCTCAAATTTTAACAAAAATGATTTTGATGATGATCTTGGTTTTGATAATTTGAATTTAAATGAACCCCCTCCTCAAAATAGCAACTTGGATGCACCTTCTTCCGAAATTTCCTTACCTAAAGAATGGAAGTATATAGATGCTCATCCAAAGGAGCTAATTATAGGGGATACATCTAAAGGGGTTCAAACTCGTTCCTCTTTCAAGAATTTTTGCGCTAATGCCGCCTTCCTCTCTCAAATTGAACCTAAGTGCATTGACGAGGCCATAAAAGATGATTTTTGGATTATTGCAATGCAAGAGGAACTGAATCAATTTGAGAGAAACAAGGTGTGGGAGCTTGGTCCTAGACCTAGTGACCATTTAGTAATTGGTACTAAGTGGGTCTTTAGAAACAAGCAAGATGAAAATGGTATCGTGGTTAGAAATAAGGCTAGATTAGTGGCCAAAGGTTTCGACCAAGAAGAAGGTATCGATTACGAAGAAACCTTCGCTCCCGTGTCTCGATTAGAAGCCATAAGAATGCTCCTTGCCTATGCTAGTAGTTATAATTTTAAACTATTTCAAATGGATGTCAAAAGTGCCTTCTTGAATGGTTTTATTTCCGAAGAAGTATATGTCGAACAACCTCCCGGATTTGAAAATTCTCTTCTTCCTAATCATGTATTCAAATTGACTAAGGCTCTCTATGGCTTGAAACAAGCTCCTAGAGCTTGGTATGAAAGGCTTAGTTCCTTTCTTATTTTAAATAATTTTACCAAAGGCAAGGTTGATACTACATTGTTTATTAAACATTTTGAAAATAATTTTCTTATTGTACAAATTTATGTTGACGATATTATTTTTGGCTCTTCGGATGAATCACTATGTGAATCATTTGCCAAATCTATGAGTCATGAATTTGAAATGAGTTTAATGGGGGAATTAACTTTCTTTTTAGGTTTACAAATCAAACAACTTAAGGATGGGATATTTCTTAACCAATCTAAATATACATTAGAATTGTTAAAACGATTTAACATGGATAATTCAAATGCAATAAACACCCCTATGAGTACTTCGACTAAGTTAGATATGGATGAAAATAGTGAAAACTTCGATCAAAAAACATATAGGGGAATGATAGGTAGTCTACTCTACCTTACCGCTACTAGACCAGATATCATGTTTAGTGTAGGACTTTGTGCTAGGTTTCAATCAAATCCTAAACTATCTCATCTTAAAAGTGTTAAAAGAATATTTAGGTATCTTAAAGGAACTCCAAATTTAGGTTTATGGTATCCAAAATATGAAAAATTTGATTTAATGGCTTACGCGGATGCCGATTTTTTGGCGGATGTAGGATAGATAGAAAGAGTACATCCGAACATGCCAATTTTAGGACATGCACTTGTTTCTTGGACTTCCAAGAAACAAAATTCAGTAACACTATCTACAAAGGAAGCCGAAATACATTGTTCTTGAGTGCATGCTGTGCACAAGTTGTTTGGATGAAAAATACATTGGAAGACTATGGAATTCACTTTAAAAATATTTCCATAAAATGTGATAATACTATCGCCATATGTCTTACTAAAAATCCAATTCAGCATTCTAGAACTAAGCACATCGACGTTAGGCATCATTTCATACGCGATCATGTCCTTAACAATAATGTTGTTCTAGAATTCATTGACAGGAAGCATCAATTAGCAGACATATTCACAAAAGCCTTGAATTAAGACCAATTTGAATTCATTAGAAGGGAATTAGGCATGTTAAATTGTCCCTAAAATGAGCTTCACGAAAAATGACTCGTCCTTTTCCTTTCTTTTGTGGATTTGATTTCTTCTTTCTTCTTCACTTCAAAATGATCCATTAAAGTATAACTTATTATCTTGAGGGAAGCAAACAAAAAGGGGGAGAGGAAGAAAATTTTTTTCCTTCAAGGGATGCCGGTGGTGGCACCGCCAGATCTCAGGTTTACCTTCTTCGGTTTTACGGTGGCAAATCAATCGAAAGACCCTTATTAACCCGGGGGTTAGGGCGGCATGTGACACCGCCCCAACCCGAAGAAAGAGCTCTCAAAACCCTCTCCCATTTCCTCTAACCCTCATTCTACCTCATAGAAGCATTGGAGAAGGATTCTTGGTGGTCTAAGCCTTCCATCTCTCAACATAATCTCCATAAGGTAACACTTGAAATCCCTCTTTTTGTTATCTCATTCCCTCTTTTCCTTTCTCTTTCCCTTGCTTATTTTTCACAATTTCATCATCATCTTGTCTAGATAATGGCTCCTAAGAGATCAAAAGGAAAAAGGATTGAAGGAGATTCATTTGACCATGATCTTTTTAGATCAAAAGAGGTAGCCCTTAGTTTTCCAAAATTTGAAAGACGAGGTATCCATAAGGGAAAATATGTTGATTTGGATGAACTAGAAGACTTAGATCCCATTAGGTGTTTTGCACACCTAAAAGCTCTACCACTACTACAACTAGATGAACCAATCTATCCGCGATTAGTTAGATTGTTCTATGCCAACCTATATGAGGACAATAATAGCCTAAGCACTTACCTTCTAGGAACACCCATTAGAATATTTGACAGCACCATTTGTGAGCTAATTGGCATAACTGAAAAAAAAAGATAGAGGATGCTATTTTAAAGGTAAATGGGATGTCAACTCAATAGGAGCAACCTATACCGGAAGCCAGTAGAAACAATCTTTGCAAATCCAAACCTTGACTTCCTACCCAAGAGCTGTGAACACTTACTGCCTTTCAACTCTAAAATTTTTCATCACATTATCACAAGCATCATATTCCCCAAACAATTTCATCTTGACGAAATAAGTCAAATTGAGATGAGTACCATGTATTGGATTATGACCGGTCGGGGATAATTGTTTTGGGTACTCAATTGAAACACATGCGGGATATTATGGTTAAAGATACTATCTTTGCCATATGGGAGGTTAATCACTAGATTTCTTCATGCCTATGACATTTGCATCCCACCGATGAAGAATCTATTCAAAATGATAGATATAACATAATAAATAAAAACCTGCTGAAAAGACTTAGGTGCACCTTTAGCAATGGCATATGGGTTAGGCAGCCTAGAAGGACAGATCCAATTCCTCCATAAATAGAACACCCCGAAACACCAATTCTTATGGGAAATGAATCTCCTCCTCCTAGTCCTTTTGGCGCAGCACCTTCAGCTCCTATTTCCTCCTCTGAAGATCGCATTATGGCGGAACTGTCTCAGATCAAATCACAGCAAGAACAAATTCAAAATCAACAAGTTGAAATTTTGAAGACACTACGACAACTGAATGAAAAAATAGATATCATGTATCAGCATTGTGGATTACCTCCTAAGGATTAAACTGATGTATCTTTTTATTCTGTTCTGTTTGCTTTTAACAACAAGTTCAAAGTTTGTCATCGATTAAACGATAACTGATCCTTCCTTTTAGATAACTACTGTTTTGATCTGCATGATTTCTTTTGGATAAACTATTTCTAGCAAATTTGAATGATAAACCTTGTTAAATGCTATTTTTTTATGATCATCAATTCGATGGCTTGTCTCTTTTTGTTGATGACAAAGGGGGAGAAGTGATGACCTACACCATAATGATAGCATGACTTATATGGATTACAAAAACTTGTGTGATATGAATGACTTATATGCCTTGCAAAATCCTTGAAAATATCACAAGATTGATTGATCATATTGAAAGCATGCCATACATCTAAATCATAAAATTTATATTGAAAATCTTTATCTTCTGTCGTAGTAAAATTCGTCCCTTTTCATTTAACTTATGATTTTCATAGAAGTTTTGTATTCACTATTGTTTAATGAGGATCACGATAAGCTCTACGGTTATAACTTATCGGGTTATGCTTGAATCCAATGGGATGGAATTCAAGTGGTTTTTATCTTCTCATAATATGGCATATAGATAGGCGGAGTTATGTTTAACTTCGTCATCAATTGATTGTCATCATCAAAAAGGGGGAGATTGTTGAATCTCGGATTTTGATGATAAAATCAATTGATGGGTTATTTGATCTAATCCATATTATTGAGTTAAGTGTGCAGGATTAACTACGATAAACAGAAAACACAAAGCAAGAATACCGGAGTCGAGTTCGATGAACGTTTAAGAGTTCGAAGAATCGTCGGAGATGCTACCGGAACCAACCGAGAAGAAATCGGGAACCTGTTGGAAGTTCACCGAAGAGATCGTCGGAGGTTCGCAGAGATCACCGAGAAGTCACAGCTACTCTTTAAAGTCATCACAAGTTCGGGAGCGTGCTTGGACCCCGTCGAAGGAAGTTCGTCGGAAAGCTCGCCGGAACAAGACTTGACGTTCGCAGTTAATAAATTGCTTAGGATGTGTTTTGTTATGTAGTTCACTTGTAATTAGGATTAGGATTAAGAAGATAATCCTATATCCTGGTTAGGGGCCAACTGGGGCCAAAGTCAGATTTGGTTTGGGCTAAAAGAAAGCCAAACCAAGTGAACCGGAGAGCCAGGCGGTGGCACCGCCCAGCTCCCGAGTGCTGGGCGGTGACACCTCCTGGGCTGGGCGGTGGCACCTCCCAGCACCCGAGCGCTGGGCGGTGGCACCACTTGGCTGGGCGGTGGCACCGCCAGCATCGGGAACCCAAAGAGAATTTAAATTTTGGAGCCCAAATTTGAATCCTCTTGAGGCCTATAAATACCCCTCAAATCTCCGCTGAGAATATAACCTTTTGAGCAGCAAGAGTTTGAGAAAAAGATCTTAGAAAAGTGTTAGCTTGCTTTCTTTTCAATTTGCTAGTGTTCACCTCATCTCTTCTCGAAAATATGTAAGAGAGTGAACCGCTTGTAAAGAGTTGTAAGAGGGGTATTTACCCTTCCATTTCAAGAGACTTGCTAGTGGAAGGTGGGAGCCTCATCGAAGAGGGGCCTCGCAAGTGGAGTAGGTCATTTGACCGAACCACTCTAAAATCGGCGTGATCCTTGGTTTGCGTTTCATTATTGTTATTTACATTATCGCAAACCTTCTTATATGCTTTAGTTCCTTATTACTTTTGCTGCGTATATTTAAGAATACGCTTTCAAGATTAAGCTTGTCAAGTTCCGCTCTCTTCATACGAAAGATTTTTTTTTTAAAACCGAAGTTTTAATCCGCTGCACTAATTCACCCCCCCCCCTCTTTGTGCTGCTCCGATCCTAACAAGGCGGTGGTATCATCTAGTGTTAGTGCTATCGACAATAGTACCACTCAACATAGGTGGTTGTATCGTTAGGACTTGGGAAACTCGGGATGAGACATTTTTTTATTCCAATTTTGAAATCGTTTAGGGTCTATAAATACCCCAGCTATTCCTGCATAAAAGAACAAAAAATTAAGTTGAAAGGGGGGAAAGAATACTTGAGAAACATTGTATAATCTCTCTTAGGATTTAGAGTTCCTTCTTCCTAGTGTTTAGAAAGTTCTTCTAAAGGGAGAAGTGAAGTCTAAGAAATAGAGGTTGTAAAGGTTCTCTCTTAAGCCTATCAAAAAGAAAAAAGAGTTATAAGGGTAGTTGATCTTCGCCCATTGAAAGAAGATCAATAGTGAAAACCGAACCATTATAAAATTTGATTTGAATTTACTTTAAGCTCTTTACTTTCATTGCAAACTGCTTTACTCACTACTTTCATGAAACTTACGAGCGTACACTCTTAGTCAAGCTTATTTCCGATATCGACTTTTATCGAATAAGATTTTTGAATTGACGTAAAGTTTTACGATAGTACTAATTCACCCCCCCTCTTAGTGTCGACTTGATCCTAATAGTTGGTATCATAACCATGTTTTTATCATTTGGTTTAACACCTAAGAGAAATGGCTTTTATTGAATTTCAAGAGGGTCACTCTATCATTCATCCTCCTTTGTTTAATGGGACGGACTACACATTTTGAAAAACTCGAATGAGAGTTTTCTTGCTTTCTTTCAATTTCAATTTATAGAATATCGTTAATAACGGATTTCAACAGTCTTCTCTTCTAATGAACGAATGAAATGATTTGGAAAAGAAGACTTTCTCTTTAAATGCCAAAGCTATGAATGCTTTGTTTTGTGCTTTGGATAAAATAAATTTAATCGTATTTTGACTTGTGAAATTGCACATGATATTTGGTACACTCTTGAAATCACACATGAAAGTACTAGAAGAGTTAAAGATTCAAAAATTAATCTTTTGATGCATGATTTTGAATTGTTTCGAATGAAGCCAAGTGAAACTATCATTGACATGTACACCCATTTTATAGATGTTATCAATAGTTTGAAAGCACTTGGTTAATATTTTTCTAATTTTGAACTTATTAACAAAATACTAAGATTCCTTCAAAAAAGTTGGGATCCGAAAGTAACGGTAATACAAGAGACAAAGGACTTAAACAAATTTTCACTTGAGGAACTTATCAGGTCTTTGATGACGTACCAAATAACTTATGTGACATATAATGAACTTGAGAACAACCTTCCAAAGAACATGAAGGATTTTGCACTTAGAACAAAAGAAGACTATTCGAGCGAAAGCTCAAAGTGATGATGATATAGAACTCTTCAAAAGTAAATTTATAAAATTTAGAAAACATGAAACTAAGAATAAAAATAAATTTAAAAATAAAAAGTTGTCAAAGAACAAAAAAGCACTCAAGGTGACTTGGGATGAAATAAGTGCATCCGAAGTGGCGAACTTCGCTTTGATGACTCTCGATAATAAGGTAAACAACTCAAATGAATCTTCTTTTTACTATGAAATTACTTGATGCTTTTCATGAGTTATTTTTAAATTAGTTAGTAAAAAAATAAAAATAAAAAATGAAAAAATATCATGCTTCTCTTTATAATGATTTTGAAAAAAATTAAAAATTTAAGCATGACAATTGCATGTTAACTCCTAGTACTAAGTATGAAAAGTTAGATTCACTTAAAAAGAAAAATGCATTACTACAATAAATAAAATAATTTTGATTAAAACTGCTTTATGCTTAATGAAATCATGCTTAATGATTTCATCATGCATAATGATATAATGATGTTATAAAAATATTAAAAATTTTTGGTATCATACTTGACGATCTTATATTTAATTATGCATGATGATTAGAAGTAATGATGATTTTTGGGTGATTTATGGCTAATTGATCTTGATGATTTCTTTTATGATTTCTTGGTTTTTGGTTTTAATTAATGATGCATGAATTTGGCATAGAAAACAAGGATATGCTTGTATGAAATCAATCGCTGAAATTGAAAGTAAAAAGAGAAAAGTATTTTTCTTGAAAATTTCTCAATCTTATCAAATTTTCAGTAAGAAATTCATAAATCTATTTATGTCATTTTCAATCTCTTGAAAGTGATTTTGATGACTTGATGATTTGAATTTGAATGAGTTTTATCCTAATCATGATCTTGATTTCTCGATATTTGATACTTGAGATTTTTTTTATAAATCAAGATCTCTTACTCTTTATTCTCGTATGATTATTGCATTTTATTGAAGATGAGATTTTCTCGATAAATCATGAGATTTCCTATTCATGAATCAAAATATTCTACCATTTTATTCTCCTATATTTCTTTTTGTCATTTACTAAAGAGGAGAATTATCCATATAAATCATGGTTTTCTTGGTTTCTCGAAATTATAACTTGAGAATTTTTTTATGAATCAAGATTGTTTACTATGATTATTTCTTTCCACTATTTGACATATCCAAATACACCGTGATATGTCACTTGACTTCTTGATTTTATAATTTTTTATGTACAACTCCTTTGTATCTATGGTTGTATACCTTTTTTCATGAATTGTATATTTCATGTGATGATTTGAAAAATGATGTAATGGAAAAAGTTTTGCACTATTATAACCATCCTTTCTTTTTGATAATGACAAAGGAGGAGCAAAACTTACTAGCTTGCTCAACTCAAAAGAGAAGCAAAAAATTACAAACTTGCACATCGCAAAGAGAGGCAAATCTTGCTAGCTTGCTCAGCTCAAAAGATAAGCAAGAAGTGCTATCTTGCAAATCTCAAGAGAAGCAATGTTTGCTAACTTATATATTTCAAGAAGATGCAAAAACATGCTATCTTGCACATCTTAAAAGATGCAAAAGTTTTGCTTACTTTCATATCTCAAAAACTTACTAATTGCATTTTTCCTTTTTGTTGATGATAAAGGGAAAGAAGTTATGATGACGATCATGCATTGAATGATATATTGAGATTTTGATTATGCATGATTTTATGATGATATGTTGCTTGGATTCATAATTAATGTTTGAATTTACATTTCTATCAATATGACATATTGATAAGGGGAGTTTGGTTTAAACTACATCATCAATTAGTTGTCATTATAAAAAAGGGGGAGATTGTTAAATCTCATATTTTGATAATGAAACTAATTGATAGAGTTTATGATCTAATCTTAACACAGGACTAGCTTTGATCATGAAGAGATAATTAAAGCTGGAAGAATCAATGTTGGGCTGGAGTAGAATATGTCAGAAGATTGGACGTCGAGTCGGAGGATCAGCTGATATGTAGATAAAAGGCTTCATGCCATGAGTTCGGGCATCGGGCTGAAGGATCGACATTGTGCCAAGGAGATCGAAAGTTGCAAGAGTCAACATATCAATTGTGCAATATGCTGAAGGAGTGGACGATGTGCCAAAGGATTGGATGAAGAGTTTGATGAAACAATGGCATGCCAGACAAAGGATTCATGCTTTGTAATCATTTGTCTAAGATCAAAGTAGTTTAGGGGGCTAATTGAGTTAGCTTTTGGTGTAATTATGCTAACTCATTTAGGGGCCAATTGGGCCTTAATTGGGATTGATTTGGGCTCATTAGGAGGCCCATTCAATGACCCAAAAGTTGGGTCAGGCGATGGCACTGCTAAAGGCTCAATCTCCAAGACATAATCTCCGAGATTGTGTCAGGCGATAGTATTGCCAGACTGGGTGATGGTATCACCCAAACATAGTCTCCTAGACTGTGTTAGGCGGTGGTACCGCAAGCTATGGTGGTGGTAACACTTAGTGTCAGTACTTTAGGTAGTAGTACCGCCTAACACAAGTGGTGGTATCACCAAGACCCGAGAAACTCTGGATGAGACTTTTTTTTGCTCCAATTTTGAAGCCATTTGGGGTCTACAAATACCCCAGCTATTCTTGTTGAATCTTGGATTTTGATGATGAAACTAATTGATTGTATTTATATGTTTAACTATATTTTGAGTAATGTAGGTCTACTCGATCAGGATTAGACAGTTGACGCAGGAGGAATTGACGTTGCGCCGGAGGAGATCACGTTAGGATATTGGATGGCAGAAGGCTTCGGACATCGGGCATCGGGCTAAGGAGAGTGGAATTGTGCCAAGTATATCGGGGTTGCGGAGGTCAACCACCATTTGGGCAACAAGCCGCAAGAGAGGACGATGTGCTGAAGAATCGGACGAAGCTTCAACCAATGACGTGCCGGGCAGTAGAATGTCAATTTACATTGTAATAATTGTCTAGACCGGAGTAGAGTTTTAGTTTGTGTGTGCAGGAATAACTACGATAATGACAAAGACAAACCGAAACAAGTGTCGGAGTTAAGCGCGAAGGATTTGTTGGGAGTTCAATAGTTCGACGGAAGTTTGAAGGTTCGTCGGGAATGCTGCCCAAACTAGCCAAGAATGAGTAGGGAGCTTGCCGAAGGGTTTTTTCGGAAGCTCGCCGAAAGGTTCATTGTAAGTTCGCAGAGCTCGCCGAGAAAGATCAAAGCTTGCCGAAGAAGCTTGAATGGAACTCACCAAGATCAAATCGTGAAGTCTAGGAGCTTGCCGGGAGTCCGTCGAATGGTTTCCGAGAGTTTATCGGAAGACCGCCGGAAGTTCGCCGAAAGTTCGCCGAAAGAAGTCTTGACTTGCAGACTTTGTAATAGCTTAAAAATATCTTTAAATTCATAGTTAGCACGTTAATTAGGGTTAGGATTAGGTGTTAATCCTGTAACCCAAGTATGGGCCAATTGGGCTCGAGTTCGGACTGGTTTGGGCCAAGTTTGGAGCCCAACCAGTGAGCTGAAATAGTGTAGGCGGTGGCACCACCTAGAACCCGAGATCTGAGCGGTGGCACCGCTGGACTGAGTGGTGGCACCGCCCAGCACCCGAGAGATCCGACAGTGGCACCACCACCGACAAGCGATGGCACCGCCAGCCTCGGAAACCTAAGAGAATTCAAATTTTGGAGCCCAAATTTGAATCCTCTTGGGGCCTATAAATACCCCTCAATTTCCAGCTGAGATAACAATCTTTTGCAAAGCAATAGTTTGGGTTAAGAGCCTTAGAATAGTCTTAGCAAGTCTTGTTTTTCATATTGCTTAAGTGTTCACCTCCTCCCATCTTGTTGAAAAGAATTGTAAGAGTATGAACCACTTGTAAAGGTTGTGAGAGGGGTATTAGTCCTTCCCCTACAAGAGATTTTCTAGTGGAAGTTGGGAGTCTCTTCGAAGAAGGCTTCACAAGTGGATGTAGGTCATTTTGACCGAACCACTTTAAAAACTGCTGCGTTATCTTGTTTGTATTCTACTCTTGTCATTTACATACTGCAAACTTCTCTATTTAGTCACTACGCTTCCATACGTTTCTAAGTTATCAAACTTCCAAATCGGTTTCCATTGATATTGCTCTTTATCGTACGAAAGATTTTTCCAAAATCGAAGTTTTAATCCGCTACACTAATTCACCCCCTCTTAGTGCCGCTCCGATCCTAACAATTGGTATCAGAGCCCGGTATTTCTCATTTCGGATTTATATCCGAGAGAAATGGCTCTTCATGGCATTCAAGCGGGCTTTTCAATTGTTAGTCCACCATTGTTTAACGGATTGGACTACACTTATTGGAAAACTCGAATGAGAGTTTTCTTGATTTCTATGAATTTGGATTTATGGAATATTATTGAAAACGGTTTTCAACTTCCCTCTAAACCGATGAATGAATGGTCGGATTTGGAGAAGAAGTATTTTTCTTTAAACGCAAAGGCTATGAATGCCTTATTTTGCGCTTTGGACAAAAATGAGTTCAATCGGATTTCTACGTGCGAAACGGCTTTTGATATTTGGCGAACACTTGAAATCATGCACGAGGGAACTAGTAGAGTCAAAGACTCGAAAGTTAACATTTTATTACATGATTTTGAGCTTTTTCGAATGCAACCAAGCGAGACTATTAGCGACATGTACACCTGTTTCATGGATGTCGTCAATAATCTAAGAGTTCTTGGCAAATCTTTTTCAAAATTTGATCTCGTAAGCAAGATTTTAAGATCCCTTCCAAAAAGGTGGGATCCTAAAATAACCGCAATACAAGAAATAAAAGATTTAAATATTTTTCCATTTGAAGAACTTATCGGCTCATTGATGACATATGAAATGGTGCGCAATGCACATGATGAACATGATGAACACTTGAACCACCTTCCAAGGAATATGAAGGATTTGGAACTCCGAACAAATGAATACCACTTGAGCGATGACTCAAGTGATGAGGACATTGATGAACTTGAACTTCGAACACTAAATCTTAATAAGTTCATTAAACAAAAATCTAAAATAAATAATGAACTTGAACGGAGGAAGAGGCCAAAGAAAAGGAAGGCACCCAAGGATGAATCAAGAACTTCCAAAGGTGAAACGACGAATTGGGCTTTGACGGGCTTCGACTACAAGGTAAGTAACTCAACTCTCTTGAATTATTTTGAAATTACTTGAAGTCTTTCATGAGTGCTTAATTTAGATAGTAGAAATAGGAAATAAAAAAATATTTTTTAAAAATTATATCATTTTTTTTCTTTTTAGTATCTTTGAAAAATTAAAAATTTGATCATAAAAAGTATATTGCTAAGGTTTCATGCATGTTATGTTTTGAAATGTTGAATGATGTATGCAACATTAGGGATGATAATTATATAATATGTGATATTACTTAGGATTAATCCATGCATGTGTATCTTGATGATTTTATGTCATGCATAATGATCATGCTTAATAAATTTCGAAATTATGCATGATGAATCTTGTGATTTATGGATTATTGATTTTTACCATAATGAAAGTGCCTTATTAATTTTTGTTGTAACAAATCTTACACTTTCGGTTTTAAACATGATATATATTTTTATTTGGCATAAATAAAACAAAATCATATGTTTTGAAACAACCGAAAAGAGGAAAACATTCTTAAAAATTATTTTGCTCAATCTTATTGATTTTGTGGAATCCATTTGTATTATCTTTGTGAATCTCTTGGATTTTGATAATAATTTTGATGATTTAAATTTGAATAAATTTTTATCGAAATCACGATCTTGATTTCTTGAAATTTATAACATGAAATCCTTTATGAATCAAGATTTCTTACTCTTTATTCTCTTACATATTGAGAAAATTTTCAATATGAATCATCAGTATTCTTATGCATGAATTGAAATCTTTTTCTCCTACATTTCCTTTTGTGATTTACTAAAGAGAATATCCTTTTTAAAAATTCTTAACTTAAAATTTTATTTAAAAATCTCTTATTATTTGATCTCCTAAGATTTTCCTTTGATTATTTATGAGGAGGCTTTTCAAAAAGAAATCATGTCTTTTGGCATTCACATATTCTAATATTTTATGGTATGATTTTTATGTAATTCCTTGTATTCATGAAATGTTTATCTCATCACCCAATTATTTTCTCCTTGATATTCCTTATGTGATGATATGAATACATGAAATATTCATTAATTTGTTTTGATGAAAAGTTATGATCATGAATGGTACGTTGAAATTTGACAAGTTAATACCATCATGATTTGAAACATTTATGATTTGAAATTATGCATGCAATTACTTTTTATTGTGATGATATATGCATATAATGTGTGTCATGAATACTTTATTATCATACATGAAAATAGTGATAAATATTTTGAAAATAAATGTTTGTATCATGTTAGATGATTTTACATTTTGTGCATGATGAGTTATAGTGATGATTGAAACAATGATTGAAATAATATGAATGATGATTTAGAATCATGCATATAATGATGAGTTTATATGTTTTAAAAATATATATGATGATTTGGTATTATGTATGCAATACTTTAACGTATGATAATGATGCACGCAATGATGAAATATTCATGATAAAATTATTATTTTGATATTCATGACTTGAATCTTTCTTTCCTTTTGCCGCAAAGGGGGAGAAAGAGTTGCTAATGTGCTATCTTGAATTGATGTAAAGGGTTATCTCAAAAAGAAATTAGCTAGCTTGCACAAATCAAGAAAATGCAAAAACTTGCTTACTTTCTTGCACATCTAAAGAGAAGATGCAAATGTAACACTTGCCAAATTGTTTGCTTGCCTCATGTAAAACATTGTCCCTTGCTAGGTTGGCATTTTGCTAAGGAAGCAAAAATGACACTTTTCAAAAGAGAAGAAAGAGCTTGCTTTCTTAAACATCTTTAATTTGCTAGCTAACATGATGTACAATTTGCTATCTTGAACATTACAAAGAAATACTATCATGCACATTGCAAAGAAAAGCAAATATGCCAACTTGCACATCTTTAAATTTGCTAGCTTGTATGTAGTAAAACTTGCATATCGTAAAAGTTGCTAGCTTATAGAGAAGCAAAGAATTGCTATCTCGAAAGAAGCAAAAAATGCAAAACTTAGAAAACATGCAATATAATTGCTCTTGCCATGCTTTGTATCAAAAATAGGTTGATATCCTTAAAAGCATCGCATTAAAGTTTTTTAGTATTGCAATGTATCACATGTATCGCAAATTAAAAATTTTGAGACTATTATCATATCATGTTTAACAATTGATGTCTTTAATGACATGATTTCTTTGCATCTTGTATGTATTATGTGATGATTGAAATATTGATTGATGCAAATTCATAATTTATGTAAAAGTCTAAATCATTGGTTTCTCTCCTTCTTTTCGACAATGACATAGGGGAGAAAGATTGCTAGCTCAAGGCAAATGTTGGCTAGCTTGTACTCTTCCCTTCTTTTCACAAAAATAAAGGGGAGAAAGCTTTTGCTAGTTAGAACATGTAAAGAAAAGCAAAGTGCAATCTTGCACAAGAAGCAAGTGTTGAATTGTCATAATTAAACTTAAGAATCTTGTTATGCTTTTGTGCTTATATGTTGTGATGAAAATCTAACTTCATGTTACAAAAACTTGCATATCTTTTAAAATAGCTAGAGCTACTTCTCCTTTTTGTTGATGACATAGAGGGAGAAGTATATTGATGACTTCATGCATTGAATTGAATATTTTATTTATATTTGCATGATGGTTTAAATGTTTTTCATAACATGTGATGAATGATACTTGGATTTGGGATAATCCAAGTGTTCTATCAATGGCATATTGATAGGGGGAGTTTGGTTAAACTCTGGGGAGTTAAGGTTAACTCCGTTAGTCATCAATTAGTTGTCATCATCAAAAAGGGGGAGATTGTTGAATCTCGGATTTTGATGATGAAACTAATTGATTGTGTTTAGATGTTTAACTATATTTTGAGTAATGCAGGTATACTCGATCAGGATTAGACAATTGACGCAGGAGGAATTGACATTGCGCCGGAGGAGATCACGTTAGGATATTGGATGGTAGAAGGCTTCGGACATTGGGCATCGGGCTAAGGAGAGCGGAATTGCGACAAGGATATCGGGGTTGCGGAGGTCAACCACCATTTGGGCAACAAGCCACAAGAGAGGACGATGCGCTGAAGAATCGGACGAAGTGCCAACCAAAGACGTGCCGGGCAATAGAATGTCAATTTGCGTTGTAATAATTGTCTAGATCGGAGTAGAGTTTTAGTTTGTGTGTGCAGGAATAACTACGATAATGACAAAGACAAACCGAAACAAGTGTCAGAGTCAAGGGCGAAGCATTTGTTGGGAGTTCAAGAGTTCAACGGAAGTTCGAAGGTTCATCAGGAATGCTGCCGGAACTAGCCAAGAATGAGTAGGGAGCTTGCCGAAGGGTTTTTTCGGAAGCTCGCCGAAAGATTCGTTGGAAGTTCGCGAAGCTCGCCGAGAAAGATCGAATGAAACTCACCAAGATCAAATCGTGAAGTCTAGGAGCTTGCCGGGAGTTCGTAGAATGGTTTCCGAGAGTTTATCGGAAGACCGCCGGAAGTTCGCCGAAAGCTCGTCGAAAGAAGTCTTGACTTGCAGACTTTGTAATAGCTTAGAAAATATCTTTCAATTCGTAGTTAGCACGTTAATTAGGGTTAGGATTAGGTGTTAATCCTGTAACCCAAGTAGGGGCCAATTGGGCTCGAGTTCGGACTGGTTTGGGCTAAATTTGGAGCCCAACCAGTGAGCTGAAATAGTGTAGGCGGTGGCACCGCCAGATTAGGCGGTGGCACCGCCTAGAACCCGAGATCTGAGCAGTGGCACCGCCCAGCACCCGAGAGATCCGGCGGTGGCACTGCCACCGATAGGCGATGGCACCGCCAGATCTCAGAAACCCAAGAGAATTCAAATTTTGGAGACCAAATTTGAATCCTCTTGGGGCCTATAAATACCCCTTAATTCTCAGCTAAGATAACAACCTTTTGCAAAGCAATAGTTTGGGATAAGAGCCTTAGAATAGTCTTAGAAAGTCTTATTTTTCATATTGCTTAAGTGTTCACCTCCTCCCATCTTGTTGAAAAGAATTGTAAGAGTGTGAACCACTTGTAAAGGATATGAGAGGGGTATTAGTTCTTTCCCTACAAGAGATTTGCTAGTGGAAGTTGGGAGCCTCTTCGAAGAAGGCTTCGTAAGTGGATGTAGGTCATTTTGACCGAACCACTTTAAAAACTGCTACGTTATCTGGTTTGCATCCTATTCTTGCCATTTACATACTACAAACTTCTCTACTTAGTCACTATGCTTCCAAACATTTCTAAGTTATCAAACTTCCAAATCAGTTTCCATTGATATTGCTCTTTATTGTACGAAAGATTTTTCCAAAATCGAAGTTTTAATCCGCTACACTAATTCACCCCCCCTCTTAGTGCCACTCTGATCCTAACAATTCTTGCATGGAAGGGCACAAAATTGAGTTGAAATGGGGGAAAGAATACCTGAGAAAATTTGTGTAATCTCTCTTAGGATTTAGAGTCCCTTCTTCCTAGTATTTAGAAAGTTCTTCAAAAGGGAGAAGTGAGGTCTAAGAAAGAGAGGTTATAAAGGTTCTCTCTTAAGTCTATCAAAAGGAGAGAGAGTTGTAAGGGTAGTTGATCTTCATCAGTTAAAAGAAGATCGATAGTGGAAGCCGGTGGCCTCGAGTAAAGAGGAATCGAGAGGGGATATAGGTCATGATGACCTAACTACTATAAAACTTAGTTTGTATTTACTTTAAGCTCTTTACTTTCATTACAAATTACTTTACTCACTACTTTCACTACGATTATAAATATGCACTCTAAGTCAAGCTTATTTCTTATATCAACTTTTATCGAATGAGATTTTTAAATCGACGTAAAGTTTTACGATAACACTAATTTACCCCCCCCCCTCTCAATACCGACTTGATCCTTACAGTTATCACATCTACAATTTGTTGTAGGTTCTAGCAGGACCTAAGAGATTGGCGAGAGATAAGATAGACCTCAAGATGGGCAATGGTGCAAAAGTTATTGCAATGGTTGTTAGTGAGGTCACCCTAAATCTGCCTGGTGGAGCTATTATTGCTTTAGATGCTTGCTATTTTGTTCCTTCTATTATCAAAAATATTATTTCCATTTCATGTTTGATAGTTAGTGGATAGAAATTAGTTATTGATAATAATGGTTTTTCAATATTATTAGATGATGAGATAATTACAAGAGGAACATTGCATAATAGTTTGTTTATGCTAGACACTACTCCATGTATCATGAATGTGTGTCCAAGAGGAAACGAGATGAGGTGAACAGTGTATATTTGTGGCATTATAGGCTAGGTCATATCTGTTGGGAAATCATGGGGGCGACATCATATGCGCAGCGGAAGAACAAGAAAACAAAAATCCCCAATTCCCAAAAAGATGTTCGTCGTCGTGCGAAGATTGGTGCGCAAAAATCCGTAAAACATAAAACTGCGTATAGAGATTGTGTTACCAAGGGAGATCGTATATCCCTGTTTCCTTGCAGATCCTTAGGAGAGGGTGAAGGAGGTCAAGCGTCCTCCTCTCTAGCGGTGATCCACACAGCAGGGTTGCGACGACCCTCCTCAAAACTCCAGGCCTCTAAGGTGGAGAGGGAGAGGAGAATAGGAAAGGCAAGCAAAGACTCTAGCCTATGAGACTGTGAATCCCTCCTATTTATAGAGATCCCGTGTCAAACCCTAATGGGTCTTTCCCTAGTGGGTATTGGATCTGCATCCAATAAGACAAGGGCTCCGTCGGATATCTCATATCCGAACCTCTACTCATCGCAAAGCCTACCATATGTGTGTGACCCTCTAGGCCCAATATCGAGCTGGCCGTGAGTCATACCTGTCAGAACTCCTTCTAACTCAATGAATTATTATCTCTGTAATAATTCACTCGACTCATCGACTACGGACGTACTAGGCCACTACGCCGTAGTCCCCAAACGATACAGGAGAATCCAATCCATTGGACCTGTCTGTCCTTAGTTACCATGTACCTATAGTCCCTCATCCATCTAATATCCCAGAGACCGTATATCGAAAGCATGGTGTTGTCCAGACCCATACGGTTTCTACTCGAAGTCTCGCTTCTAATCGGATTCTCCCGGAGAACTCTTTCTCTCTCAACCCAATGACCCTAGCTAGGGATTTGTCTGAGAAAGAACACATGGGATATTCCTCTCATGGCCGCCGAGTGGATGATCCTCTCCGTCGACACTCAATAGCCCTCGTAAGGTCGACTACCACTCCCAATGACCACCATTGTACTAGATCTAGGACAGCCAAAAACCTATAAGTCTGGTATCAAAGAGTGGAGCACTCATACAGGACATCCTTGGTGTCTCAAGTCTAAGGACCAGATACACAACTAGGATTACGGAATCATTTGTCGACAATAAGGCATCATCAACCATCCAAAGATTCCGTAAGCGGATCAATCGATGAACTCATTCTCCAATGAGCAACTGTCTTGTATCCCTAGTGTCCCTACACGAAGCAGCTATGAGACCATTTGCATCCATCATATGGACGGTTATACAAAGACACACCGGTCTATCCGGTTATCACGATGTCCCTCTCGAAAACCTATGACCGGGATTATTTAGGATATGTGTTTAAAGGTGAATCGATCTCATTATCGTGATCTCATCACGATCCCATTCCCATTACACAAATCAAAGGACATCACAATATATATATGCATTTATGCAATAGTTATAAAGTGATATCGCCAAAAATATAATAAGCAAAAATTCTACGTATCAAGTCACACGTGTCATCACTCACGTGATTGGCTTCTTTGGGCACCTATGACTAGCAATCTCCCACTTGACCTAAAGCCAATCACCTATGTGTTCCGATCCCCATCGGACCCCACGTGACGCTTCAAGACAAAATGAGACAACGGCTTTGTCGGTGGATCTGCAATGTTATCTTCGGATGGAACTCTTTCCACTGCTACATCTCCTCGGGTTACGATCACTCTTATAAGTTGGAACCTCCTCGAAACACTTCGATGAGACCCTGGTTCCTTATTTGAGTAATCACCCCATTGTTGTCGTAATATGAGGAAGTCGACTTATCGCTATCTCAGATCGACTCCCAAATCTGTGATGAACTTCTTCACCCGGACTCCCTCTTTTTTTTGCATCGATGCAGCAATGTACCTCCGCCTCTCGTGGTCGAGTCGTGAGTGGTATCTTGCTTGGAACTCTTCCAAAGACTGCTCCTCCATTCAAGGTGTACACATACCCTGAATTGACTTGCTATCATCGACATCGGTGAAAACTTGAGTCGGTATAGCCTTCAACCTTAAGGCTATTACCTCCATATACTAGTAAAAAAGATCCTTAGTCCTTCTCAAGTACTTAAGGATACACTTTCTTGCTTTCGGTCTCCAAGCCTGGATCCGCTTGATACCTGCTTTCGTGACACTTTCGAGCATGCGCTATATCGGGCCTAGTACATAGCATGGCATACATGATAGACCCTATTGCTTTGAGGCATAAGGTATCATATCCATGTTCGCCGTTTCTTCCGAGTCTTTGGGGACATATTTGTAGAAAGCGATATCCCATGTCTCATCGGTATGAGACCTCTCTTGGAATTTTCCATGCCAAACCTTTTGACAATAGTTTCTATGTACACGGATTTGGGACAAGCCAAGCATCCTCTTGGATCTATCTCTATAGATTCTAATCCCCAAGATATAAGATGCTTCCCCTAAGTCCTTCATGGAGAAGTGTCTAGATAACCAAGCCTTTCTTGTGGATAGCATTCCTATGTCATTCCCAATGATGAGGATGTCATCCACATATAACACCAAAAAGGTGATAGCGCCCCCACTTACCTTTCTCAGATACACAAGGCTCATCTTCGTTCTTAACGAAGTCATAAGATCGATTGCCTCATCAAATCTTATGTTCCAACTTCGAAGCTTGCTTTTAGTCCATAAATGGATCTAAGCAACCTACACACCTTATCTGGGCAGTTCTTGGACATGAATCCCTCAGGTTGCATCATATACACCTCCTCCTCCTCGAGGTTCCCGTTGAGGAATGCGGTTTTCACATCCATCTCCCGGATCTCATAATCATAGTGTCTTTGCAATAGCCAATAGAATTCTGATGGATTTTAGCATTGCTACTGGGGGTGAGAAAGTTTCGTCAGTAGTCAACACCTTGCCTTTGACGATACCCCCCTTAGCCACTAGCCTTGTTTTATAGGTCTCTACCTTTCCATCTACTCCCATCTTTTTCTTAAAGATCCACTTGCAACCGATGGGTACAATACCTTCGGGCACATCAACTAGGTTCCAAACCTTATTGGAGTACATAGAATCCATCTCGAAATTCATGGCTTCTTTCCACTTCCTAGAGTCTATACTCATAATAGCCTCCTCCTCGTAGGTCTGAGGATCAATATCCTCTACATCCTCTGCTCTAATATGTCCCACATATCTCTCGGGGAGGATGGGATACTCTATCGGACCTCATGTAAAGTTGATACTTGTGTATTAGGTACTGAATGCACTTGGGTCAGAGTGGTGCTTGAGCTTGGTTCTCCAACCTCGCTCAATTCTATCACTCTCCCACTGTCTCCGTCAAGAATGTGTTCCTTCTCAAGGAACACTGCTCTCTTAGCTACAAAGACCTTTTTTGTCCTCGAGATGATAGAAATAATACCCACAAGTTTCCTTGGGGTATTCCACAAATTTGCATTGCTCGTCCTTGATTCTAACTTATCTCGGGTTGTGTCTTCTAACATGGGCGAGGCAGCCCCAGGATCTTAACAACCTTAAGATCAGGCTTCTTCCCTTTCCATATCACATATGGTGTAGACACTACCGACTTAGTTGGAACTTTGTTCAAAGATAAGCTGTGGTTTCTAGGGCATATCCCCGAGAATGAGATGGGTAGGTCAAAAAACTCATCATGGACTGTACCATATCTAATAATGTACGATTTCTCCTTTCGGAGACACACCATTGAGCTGAGGTGTATAAGGAGGTGTCCATTGGTATAATATCCCATGGTCCTTGAGGAACTGAGTAAACTCTGTACTTAAGTATTCACCTCCTCGATCGATCGAAGAGTTTTTGATACTCTTTCCATCGGTTCTCCACCTCATTCTTATACTCTCTGAATTTCTCAAAGGCCTCAGACTTGTACTTCATTAAGTACACATATCCATACCTTGAGAAATAATCAGTAAATGTAATGAAGTAGGAGTAACCTCCAATGGCATGAGTTGACATGGGTCCATATACAGCACTATGTATGAGTTCCAACAACTCATTGGCTCTCTCTCCAGTTCTCCTAAATGGAGATTTGGTCAGTTTTCCACGAATGCAAGGCTCACAAGTTGTATATGACACATAGTCGAATGGATCTAAATATCCATCATTTAGCAACTTTTGAATCCTTCTTTCATGGATGTGACCTAGCCTACAATGCCACCAGTATGCCTTGTTCAACTCATCTCGTTTCCTTTTGGACATATTTACATTCATGATATGTGGAGTGGTGTCTAACATAAATAAACCATTATGCAATGTTCCTTTCGTGATGATCTTATCATCTAATAATATCGAACAACCATTGTTCTCAAAAAATAAATTTATATCCACTAACTGTTAAACATATAATGGAGATAATGTTTTGATAATAGAAGGAACAAAATAACATGCATCTAATGCAATAAAAAGCTCCACTAGGCGGATGTGTAGGGCGACCTGTAACACTAATCTGACAACTTTTGCTCCATTACCCATCTTGAGGTCCATCTAAGCCTCTCTGTAGTCTCCTAGGCCTTGCCGAACCTGCAACGAATTGCATATATGATAAGCACTATCGGTATCCAATACCCATGTGTTATCATAAGAGTCTGAAAAATGGAGACTGATCATGAATGTACATGAAGCTTCATAAAGCTTTTGTTTCGCCCTTTCTGCAAGGTACTCTTTGCAGTTTCTCTTCCAATGCCCATCTTTACCATAGTGGAAGCACTGGCCTTTGTCCTTTGCTGGGTCTTTCTTAGCAACCTTTGCTTTACCTTGTTTGCCCTTGCCCTTTCCCTTCTTAAGGGACCTTTCTGCTTTCCTTTTCTTTCTGGTCTCACTAGTGTAGAGAACTGGCTTCTCTTTCTTAATAGTACTCTCTGCCTCCCTCAACATATTGAAGAGCTCTAGGAGAGTCACCTCAAGCTTGTTCATATTAAAATTCATTATGAACTGTGAAAAGGAATCTGGTAGGGACTGAAGCACAATGTCCACACACAAGTTATCCTCTAGGACCATTCCTAGACCTATGAGTTTCTCTATCCACTCAATCATCTTTAGGACATGGTTCTGAACCAGTGTCCCCTTAGTCATCCTAGCGCGGAAAAGGCTCTTGGATATCTCATATCGTTGAGTCCTTCCCTGTTCCTCAAATAATTTTCGGGCATGTAGGAGAATGAATCTGACATCCATCTTTTCATGTTGTCTCTGTAACTCTGGAGTCATAGAGCCCAACATATAGCACCGAAAGCAAGAGTGGAGTCATCAATGTACTTCACGCTTGCGAAGCGATCTCATCCTCGCTAGCCCCTTCTTCGGGCGTAGGCATCATTGTATCAGGGCGTACATGATTTTCTCCACTGTGAGAACAATTCTCAAGTTCTGAGCCAATCCATATAATTTGGACCAATGAAAGGCGGTTGACATCAAGTATGCCACATAAGGGATTTGAAAGCCATTTTCTGAAAATAAAGATGTAGCAAAAAATGAATAACATGCAGATTTTGCAAGAAATAAACTATCAAGATATGGACTTCTATCTTAATATGCTCCCACTATTTTACTAACGAGTCACGCGACACCCTCGAAAGACATGAAACGGAAGTCTCCAAAGAGACTTCTAGTGGGGATCGGGATCCAATCAGCGTCTTAGTGTAACCTCGAGGGACTCGACCAATCACACTAAGCCTAAAAAGGTAGGCAACTCTTGCCGATCACAACTCCTTGTGATTCCCGTCCTGTTCGGCCTCCCAATCACCATGGCCTCGAGGGACTCGACCAACCATGATGCTTTCGGTTAAGTCAACACCTTCCGTTACAAGATGAGTGCGATTTGATGATATACCCTCGAGGGACTCGACTAAGCATACCATGTCCTCGGTCACCGGTGACATCTCTATGTCGTAAGCAAGATAGCGAATCACGATATAGGTGAGTCTCGAGGGACTCGACCAACTCAACCTACACCGGAATCGGTTCCTACTCATAACGATAGAAGGCCACGGGGTCAATCTAATTGCCTCCGTCTACCCGACTTAATATTATCGAGATGTTTCTATAATTTGGTCTCCTAATATGACATGTCACACATATACATATTTAATATATATCTACATCGCATGCAAATATATATACATATCTAGTATGTGTATAAGCAATCACATCGAGATGATCATGGACCACAACCTAATATGATTAGGCCCGAGCCAGTAGGCCTAATCACTCACATCAAGATCTATGTGTGCAACGGTGCATCTCCATGCCCTTGTGATCGTCCATCTCGTCCTCGTCGGTTCCATCGACATCTTGATGCATCTCCATGCATCACGATCATCCGTCTCGTGGGTCCCGCTATCGCATCCACGCTCCCGCTGCGCCTCCTCATGTGATTACAACTTAATCATAGGCACGCAGGTCCGACAATAAACGAGAAATATAATGGAGGTTCGCAGACCTCAATAATAATAATCACAAGTACACACATCACAAGGTCCATGATCATCCATCCACACATCATACATCACATGTATAAATAATCATCATCATGTAGGACTACTAGATAATAATAAAAAATAATAATCAACTAAACCTTTTAATTAATTAATATTTTTTTTCTGAAATTAGGGACATGTAGGAATTTCTCAATTCTAAGGGTATTTTCGAATTTGGACAAAAGACGAAAACTGGAATTTCTTAAATTCACGGGGGCAAAACTATCATTTTGCCCAAAACCCTAATTCCCTCTTTCTTTGCCGTCGCCACCACCTGGCTGGCGTGGCCTATCTTGGCGGGGCGAGGGCGGTGGGCTCGCTCTCGCCGGCAGCGCCCATTGGCGCTTCTTGCCATTGCGGTGGGCGCCCGCCTCCTCCGTGGGCGGTTCTGCCCATGAGGCGGCCTTCCCAGGCGGTCTTTGCCTCATCAAGGCGGCCCCCCTCGGGTTTTTTGCCGGTGGGAGACATCGACCCGCGGCGCCGCTGCCCTCTGATTGCCTCGACCCGCCGGCTGCTGCTGCCCATGGCCCTCTGCCCGTAGTCGGTCGGTGGCAGCGCGCCTTTACCCGCGGGCTGCTAGCCCGCCCGGCAAACCTTGCGCAAACGGACCACCGGTCGGTCTGCTGCGAACTGCAGGCGCTAACGCCTACGCCGGGCGCCAGGTGCCCGGCTCATACCGTGGTGCTGACATCATGGATCGAAAGTGCAGCAACCTGCTGCCCTTCCTTGCTTTTCGTCAATGATTTTGGCGTCAATATTATTCCTATACACAACACACGTAGTTCAAAACCAATCATTCGCATACGAACAACCTGGCTCGATACCACTTTGTTGGGAAATCATAGGGGAGACATCATATCGCTGGAAGAACAAGAAAACAAAAATCCCGATTCCCAAAAAAAGATGTTCGGTAAATCAGTCGTCGAAGATTGGTGCGCAAAAATCCGTAAAACACAAAACTACGTATAGAGATTGTGTTACCTAGGGAGATCGTATATCCCTATTTCCTTGTAGATCCTTAGGAGAGGGTGAAGGAGGTCAAGCGTCCTCCTCTCTAGCGGTGATCCACACAGCAGGGTTGTGAGACCCTCCTCAAAACTCCAGGCCTCTGAGGTGGAGAGGGAGACGAGAATAGGAAAGGCAAGCAAAGACTCTAGCCTATGAGGCTGTGAATCCCTCCTATTTATAGAGATCCCGTGTCAAACCCTAATGGGTCCTTCCCTAGTGGGTATTGGATCTGCATCCAATAAGACAAGGGCTCCGTCGGATATATCATATCCGAACCTCTACTCATCGCAATGCCTACCATATGTGTGTGACCCTCTAGGCCCAATATCGAGCTGGTCGTGAGTCATACTTGTCAGAACTCCTTCTAACTCAGTGAATTATTATCTCGTAATAATTCACTCGACTCATCGACTCTGGGGCGTGCTAGGCCACTACGCCAGTAGTCCCCGAGACGATCTGGGGAATCCAATCCATTGGACCTGTCTGTGCGTACTTAGTTACCATGTACCTATAGTCCCTCATCCATCTAATATCCCGTAGACCGTATATCGAGCATGGTGTTGTCGGACCCATACGGTTTCTACTCGAGTCTCGCTCTAATCGGATTCTCCCGGAGAACTCTTTCTCTCTCAACCCGAATGACCCTGGCCGGGGATTTGTCTGAGCAAGAACACATGGGATATTCCTCTCATGACGCCGAGAGTGGATGATCCTCATCGACCACTCAATAGCCCTCGTGAAGGTCGACTACCACTTCCAATGACCTGCTTTGTACTAGATGGGGACAGCCAAACCTATAAGTCCGGTATCAAAGAGTGGAGCACTTTCGTGCAGGGACATCCTTGGTGTCTCAAGTCTAAGGACCAGATACACCACTAGGACTACGGAATCGCTTTCGACAATAAGGCATCATCAACCATCCAAAGATTCCGTAAGCGGATCAATCGATGAACTCATTCTCCAATGAGCACCTCTTATCAGTATCCTTAGTGTCCCTACACGAGCAGCTATGAGACCAGCTGCATCGATCATATGGACGGGTATACAAAGACACACCGGTCTATCCGGTTATCCGCGATGTCCCTCTCGAAAACCTATGACCGGGATTATTTAGGATATGTGTTTAAAGGTGAATCGATCTCATTATCGTGATCTCATCATGATCCGATTCCCATTGCACAAATCCAAGGACATCACAATATATATATGCATTTATGCAATAGTTATAAAGTGATATACGCCAAAATATAATAAGCAAAAAGATTCTGTATCAAGTCACACGTGTCATCACTCACGTGATTGGCTTGCTAGGCACCTATGACTAGCAATATCTATGAGGGAATAGTTCAAAAGTTGCAAAAGGATGGATACCTAGATCCATTCGACTATGAGTCATATGCAACTTGCGAGCATTGCCTTCGTAGAAAGATGACCAACTCTCCATTTAGTGGAACTAGAGAGAGAGTCACCGAGTTGTTGAAACTTTTACATAGTGATGTATGTGGTCCCATGTCAACTCATGCCATAAGTGGTTACTCCTACTTCATTAATTTTACTAATGATTTCGCAAGGTATTGACATTTGTACTTGATGAAGTACAAGTCCAAGGCCTTTGAGAAATTTAAAGAGTATAAGAATGAAGTGGAGAATTAGACTGAAAAAAGTATCAAGTCTTTTCGATGAGATTGAGAAGGTGAGTCCTTGAGTATAGAGTTCACCTAGTTCCTTAAGGACCATGTGATTCTGTCATAATAGACACCTCCTTATATACCCCAGCTCAATAGTATATCCAAAAGGCAGAATCATGCACTATTAGACATAGTGTGGTACATGATGAGTTTTGTCGACCTCATCGTCTCATTCTAGGGATACACTTTAAAGACCGCAGCCTACCTTCTTAATAGAATTCCAACTAAGTTGATGGTGTCTACTCTATATGAGATATGAAACGGAAAGAAGCCTAATCTTAAGGTTATTAAGATTTGGGAATACCCTACCCACATCAAAAGACACAATCCCAACAAACTGGAATCTAAGACGAAACGATGCATATTTGTGGGATACCCTAAGGAAATTAATGGGTATTATTTCTATCACATCGTGGACCAAAAAGTCTTTATAGCTAAGAGAGCAGTACTCCTTGAGAAGGATCATATTCTTGGTGGAGATAGTGGGAGTATGGTAGAGTTGAGTGAGGTTGGAGAACCTAGGTTAAGCACCATTCCACAGCCCGAGTTTGTTGAGATACCTAGCACACAAATTCTAACTTTATGTAGGTCGAGTAGAGTGTCCCATTCTCCTGAGAGATATGTGAGACATATCAGAGGAGAGGATGTTGAGGATATTGATCCTTAGACCTATGAGGAGACTATTACGAGTATAGACTCTAGGAAGTGGCAAAAAACCATGAATTCTAAGATGGATTCCATGTACTCTAATAAGGTTTAGAACATAGTTGATGCACACGAGGGTATTGTACCCATTGGTTACAAGTGTATCTTTAAGAAGAAGTTCGGAGCAGATGAAAGATAGAGACTATAAAGCAAAGCTAGTGGCTAAGGGATATCATAAAATGCAAAGTATTGACTATGATAAAACCTTCTCACCCGTACCCGCTAAAATCCATCCGAATTCTATTGGCTATTATGGCACACTATAATTATGATCTTTGGTAAATGGAAGTGAAAATAACATTCCTCAATGGCAACCTCGAGGAGGAGGAATTCATGATATAGCATAAGGGATTTGTGTCTAATGATTGCCTAGATAAGGTGTTTAGGTTGCTTAGGTCCATTTATTGACTGAAACAAGCTTTCCGAAGTTGAAACATAAAATTTAATGAGGCGATCAAATCTTATAACTTTGTTAAGAACAAAGATGAGTCTTGTGTGTATAGGAAGGTAAGTAAGAGCGTATCACCTTCTTGTTATTATATGTAGATGATTTCCTGATCATTGGGAATGATGTAGGAATGCTATCCATAGTAATGACTTGGTTATCTAGATAGATCCAAGAGGATGCTTGGCTTGTCTCATTCTGAGTACATAGAAATAATTATCAAAAGGTTTAGTATGATATATCACTTTCTATGAATATGTTCCCAAAAACTCCTAAAGAAAGGACGAATATGGATAGGATACCCTAAACCGTAGCGATAGTGTCTATCATATATGTTATACTATGTACTAGACTTGATATAGCATATGCTCTAAGTATCACGAGAAGGTATCAGGCGAATCTAGGCGTGGAGCACTATAGAGCAATAAAGTATTTCCATAAGTACTTGAGAAGGACAAAAGATCTTTTACTAGTATATGAAAGTAGTAGCCTTAGGGTTTAAGGCTACATGGACTCGAGCTTTTGGTCCGATGTCGATTATAGCATGTCTAATTCGGGATATGTGTTCACCTTGAATGGAGAAAGTATGCTAGAAGAGTTCCAAGCAAGATACTATTGATAACTCGACCATAGAGGCAAAGTACATTGTTACATCAGAGGTAGCAAAGGAGGGAGTCTAGATAAAAAAGTTCATCATATATCTAAGAGTATACCATGTAACAAGGAGTTGATTCCCTTATATTATGATAACAAAGAAGAGATTACTGAAATGAGGGAACCCAAGTCTCATCAGAAGTACTCAAAGGAGGTTCCAACTTATTAGTGAGATCATGGCTTGAGGAGATATAACAACAAAAATAGTTCCATCCGAAGATAATATCGTAGATCCATTGACAAAGTCATTGTTTCATATTGTCTTTAAGTATCATAGGGGTATGATGGGGATTAGACATATAGGTTATTAGCTTTCGGTCAAGTGAGAGATTTCGAGTCATAGGTGCCTTGTAAGCTAATAGAACCCTTGTAGATTCTAAACTTGGGGTTGATCTTGTTGAATCTCATATTTTGATGATGAAGTCAATTGTCATTTGGTTATCTAATCTATATGTTGAGATAAGTGTATAGGATTAACTACGATGGTAGTAAGACATAGAGCAGGTGTTACGCCGGAGTCAAGACCAAGATCACATTGGGGGATCGAGAGTTCGACGGAAGTCTGGACGATCATCGGAGGTTCTGCGGGAACAAATCCGAGAAGTCGAGGAGCTTGCCAAAGAAGCTCGTCAGAACTCACTAAGAGGATCGTCGCAAGTCCAGGAGTTTATGAGAAGTCCGCCGAAGCATCATTAAGTGTTCATCAGATGTTCCCCGGAAGTTCGTCGGAAGAAGCAATTGATATACCGGAACATGAGTTGCAGTATTAATGTCGTAAACATTGTAGTTAGCATAAAGATTAAGTTAGAAATGGGAGATGATCCCATTAACTTAATCTGGGGCCAATCAGGTCCTTGATAGACCCAAATTGGAACGAATGGATTATCCCATTCGGACCCATAATTCATGGCCGGCGATGGTACCGCCCTTATCAAGCGGTGGTACTACCTAAGCTCGATCTCCGAGCGAAGTCAAGCCATGGTACTACCCCTATCAGGTGGTGGTACCGCCTGAGCTTGGTCTCCGAGCAATGTCAAGTGGTAGTACCGCCTAATTATGGTAATAGTACCACCCAGTTATGGCGGTAGTACAGCTAGGACCCCGGAAATCTGAGATATTACACTTTTGAGCTCCAAATTTAAATTAATTGGGGCATATATAAACCCCACCCTTTCCTGCATTAAAGGGCACCGAAAGCTTGCATTTATTCTGAGAATTTGAGAGCTTAAAAGTGCTAGTCATAGGTGCCCAGCAAGCCAATCACGTGAGTGATGACACGTGTGACTTGATACAGAATCTTTTTGCTTATTATATTTTTGGCGTATATCACTTTATAACTATTGCATATGTGCATACATATATTGTGATGTCCTTGGATTTGTGCAATGGGAATCGGATCGTGATGAGATCACGATAGTGAGATCGATTCACCTTTAAACACATATCCTAAATAATCCCGGTCATAGGTTACTTGAGATGGATATCGTGATAACCGGACAGACTAGTGTGCTATATACCCGTCAATATGATGGATGCAACTAGTCTCATAGCTGCTTGTGTAGGGACACTAAGGATACAGTACAGGTGCTCATTGGAGAATGAGTTCACTGATTGATCCGCTTACGGAATGCTGGATGTTTGATGATGCCGTATTGTCAGACAGCGATTCCGTAGTCCTAGTGGTGTATCTGGTCATTAGACTTGAGACACCAAGGATGTCCTGTATGAGTGCTCCACTCTTTGATACCAGACTTATAGGTTTGGGTGTCTCAGATCTAGTACAGCTAGTCATTGGGAGTGGTAGTCAACCTTACGAGGGCTATTGAGTGTCAATAGAGGATCATCCACTCTCGGCGTCATGAGAGGAATATCCCATGTGTTCTTACTCAGACAAATCCCTGGCCAGGGTCATTCGGGTTGAGAGAGAAAGAGTTCTCCGGGAGAATCCGATTAGAGCGAGACTCGAGAAGAAACCGTGTGGATCTGACAACACCATGCTCGATATACGGTCTCTGGTATATTAGATGGATGAGGGACTATAGGTACACGGTAACTGAGGACAGATAGGTCCAATAGATTGGATTCCCCTATATCGTCTGGGGACTACGGCATAGTGGCCTAGTACGTCTGTAGTCGATGAGTGGAGTGAATTATTACAGAGATAATAATTCACTGAGTTAGAAGGAGTTCTGATAGGTATGAGTCACGGCCAGCACGGTATTGGGCCTAGAGGGTCACACACATATGGTAGGCATTGCGATAAATAGAGGTTTGGATATGAGATATCCGACGGAGCCCTTGTCTTATTGGATGCAGATCCAATACCAACTAGGGGAGGACCCATTAGGGTTTGACAGGGACCCTCTATAAATAGGAGGGATTCAGAGCCCCATGGGCTAGAGAGCTTTGGTTTGCCTTTTCCTATTCTCCTCTCCATCTCCACCTCAGGGTAGGTCTGGAGTTTTGAGGAGCGTCGTCGCAACCCTACTGTGTGGATCACCGCTAAAGAGGAGGACGCTTGACCTCCTTCACCCTCTCCTTAGGAACTGCAAGGAAATAGGGATATACGATCTCCCTATGTAACACAATCAACTCTATACGCAGTTTCATGTTTCACAAATTTTTGCGTACCAATCTTCGCACGACGACGAACATCTCATTGGGAATCGGGGATTTTGTTTTTCTTGTTCTTCCGCTGCACATATGATGTCGCCCCCAAGGATTTCCTAACAGTGGTCTCAGAGCCAGGTTGCTCGTGCGAATGATTGGTTTCGAACTGCATGTGTTGTGTTTAGGAATAATTTTGACGTCAAAATTGTTGACGCAAAAACAAGGAAGGGCAGCAATAGTTGTTGCCCTCGATCTGCTTGCGTGTAGCGTAGCCGAAGGCGGGCAGCATAGGGGCGGCGTCTGCTGCGGCCGGTCGGGGGCCTGCTTGCTGCTGGCGGGGCTGGCAGCCCACGAGTAGAGGCGCCGCAGGGCAGCGGCGCCCGCCGCCGCTACTCCCGTGGGCGAAACCCCTCGAAGGGGCGGTCGCCCGGCGGGATAGCACCACCTGCAGAGGCGACGGTGCCCGAAAGGCGCCCACCCGCAATGGCAGCGCTGCCAGCGGGCGTGCCGCCTGCAAGCGAGGACAGTGCCCTCGCCCCGCCGCACAGGCCATCACCGGCAGGGTGGCGGCGGTGGTAGCAGTGAAAAGGGGAAAGGGCATTAGGGTTTTCTGGGCAAAAGATAGTTTTGCCCCTCGAAATTTGAGAAATTTCAGTTTCTGTCTTTTGTCTGAATTATGAAAATACCCCTATGAATTCAGAAATTCCCTATAATGTCCCTGATTTCAGAAAATATTAATTAATTAAAAAGTTTAGATGATTTTTATTTTTTATTATTATCTAGTAGTTATACATGTGATGTATGATGTGTGGACGGATGATCATGGACCGTGTGATGTGTGTACTTATGATTATTATTATTGAGGTCTGCGAGCCTCCATTATATTTCTCGTTTATTGTCGGGCCTGCGTGCCTATGATTAAGTTGTAATCACATGAAGAGGCGCAGCGGGAGTGTGGATGCGATAGCGGGACCCACGAGACGGACGATCGTGATGCATGGAGATGCATCAAGATGTTGACGGAACCGACGAGGACGAGATGGACGATCACAGGGCATGGAGATGCACCGTTGCACACATAGATCTTGATGTAAGTGATTAGGCCTACTGGCTCGGGCCTAATCATATTAGGTTATGGTCCATGATCATCTGGTGTAATTGCTTATACACATACTAGATATGTATATATATTTGCATGCGATGTAGATATATATTAAATATGTATATGTGTGACATGTCATATTAG
Source organism: Musa schizocarpa (assembly GCA_900464855.2). Taxonomy (NCBI): domain Eukaryota; kingdom Viridiplantae; phylum Streptophyta; class Magnoliopsida; order Zingiberales; family Musaceae; genus Musa; species Musa schizocarpa. The sequence goes on along the minus strand of LS990923.1, from coordinate 20,503,403 downwards.
GAGACCAAATCATAGAAACATCTCTCGATAATATTAAGTCGGTAAACGTGAGGCAATTAGATTGACCCACGTGGCCTTCCATCGTTATAAGTAGGAACCGATTCCCGGTGTATGTTGAGTTGGTCGAGTCCCTCGAGACTCACCTATATCGTGATTCGCTATCTTGCTTACGACATAAAGATGTCACCGGTAGGGCATGGTATACTTGGTCAAGTCCCTCGAAGGTATATCATCAAATCAGACTCATCTTGTAACGAAGGTGTTGACTTACCCGATCATCATGGTTGGTCGAGTCCCTCGAGGCCTTGGTGATTCAGAGGTCGAATAGGACGGGAATCACAAGGAGTTGTGATATCAAGAGTTGCCTACCTTTTAGGCTTAGTATGATTGGTCGAGTCCCTCGAGGTTACACTAAGACGTTGATTGGATCCTGATCCCCACTAGAAGTCTGCCGGAGACTTTCGTTTCACGTGCTGAGGGTGTCGCGTGACTCGTTAGTAAAATAGTGGGAGCATATTTAGATAGAAGTCCATATCTTGATAGTTTATTTCTTGCAAAATCTGCATGTTATTCATTTATGTTGCATCTTTATTTTCAGAAAATGTCGCTTTCAAATCCCTTACGTGGCATACTTGATGTCAACCGCCTCACCGGTCCAAATTATACGGATTGGCTCCGTAACTTGATAATTGTTCTCACAGCGGAGAAAATCGTGTACGTCCTTGATACAGTGATGCATGCGCCCGAAGAAGGGGCAAACGAGGATGAGATCACTCGCTACGTGAAGTACATTGATGACTCGACTCTTGCTCAATGCTATATGTTGGGCTCTCTAACTCCTGAGTTACAGAGACAACATGAAAAGATGGATGCCAGATCCATTCTCCTACATGTCCGAAAATTGTTTGAGGAACAGGGAAGAACTCAGCGATATGAGATATCTAAGAGCCTCTTCCGCGCTAGAATGACTGAGGGGACACTGGTTCAGAACCATGTCCTAAAGATGATTGAGTGGATAGAGAAACTCACAGATCTAGGAATGGTCCTAGTGGATAACTTGTGTGTGGACATTGTGCTTCAGTCCCTACCAGATTCCTTTTCATAGTTCATAATGAATTTTAATATGAATAAGCTTGAAGTGACTCTCCCATAGCTTCTCAATATGTTGAGGGAGGCAGAGAGTACTATCAAGAAAGAGAAGCCAGTTCTCTACACTGGTGAGACCAAAAGGAAAAGGAAAGCAGAAAGGTCCCTTAAGAAGGGAAAGGGCAAGGTCAAACCAGGTAAAGCAAAGGTTGCTAAGAAAAACCCAACAAAGGACAAAGGCCAGTGCTTCCACTGTGGTAAAGATGGGCACTGGAAGAGAAACTACAAAGAGTACCTTGCAGAAAGGGTGAAACAAAAGCTTGATGAAGCTTCAGGTACATTCATGATCAGTCATCATTTGTCAGACTCTTATGATAACATATGGGTATTGGATACCGGTAGTGCTTATCATATATGCAATTCGTTGTAGGTTCTGGCAAGGCCTAGGAGACTAGAGAGAGGCGAGATGGACCTCAAGATAGGTAATGGAGCAAAAGTTGCTGTAGTAGCTGTTGGCGAGGTCACTCTACATCTACCTAGTGGAGCTTTTATTGCATTAGATGCATGTTATTTTGTTCCTTCTATTATCAAAAACATTATCTCCATTTCATATTAAACAGTTAGTGGATATAAATTTGTTTTTGAGAACAATGGTTGTTCGATATTATTAGATGATAAGATCATCATGAAAGGAACATTGCATAATGGTTTATTTATATTAGACACCACTCCACATATCATGAATGTAAATGTGTCCAAAAGGAAACGAGATGAGTTGAACAGTGCATACCTATGGCATTGTAGGCTAGGTCACATCCATGAAAGAAGGATTCAAAAGTTGCTAAATGATGGATATCTAGATCCATTCAACTATGTGTCATATGCAACTTGTGAGCCTTGCATTTGTGGAAACCTGACCAACTTTCCATTTAGTGGAACTGGAGAAAGAGCCACTAAGTTGTTGGAACTCATACATAGTGATGTATGTGGACCCATGTCAACTCATGCCATTGGAGGTTACTCCTACTTCATTACATTTACTGATGATTTCTCAAGGTATGGATATGTGTACTTAATGAAGTACAAGTCCGAGGCCTTTGAGAAATTCAGAGAGTATAAGAATGAGGTGGAGAATGAGGTGGAGAACCAGACTGGAAAGAGTATCAAAACTCTTCGATCAGATCGAGGAGGTGAGTACTTAAGTACAAAGTTCACTCAGTTCCTCAAGGACCATGGGATATTATCCCAATGGACACCTCCTTATACATCTCAGCTCAATGGTGTATCGGAAAGGAGAAATTGTACATTATTAGATATGGTACGGTCCATGATGAGTTTTGCTGACCTACCCATCTCATTCTGGGGATATGCCCTAGAAACCGCAGCTTACCTTCTGAACAAAGTTCCAACTAAGTCGGTAGTGTCTACACCATATGAGATATGGAAAGGGAAGAAGTCTGATCTTAAGGTTGTTAAGATTTGGGGCTGCCCTGCCCATGTTAAAAGACACAACCCCGATAAGTTAGAATCAAGGACAGAGCGATGCAAATTTGTGGGATACCCCAAGGAAACTTGTGGGTATTATTTCTATCATCTCGAGGACCAAAAGGTCTTTGTAGCTAAGAGAGCAATGTTCCTTGAGAAGGAACATATTCTTGGCGGAGATAGTGGGAGAATGATAGAGTTGAGCGAGGTTGGAGAACCAAGCTCAAGCACCACTCTATAACCCGAGTCTGTTCAGGTACTTAATACACAAGTTTAAACTTTACAAAGGTCTGATAGAGTATCCCATCCTCCTGAGAGATATGTGGGACATATTAGAGGAGAGGATGTAGAGGATATTGATCCTTAGACCTACGAGGAGGCTATTATGAGTATAGACTCCGGGAAGTGGCAAGAAGCCATGAATTCTGAGATGGATTCTATATAATCCAATAAGGTTTGGAACCTAGTTGATGCGCCCGAAGGTATTGTACCCATCGGTTGCAAGTGGATCTTTAAGAAAAAGATCGGAGTAGATGGAAAGGTAGAGACCTATAAAGCAAGGCTAGCGACTAAGGGGTATCGTCAACGGCAAGGTGTTGACTATGATGAAACCTTCTCACCCGTAGCAATGCTAAAATCAATCAGAATTCTATTGGCTATTGCAACACACTATGATTATGAGATCTGGCAGATGGATGTGAAAACCGCATTCCTCAATGAGAACCTTGAGGAGGAGGTGTATATGATGCAACCTGAGGGATTCGTGTCCAAGAACTGCCCAGATAAGGTGTGTAGGTTGCTTAGATCCACTTATAGATTAAAGCAAACTTTCCGAAGTTGGAACATAAGATTTGATGAGGCAATCAGATCTTATGACTTTGTTAAGAACGAATATGAGCCTTGTGTATATAGAAAGGTAAGTGGGAGCGCTATCACCTTTTTGGTGTTATATGTGGATAACATCCTCATCATTGGGAATGACGTAGGAATGCTATCCGTAGTAAAGGCTTGGTTATCTAGACACTTCTCCATGAAGGACTTAGGGGAAGCATCCTATATCTTGGGGATTAGAATCTATAGAGATAGATCCAAGAGTATGCTTGGCTTGTCCCAGTTCAGGTACATAGAAACCATTGTCAAAAGGTTTGGCATGGAAAATTCCAAGAGAGGTCTCATACCGATGAGACATGGGATATCGCTTTCTACGAGTATGTCCCCAAAGACTCTAGAAGAAAGGGCAAACATGAATATGATTCCTTATGCTTCAGCAATAGGGTCTATCATGTTGCTATGCTATGTACTAGGCCTGATATAGCGCATGCTCTGAGTGTCACGAGTAAGTATCAGGCGAATCTAGGCTTGGAGCACTAGAAAGCAGTAAAGTGTATTCTTAAGTACTTGAGAAGCACTAAGGATCTTTTACTGGTATATGGAGGTAATAGCCTTAAGGTTGAAGGCTACACTGACTCAAGTTTTCAGTCTGATGTCAATGACAACAAGTCGAATTTAGGGTATGTGTATACCTTGAATGGAGGAGCAGTGTGCTGGAAGAGTTCCAAGCAAGATACCACTGTTGACTCGACCACAGAGGCAGAGTACATTGCTGCATAAGATGCAGCAAAGGAGGGAGTCTGGGTGAAGAAGTTCATAACCGATTTGGGATTCGTGCCGAGTAACGAGGAGCCGACTTCTTTACATTGCAACAACTATGGGGCGATTATTCAAATGAGGGAACCCAGGTCTCATCAGAAGTGTTTTGAGGAGGTTCCACCTTATCAGAGAGTTCGTAACCCGAGGAGATGTAGTAGTGGAAAGAGTTCCATCCGAAGATAACATTGCAGATCTACTAACAAAGCCGTTGTCTCAGATTTGTTTTGAGCGTCACAGGGGTCTGATGGGGATCAGACACATAGGTGATTGGCTTTAGGTCAAGTGGGAGATTGCTAGTCATAGGTGCTCAGCAAGCCAATCACGTGAGTGATGACACGTGTGACTTGATACAAAATCTTTTTGCTTATTATATTTTTGGCGTATATCACTTTATAACTATTGCATACGTGCATACATATATTGTGATGTCCTTGGATTTGTGCAATGGGAATCAGATCGTGATGAGATCACGATAGTGAGATCGATTCACCTTTAAACACATATCCTAAATAATCCCGGTCATAGGTTACTCGAGAGGGATATTGTGATAACCGGACAGACTGTGTGCTGTATACCCGTCCAAATGATGGATGCAACTGGTCTCATAGCTGCTTGTGTAGGGACACTAGGGATACAGTACAGGTGCTCATTGGAGAATGAGTTAACTGATTGATCCGCTTACGGAATGCTGGATGGTTGATGATGCCTTATTGTCAGACAGTGATTCCGTAGTCCTAGTGGTGTATCTGGTCCTTAGACTTGAGACACTAAGGATGTCCTGTATGAGTGCTCTACTCTTTGATACCAGACTTATAGGTTTGGCTGTCCCAGATCTAGTACAGCTGGTCATTGGGAGTGGTAGTCGACCTTACGAGGGCTATTGAGTGTCGATAGAGGATCATCCACTCTCGGCGTCATGAGAGGAATATCCCATGTGTTCTTGCTCAGACAAATCCCTGGCCAGGGTCATTCGGGTTGAGAGAGGAAGAGTTCTCTGGGAGAATCCGATTAGAGCGAGACTCGAGAAGAAACCGTGTGGGTCTGACAACACCATGCTCGAAATACGGTCTCTGGTATATTAGATGGATGAGGGACTATAGGTACACGGTAACTGAGGACAGACAGGTCCAATGGATTGGATTCCCCTGTATCGTTTGGGAACTACAGCGTAGTGGCCTAGTACGTCCGTAGTCGATGAGTCGAGTGAATTATTACAGAGATAATTATTCACTGAGTTAAAAGGAGTTTTGATAGGTATGACTCACGGCCAGCTCGATATTGGGCCTAGAGGGTCACACACATATGGTAGGCATTGCGATGAATAGAGGTTCGGATATGCAATATCCGACGGAGCCCTTGTCTTATTGGATGCAGATCCAATACCCACTAGGGGAGGACCCATTAGGGTTTTGACAGGGGACCTCTATAAATAGGATGGATTCAGAGCCCCATAGGCTAGAGAGCTTTGGTTTGCCTTTTCCTATTCTCCTCTCCATCTCCACCTCAGAGTAGGTCTGGAGTTTTGAGGAGCATCATCGCAACCCTGCTGTGTGGATCACCGCTAGAGAGGAGGACGCTTGACCTCCTTCACCCTCTCCTAAGGATCTGCGAGGAAATAGGGATATACGATCTCCCTAGGTAACACAATCTACTCTATACGCAGTTTCATGTTTCGCGGATTTTTGCGTACCAATCTTCGCACGACGACGAATATCTCTTTGGGAATCGGAGATTTTGTTTTTCTTGTTCTTCCGCTGCGCATATGATGTCGCCCCCAAGGATTTCCCAACAAAAAGTGTTGTAAAAGGCTAGAAGTTCTTCTCCCTCTTTCCTTCTATGTTTTGATCATTCAAGAGAGGAGTGGAAATCTGTAAGGGTTGTCTCCTAAACTCGTCAAAAGGAGTAAAGCTGTAAAAAGGGTGGTTGTCCTTCGCCTATTGAAGGAAGGCCTCTAGTGGACATCAGTGACCTCATCGGATGAGGAAGCCAAATGTGAATGTAGGTAAAGATTGACCGAACCATTCTAAATCTTGGTTTGCATTTACATTATGCTCTCTATCTTAACTACAAACTGCCTCCATTGCTTTATTTCAACTATACTTTCATTTGATCTTAAGTTGAAGAGCTTTCTGAAATGGTTTTCATAAAAAATGCTTTTATCGTACGAATATCGTTTTAACCAACGAAAGTTTTCCGTTGCACTAATTTACCCCCCGCCCCCCCCCCCTAGTTCTCTTGATCCTAGCAATTAGTATCAGAGTGATGTTAACTCTCAATCAGATTAAAACCCAAGAGAGATGGCTTATGCTAGAAACCAAGAGGGTCACTCTATTACACGTCCGCCTATGTTCAACGGGATGGACTATACCTATTGGAAGACCCAAATGAGGATCTTCCTTATTTTCATGGATTTTGAACTTTGGAATATTGTTGAAAATGGATTTTCAAAGTCTTCTCTTCTAATGATCGATTGGAATGAATTGGAGAAGAAAACTTTCGCTCTTAATGCAAAGGCTATGAATGCCTTATTTTGTGCGCTTGATAAAAATGAGTTCAATCATGTTTCGGTTTGTGAAACTGTATTTGATATTTGGCATATACTCGAAGTGACTCACGAAGGCACAAGTAGAGTGAAAGAGTCAAAAATCAATATTTTGATATATTCTTTTAAACTTTTTCGAATAAAACCGAGCGACACCATAGGCGACATGTACACTCATTTCACGGATGTCATTAGTGGTCTAAAAGGACTCGATAAAAGTTTTTCAGATTTTGAACTCATCAATAAAATTATAAGATCTCTTCGAAAGAGTTGGGACCCTAAAGTCACTGCTATTCAAGAGGCTAAAGATTTAAACAACTTACCCCTTGAAGAATTAATCGGGTCATTAATACCTATGAAATGACATGCAAAGTTCATGAAGAGCAAGAAGACATCCTTCTAAAGAACAGGAAAGATATGACACTTAGAACTTTAAATGATCGCTTGAGAGAAAACTCAAGTGATGAGGACTTTAACGATGACTTGGCACTTCTAACAAGGAAATTTTAAAAATTTATTAAAAAAATAAATTAAAAAATGACACTAAAAATAAATTTGAACCTAAAAAGGACTAAGTTATTTGCTACGATTGCAAGAAACCAGGATACTACAAAAGTAATTGTCCCCAAGCCAAGAAGAGAACACCAAAGAAAAAGGCGCTCAAAGCAACATCAGATGACTCAAGCGTATCCGAAGAAGAGGAGTCCAATGTCGAGCAAGTTGCTTATTACGCCCTGATGGCCATTGGAGAGGACGTAACAAATTTAATTGATGCAGATTTATCATTTAATGAATTGTTAAATGCTTTCCATGACTTATTTATTGAGTGTAAAATAATTAGTAAAAAATATAAATTATTAAAAAAGGAGCATAATATTCTTATTAGTAATTTCGATAAATTAAAAACTGAACATAATGATAGTTTAGCTCCATATATAAAATGCCATAATCTAGAAACTCTCCAAAAGGAGAACTTGCTACTTAAGGACACCTTGAAGAAATTCGAGGTTGGTAGAAGTCTTTGAATATGATCCTTACAAATAAGGGTCATGTTCCTAAAAGAAGTGGAATCGGATTTGTGAAAAGTCCTTACAAAAATCTAACCACCTTCATTAAAGGCCCTATCTTGCATGTTTCGCAACAAAACAAATGCAACTTTTGTTACAAACATAGACATAGAATATATCATTGTCCATTCAAGAAAGTTAGTCCAAACAAATTGATTTGGGTTCCTAAAGGAACCATGATAAATTCCATGCAACATGATAAATAATTTAGATCAATTTTTGAGGCACCCAAAATTAAATGGGTACCTAAAAATCATCCTTTCTTATAGAAACTTTTACCATCACAAGCTAGGAGCAAGAGATGATATCTTGCTTTTTGGTTGCTCTATATTCATAACTTGAGATCCAAAAAGACTCATAATGCTCTCTAGCTAAAATGACAAGAAGAGAATTAGTAGAATTAAAACTACCAATTATAGAGTGATACTGATACAATCTTGTTTGATCCCGCATATTTTGAAACTCATAAATTTCCCTTCTCACATCCTCTAGATTTCTGAATTCATCGGACACATTCCTTCAATTTTTTTTTGGATTCAACTACTTCTTACAAATCATGAACTTATGTCTTGCAAGCCAAGTTTGTATACGATATAAATCATAAACTAACGAGGCTTACATGCTTGCATAATAAGTCATGAATATGTCAAAAAATCTATATGACATTTGAAGTAGAGTATGCACTTCATAAAGTTATATCATGAACGTAAGAAATTTCTCATCTTGTGATGAAAACTTTTACATAATTATATAATTAAGGTTGATTGCTCCACAAATAAAAACTCTTTTCAAATTGAAAACACCCATATCAGCCCACATAGCCCAGAAAGTAGTGCTCACCACTTGTAGGTGGTGGCACTGCCTAACTGGCGGTAGCACCACCAGTTGTCACGAGTAGCAAGCGATTGCACCGCCCAGCCAGTAGTGCCACTGCCCGCAATATGCCCCTTTTAAACCCGAGCTAGGGCCGGTGGTAGAACCGACCCCAACTCATTCCCTTCTCCTCCTAGCAGCTCTAAATTCTCCTCCACCTCCATTCCTCCCTTTTAGCTACCCAAAAACTGCCTATTTCCTATAAGATCAAGAATCAATCCTTTATTCTCTTGAAGATCTCAACTAAGGTATTCTTTAAGAGGCTTTTAATTTCTATTTTATATCATCTACTCTTGCTTATTATTATCTTTCTAAATAACAGTAGTTATGAGCTCTAGAAGATCCTCTAGGGACAAAGGGAAGAGGAGATTAGAAGAAGACTTTGATTCCAAACTTTTCGATTCAAAACTACATGCCCAAAAATTTACTTCCATAGAGTTTAGAAACGTTCATAAGGGAAAGTATGTTGATCTAAATGAACTAAGTGATTTAGAGATAATTCAATGGTTTGCAAGTCTAGATCTTCTCCCAATCCTACAAATAAGTGAACCCATCTACCCTAGATTAGTTAGGTTGTTTTACAATAATCTACATGTAGATGAAGAAGAAAGGGTGTCTACCTATCTCTTAGGACAATACATATCCATTACAGATAGATTCCTTTGTGACATCATAGGCATCCCCGTAAAAGATAGAAGTCGTTATTTTAGAGGACTATAGGATGATGAAATAGTTGGGATCATGTATGTTGATGCCTTAGGAATAATTTTCAGTAATCCTAACTTCGTGATACTTCCTAAAAGCTGTGAACATCTATTACCACTAAACACCAAAATACTTCATCACATTCTAATTAATATTATTCTCCCTAAATAATACCATCATGATAAAGTGAGTCAAATGGAACTAGAAACTATGTACTGGATCATAAAAGGACATAACAACTATTTTGGTTACCTTATCTAATAAAACATGGTAGAAATATCAAAAAAAGACATGATGCTTCCATATGGTGGCATAATCACTAGAATACTTAATGCCTATGATATTCCAATACCACCCGATGAAGAGGTGATAAAGATAGATAGATTTAGCATAATAAATAAAAATCGACTTCATCGAATGAGATGTATATTTAGAAATGGTATGTGGGTTAGAATGCCAAGAAGAATTGATCCTCCTCAACCTAAACCAGAACCAAAAACACCAATCTTTAGGAGTACTCAATCTCCTCCAACTGGTCCCTTTGAGGAATCACATCCATTTGAGCAAGCTCCTGCATCATCTATCGAAGACATAGGAATACAGATGGATCACTTTGAACAAAGACAAGATCAACTTGAACATCACCAAGATCAAATCCTATCTGAGCTATAGCAAATTCATCGACAATTTGACTCTTTATTTAGGCATTTTAATTTTCCACCACCTGAATGAACATGTATATGTATTTGGAAAGTGTGGACACAATTTCTTCTTGTCTTGTAAAAACTATGTTATTGTAAACTCTTTATACTACTCACCTTGATCACAATGCCACTTGCCTTGATGATTGCTAATGCTTGATATGTTTTACTTGACGTATTATTTGGTGAGCATATACAGAGTTAGGAATATTAATGTTGATTGAACATTATTTTCGGATTTTCCTTGAATTTCTTTATGCTACTCATTTTCAAATTTTCCTTAATCACTTAAATTGCATGCTCAAAATTTTACACAAATTTGACATGATAGAATGCTTCAACAACATGCTTACTTTAAAAGTTGAAAATCTTGTGCCTTGGTTTCCATGATGAGCATGTTATACTCTCATTGTGATTTAAGAAGGTTCATTCGTATATCGGATTCTTAATCCTTGAGTATTACAAAACACTAATAATTTTGCTTCATAAATGTGATTAAAAAAACTATGTCCGAATGCATGAATTTATTTTTCGAACTTTCTTGATTCAATTATCATTCACTTAATGCTATGATGAGAATTTTACAGGATTACATGCCTTAATAACATGTTGGAAATTATGTGTTTTGGATGCAAAAATTTTCATGATGATGAGCATGTTTTACCTTCATGATTGTATTTGAAAATCTATAGCAAAACCTTGTCGGAATGCATGAATATGTTAAATTTGACTTTCAAACTTTCTTGATCCTAACAATACATGATTTAGTATTTCACTTCTGGACTTAATATAGCTTTCATAAGCCTATGTCATATCGAGTTTGTTTCATATCATTGATTTTTGACATATGGAATCAATTAACAAATGCATCTCTTATAGATTTATCTAGTGAAAAATATTTTTTCGAGAAATGGATTTGATGAAATGATTTCTTCTTATGAATTCCTTCTTGATAAAGGAAGATCTTTTTTAATAAACACTTGTAAGGATTTAATTCACATGCATATCTTGATCCTTGTAAAAATGAAGCATGATTTAATCTCTAATCATTTTTAACTTCATTTAAGTAAGTTCACAATGTCTTTCATCCTTCATGCAAAAAGATAATGATAAATAAAAAGGAAGAAATAATAAAAGCTATCTTCATGTCATGTTTGCTTGAAAATTTTGTATAATTGGTGTCCTATCACTTATTGTTGAGAAATGACATGAATCTTTTTATGACATGAATCATTACTGCACTTATGCTTAAATTTTGCTTAAATCATTCTCCATTTTGTTGATGACAAAAGGGAAGGAATATGTGGTGAATTGATGATAGAATTGCTATAATTGCCATATTTGTATTATGTTAAGATAGCAAAAGCTTGCATTGTAATTTTATGATATTGATATCTTAAAATATGTGGTAAATTGATGATAGAATTGCTATAATTGCTATGATTGCCATATTTGCATTATGTTAAGATATCAAAAGCTTGCATCGTAATTTTACGATATTGATATCTTAAAATATGTGGTAAATTAATTGCTATACACTTGAAATGTTTGCATTAATGATAAGATATCTAGAGTTTACATTACAATTTTACAATGTTAATACTTGCCATTTGATGAAATGCTATGAGTGCTAAACACTTGAAATGTTTGCATTATTTTAAGATATCTAGAGCTTACATTGTAATTTTACAATGTTGATATCTTGCCATATGATGAAATGCTATGATTGCTAAACACTTGAAATGTTTGCATTATGTTAAGATATCAAGAGCTTATATCGTAATTTTACATGTTGATATCTTACCATATGATGAATTGCTATGATTGCTATCTTTCATATTTGAAATGTAAGACTTGAAAATGGATGTCAATCCTTGACATCAGAGATACATTATGATAGGAATCATGATGGGAGCATTGATAAGGTTAAATGAACTTAACTTATTAATATGACTATTGAATTCAAAGGCTTTGAATTCAAGAATGACTTATCTCTAGTATGGTATATAGATAGGGGGAGTTAAGGTTAACTCCGTTATCAATTGATTGTCATAAAAAAAAGGGGGAGATTGTTGAATCTTGGATTTTGATGATGAAGTCAATTGTCATTTGGTTATCTAATCCATATGTTGAGGTAAGTGTGAAGGATTAACTACGATGGTAGTAAGACCTGCAGTAGGTGTTGCGCTGGAGTCAAGACCAAGATCACGTTGGGGGTTTGAGAGTTCGATGGAAGTCCGAACGATTGTCGAAGGTTCTATGGGAATAAATCTGAGAAGTCCATGAGCTTGCCAAAGAAGCTTGTCGGAACTCGCCAAGAGAATCGTTGCAAGTCTAGGAGTTTGCCAGAAGTCCGCTAGAGCATTGCCGAGGGTTTATCGAATGTTCGTCGTAAGTTCGCTGGAAGAAGCGATTGATAAACCGGAACACGAGTTGTAGTATTAATGTCTTAAATGTTGTAGTTAGCATGAAGATTAAGTTAGGAATGGGAGGTGATCCCATTAACTTAATCTCGAGCCAATTAGGCCCTTGACAGATCCAAATTAGGCTGAATAGATCAGCCCATTTGGACCTCGAATTCTTGGCTAGCGGTGGCATCACCCAAGAGCTCAGTCTCTCAGGAATTCTGGGCAGTGATACCACCTGAGCTCAGTCTCTGAACGAAATCAGGTGGTGGTACTGCCTGAGCTCAGTCTTCGAGCAATTTCAGGTGGTAGTACCGCTAGGACCTCAGAAATCCTAGAGATGACACTTTTGAGCTTCAAATTCAAACTAATTGGGGCCTATATAAACCCCACCCTTTCCTGCATGAAAGGGTACCGAAAGCTTGCATTTATTCTTAGAATTTGTGAACATAAAGGTCCGGACGATTATCGAAGGTTTTGTGGGAACAAATCTGAGAAGTCCATGAGCTTACCAAAGAAGCTTGTCGGAACTCACCAAGAGGATCATTGCAAGTCCAGGAGTTTGCCAGAAGTCCGCTAGAGTATTACCGAGGGTTCATTGAATGTTCGTCAGAAGTTCGCCGGAAGAAGCGATTGATGCACTGGAACACGAGTTGTAGTATTAATGTCTTAAATGTCGTAGTTAGCATGAAGATTAAGTTAGGAATGGGAGGTGATCCCATTAACTTAATCTCAAGCCAATTAGGCCCTTGATAGATCCAAATTGGGCTGAATAGATCAGCCCATTCAGACCTCGAATTCCTAGCTGGCGGTGGCATCACCCAAGAGCTCAGTCTCCCAGGAATTCTGGGCAGTGGTACCACCTGAGCTCAGTCTCTGAATGAAATCAGGTGGTGGTACCACCCCTATCAGGTAGTGGTACCACTTGAGCAAATTTCAGGTGGTAGTACCGCCCGATTATGGCGGTAGTACCGCCAGGACCCCGAAAATCCTGGAGATGACACTTTTGAGCTTGAAATTCAAACTAATTAGGGCCTATATGAACCCCACCCTTTCCTGCATGAAAGGATACCGAAAGCTTGCATTTATTGTTAGAATTTGAGAACATAAAAGTGTTGTAAAAGGCTAGAAGTTCTTCTCCCTCTTTCCTTCTAAGTTTTGATCATTCAATAGAGGAGTGGAAATCTATAAGGGTTATCTCCTAAGGCCCGATTATGGCGGTAGTACCGCCAGGACCCCGAAAATCCTGGAGATGACACTTTTGAGCTTGAAATTCAAAATAATTAGGGCCTATATGAACCCCACCCTTTCCTGCATGAAAGGACACCGAAAGCTTGCATTTATTGTTAGAATTTGAGAACATAAAAGTGTTGTAAAAGGCTAGAAGTTCTTCTCCCTCTTTCCTTCTAAGTTTTGATCATTCAATAGAGGAGTGGAAATCTATAAGGGTTATCTCCTAAGCCCATCAAAAGGAGTAAAGCTGTAAAATGGGTGGTTGGCCTTCGCCTATTGAAGGATGGCATCTAGTGGACGTCGGTAACCTTATCGGAGGAAGCCAAAAGTGGATGTAGGTCAAGATTAACTGAACCACTCTAAATCTCAGTCTACATTTACATTTTGCTCTCTATCTTAACCACAAACTGCCTCCATTGCTTTACTTCAACTATACTTTCGTTTGATCTTAAGTTGAAGAACTTTCCAAAACGATTTTCATCGAAAATGGTTTCATCGTACGAACGTCATTTTAACCATTGAAAGTTTTCCGCTACACTAATTCACCCCCCCTCCTCTTAGTGCTCTTGATCCTAACATATCTCTTTAGGAGATCAACCTCCTTTGAACTCTATAGGGGTTTCTCCCTCCAAGTTGCTACTCAAAGGCTATAGAAAAGATTCATCTATTGCTTAACAAAAGAGGATGAATACATGACTATTTATAGGGCTTCTATGTTAGAATTAGGAGCAAAGAGGGGGGGGGGGTGTTAATTAGTGCAGCGGAAAACATTTATGATTTCTAAAAACTTTTTACGATTAAAACTGATTTAACAAGAATGGTTTCAACTCAATCTTTTTTGGAAGAACTTTGAACTTGAAACCTTTTGGAAAAGATTATGAGAAAACTAAGGTGATTTGCAGCAATGCAAATCACACAAATGATAAACGTCGGTTTCGTAAAGCTTTCATATGAGTAAAGCCGATTTCGGAAGATGTTTATATCAAAGCAAATGTGGACGTATTTAAAGCACAGTAAGGAGGAGAGGCAATTTGCTATAAAGGAAAGACATTCAAGGTAAATGCAAATTGAGTTTTAGAGTGGTTTAGTCAATCGTGACCTACATCCACTTTCAACGCTCTCCTCCGATGAGGTCACTATTAGGATTAAGAGCACTAAGGGAGGGGGGGGGTGAATTAGTGCAGCAGAAATATTACGTCTCTATTAAAACTTCATTCGATTAAAATCATTTTCGATAAAAACCTTTTCATAAAGATCTTAACTTTGAAAGAGTATGAAAACATATTTGATATAAAGTAAGGAAGGCAGTTTGCAGTTAAGATAAATAGCACAAAGGAAATGCAAACCAGATTCTAGAGTGGCTCGGTCAACGTGACCTACATCCACTTTCGACTTCCTCCTCCGACAAGGTCATCGACGTCCACTAGAGGCCTTTCTTCAATAGGCGAAGGCCAATCACCTTTTACACCCCTCTTCTCCTTTTACTGGGTTTAGGAGATAACCCTTACAAGCACTCAAACTCCTCTCTTACAGAAATCTAACACTTAGAGCAGAGGAGGGAATTCTAAAGAGATTGTAGTAGCGTTTCTTTGCTTTTAGACTCTTTGTGCTTGTGTGCTTTAACTAGAGATGAGAGGGGTATTTATAGGCTTTAAGTTGATTCAAACTTGGAGCATAAAAACATCTCATCCCGGGTTCCCCAGGCACAGGCAGTACCATCGCCTGCGTTGGGCGGTACCACCGCCGAGTGTCAGTTTGACTAACACTGTCCTGGGTGGTACCACCGCCCAGGTCTAGTGGTACCACCACTTGGGGCGTAGTGTTGGGCGGTACCACTGCCCAGACTGGCGGTATCATCACTTGGCACCCTGCCAGGGGCAGTACAACTATCCAGACTGGCAGTACCATCGGCTGACACAGTCTTCAAGACTGTGCCATGATGGTGAATCTTCTTGGGGCACTGCTTGGGCCTCTTATTAGGCCCAACACAATTCTTACATAGGCCTAACTAGATCCTAATTGGGTTGGCCCAAATCCAATCCCAATTATGTGCTAACTATGATTCCTAAGACATATTCTAAGCTAAACAAATCACTATGTCAAGTCTTCCGGCGATCTTCTGGCGAATCTCCGACGAACTCTCGATAATGTTCTGGTAGACTCTCGGCAAGCTCATGGACTTCACGATAACCATTTTGGTGAGTTCCGATGAGCTTCTCTGGCAAGCTCTATGACTTCTTGGCTAGTTCCCGTAGAACTTCCGACGAACGTCCGGACTTCCGACGAACTCTCGAACTCCCAATGTGATCTCGATCTTGACTTCGGGACTTCATTTACTTCATGTCTTGCTATCGTAGTTAATCTTGCATATGTAAAAACACACTTCGATCTAGACAATTAATACTAAGCATTAATCAAGTTGTCCGACATGTCATTGGTCCCTTGACGCTTCATTCGATTCTTCGGTGCATCATCCTCTCTTGCGGCCTATTGCCTAATCGATCAGTTGACTTTGCAACTTCGATATCCTTGGCGCAATATCTGCTCTTCTTGGCCTGATGTTCGAATCCACAGCCCGAAGCCTTCTGTTGATATGTCGACCGATCCACCGGTCCGATGTCCAATCTTCTGACATGTTTCTCCGGCCCAACATGATTTTTCTTGCTTTAATTATCTCATCCCGATCGAAGCATTCTGCATCACCCAAAACATAAATTAAAACATAAATACATATCAATTGGTTTTATCATCAAAATTCAAGATTCAATAGCCACTGGCGTCCATTAGAGGCCTTTATTCAATAGGCGAAGGCCAACCACCCTTTTACAGCTTTTCTCCTTTTGGTGGGCTCAGGAGACAACCCTTACAAGTTTCACTCCTCTCTTAAATGGTCTCAACACTTACAAAAAGAAGGAGGAGAACTCTAGCTTTTACAACACTTTAAGACCTCAAAGACTCAAGATTAAAGCTAGATTTCGATGCCCTTTTATGCAGGAAAGGGTGGGGTTTATACAGGCCCCAATGAGTTTGAAAATGGAGCCTAAAAGTGTCCATTCTCATATTTCTAAGGTTTTGGAGGTACCACCGCCATAACTGGGTGGTACTACCACCTGTCATCTGTAACTGAGTGGTACTATCGCCTAGTTTGGGCGATATTACCACCTGATAGTGCTCAAAGATTAAGCTCAAGTGGTACCACCGCTGGCAGTAATAACTACCGGTGGTACTACCACCGGACAAGGGCTGTACCACCACCCAGAATCCTTGGGAGACCGTGTCTCGATCCATCAAAAATATCTATAATATTTAAAACTCAAGAAAACAAATCAATCCAAGATCCAAACTAACATTTAAGGTCACTAAGAAAACATTCAGATTAAAATTTCACCTCTATAGTCTACAATTTATAAACCCTGTGCAGTTCATAAACATACCACCCATCACACGAAATTTCATACGATCTGAACTCCACTCATCAAAATAATAACCCCAGTATAAATTCACAAGTGGGGAAATCTAAGCAGTCACCAAACCAACGTTTACCACAAGTCATGTCATTACACAAATTTAACTTAACTTTTCAAAATCCTAAACATGAGAGATCCTTTAACATACACAAAATCCACAAGCTTGGATTCATCGTCAACATTTGATTAGATACAGAGTGGCTCACACAACAAGTACATATATGCTAATAAAGATCTGCCCAAAATCTTATAACTTTCTACTGCCTCGGCCCCATCTTAACATTTAAGCAAGTGATACGCTATCCTAAAAAATTTATACAACAACGGGGTGAGCATAAAGAGCTCAGCAAGTGACTAACATATCCATGTCAAAAGAGGACAATTTCCAAAGAGATAAAGTTTCAAAATGCAAGGCAGAACATACGAATTCATAGACGTAATATCATTAGGTGCAGATTCACAATTGTCATTTCAATCATACATAATTGGTTCATAACAGAAGGGGTATAGAGTAATTGGAGCATATCAATCACAAATATCGAACAGAAGCTCAAACGTCGTCTTTGACGTTGCATTCATATCATTCTTATCCAAAGCATGAACAGAAACACATAACCAAAGCTCTGGATATCATATCAAACATACAGAAGGTGTAGTGGGACCATAGTTAGAATGTGATTCATCCATTTCTGAATGACCACCAGACAGAAGTCTCTCACGTCTGGGAGCTCCATCCACCCACGTCTAGGTGATGCCAGAGGGGGCCGGCAGAGCATCGCAGGCTCTAAACACATACCCTTTACCATTTCTGGCAAAGGTCCACATACCCTTTACCATTTCTAGCAAAGGTCCACATAAATCGCACAAACACCAGAGTACAAGAGGGCAGTTTGATCAATAAGTAGCATATATCGGAAGCACACGCGGAATAACAAAACGTACATGTGCCTTTACGAGACAATATGATGCAAGCAACAATTTTCTCACCAATGTATTCAGATTTAGAATGAAATGAAAACAAGGGTATACTGGGATTCCAAGCAATCATATTTAGCTCAATTCAAATAAGAAGGTTAGATTAATTCAATTTCCAAAGGAATGAAACAGAATATTCGAAATCGACCGAAGCTCGATTTCTGTCAGAATTCCAATGGCACATAGAACAAATACTTCAGATTATCAATTATGCTCCAATACCCTTAAGAAAGCTGTTGTTGAAAGATATATCAATCTGTTTTCAACTAAAACAAGTTTCGTACGAATCATGGTTTCCAACAAAGAGTTACCTTTGATTTGGTAACGCAAGGTCAAAAACACAATCACTGTTTTGCAGAATACATAGGGTCGGATTCAACAGATAATAGGGTAGGCATTTGAATTCCAAAATTTTGAAACTATACGTCAAAAGAAAGGTTATCAAGTCTAGTTTCGGACGAAGTCAGTTTGGTATAATTTAGAATTTCCAGCAGAAACTTATAAGTATTTTAGTATCGAAAGGTAAAAAATTTTGATCCTTGTTTTGCAGCATCTATTGGTTCATTAGAAACAAATGTTTGGGTAAGTAGTTGGTTCATTAGAATCCTAGGTTCTTCTTTCTTTCTTTCTTTCCCAGATCATCCATGCAGCTGCCTTCTCTGCTTCCTTAAGAACGAAGGCAGAGAGGCTTAAGCGGTGGGGTTTGTATTTTTGTATATTTTATAGTTTAGTCCTTGTATTTATCATATTTACGATTAGGTACTCAGGGTTTACATATAGGTCCTCAGATTTTTGTTTTAACAAATCCTCCAACTCTTATGAATAAGTTTTCAGATTCATACTTTGACTTTTTATCAAATTTAAAATAGATACATACATTACAACTAGAAACTTATACGAAAATTCAGAAATGAGGGATGTTACACTCTCCCCCCCTTAAAAGAAAAATTTAGTCCTCTAAATTTATCGTACCTCTATCGATGAAAAGACGGGGGTACACCCTTGTCATTTCCTCCTCTAGCTCCCAAGTTGTTTCCTCTCCAGAATGATGTCTCCAAATTACTTGAACCAGTGAGATGACCCGACGATTCCTTAGGACTTTTTCTTTCTTGTCAACAATCTGAATAGGCTCTTCCACATAAGATAAATCTTTATCGATCTCCACCAGCTCGTACTTAATGATGTGAGAAGGGTCATATATATATTTTCTAATCATCGAGACATGAAATATATCATGAACATGTCACAATGCTGGTGGCAAGGCAATCCTGTAAGCGACAGAACCAACCCTCTCAAGAACCTCAAAAGGTCCAATAAATCTTGGGCTTAACTTTCCTTTCTTCCCAAACCTTATAATGCCTTTGGAAGGGGAGACTTTTAAGAATACAAAATCTCGATTTCAAACTCAATGTCTCGTCTTCTATTGTCGGCATAACTCTTTTGACGACTCTGAGCAGTTTTTAACCTTTTCCTTATAACTTGAATTTTCTCGGTAGTTTCTTATACTTTGTCCGGTGCTAACAACTTTCTGTCACCAACTTCCCCCCAACATATAGGTGTTATGCACTTTCGCCCATATAAAGCTTCATAAGGAGCCATTTGAATACTTGAATGATAACTATTATTATAAGTGAACCCAATAAGTGAAATATCTTTATCCCATTCACCCTTCTAATCCATAACATAGGCTCTAAGCAGATCCTTAAGTGTTTGAATTGTTCTTTCTGACTGACCATCAGTCTGAGGATGATATGCAGTACTAAACTTAACTTTAGTGCCCATAGATTCCTATAATCTTCTCCAGAATCTAGAGAGAAATCTGGAGTCTCTATCAAAGATAATCTCCTTTGGAATACCATGAAGTCTTACTATTTCATTGACACATAAATCTGCAAGTCTATCAAGCGAATAAGTCATATTAATTGGTAGGAAATGCGCAGATTTTGTTAACCTATCAATGATAACCCAAATAGCATCATGCTTCCTAGAGGTTCTGGGTAGTCCCGAAACAAAATCCATGGTAATACATTCCCATTTTCATTCAAGAATATCTAAAGGTTGCAACAACCCTCCAGGTCTTTGGTGTTCTACTTTGATTTGTTGACAAGTCAAACATTTTGAAACATACATTGCAATTTCCTTCTTCATGCCTTCCCACCAATAATGACTTTGGATATCCCTATACATCGTAGTGCTCCCTAGATGCATGGCGTACTTTGAAGTATGACTCTCCTCTAGGATTTGACTCTTGATATCTGGCTCATTTGGCACACATACCCTTTCCCCAAAACTCAATAGGCCATCCCTTGAAACTTGAAATTTTGGCTTCAATCCCCTTTTTACTTCATTCCTCAAGTAGATTAAACGTGGATCTCGTAATTGTCCTTCCTTAATTTGTTGAATAAGATCAGATTGCACTTGAATGGAGGCCATCAATATCATCGAGTCTTGCTCTTTCCTCAAAGCTTTCACATCAAAATTTTCTTCTAACAACTTCCATTGCTTCACGACCAGACTAGCCATAAAACTTGTAGATTTCCTACTAAGTGCATCAGCTACAACATTGGCTTTGCCTGGGTGATAACGGATGGCACAATGATAATCCTTCAGAAGTTTTATCCATCTTCACTGTCTCATATTTAATTCTTTCTGAGTGAAAATATATTTTAAACACTTGTGATCAGTAAAGATTTCAAACTGTCGACCATACAAATATTGTCTCCAAATCTTTAGAGCAAAAATAATTGCTTCCAATTCCAAGTCGTGAGTTGGATAATTCAATTCATAACCTTTAAGTTGCCTAGAAGCATAAGCAATTACTCTCCCTTCCTGCATCAAAACACATCCTAAGCCCTTCCTTGAAGCATCAATATAAACTACAAACTCATCACTACCACTTGGAATAGTGAGAATAGGGGCACTCGTCAATCTTCTTTTTAACTCTTGAAAACTTTGCTCACAATCATCACCCCATACAAATTTCATATTCTTCTTAGTGAGTTTGGTGAGAGGTTGAGTGATTCGAGAAAATCCCTCCACAAATCTCCTGTAATAACCTGCCATGCCCAAGAAACTTCTAACTTCTGTTACATTTGTTGGTACTTCCCATTCAACTACAGCTTCTATTTTCCTTGGATCAACAGATATACCCTTCCCTGAAATCACATGGCCTAAGAAAGCAACTTCATTCAACCAAAATTCACATTTGCTGAACTTTGCATAAAACTTTTTTTCTCTTAGTTTGGACAATACATTTCTCAAGTGTTCCTCATGCTCCTGATTACTCCTTGAATACACCAATATGTCATCAATAAATATAATTACACAAATATCCAAGAGCTGTTGAAATATCCTATTCATTAGTTTCATAAAAGCTGCAGGGGCGTTTGTCAAACCAAAAGGCATCACCAAGAATTCATAATGACCATATCGAATTCTGAAAGCGGTTTTTGAAATATCCTCCTCCTTGATCTTCAATTGATAGTAACCTGACCTCAGGTCAATCTTAGAGAATACTTGGGCACCCTGCAGTTGATCAAACAAATCATCAATTCTAGGTATGTGATACTTGTTTTTGATAGTCACCTGATTCAACTGTCTATAATCAATACAAAGCTTCAACGTTCCATCCTTTTTCTTCACTAATAGTACCGGAGCACCCCATGGAGATACACTGGGTCGTATGAAACCCTTATCTAATAATTCTTGTAGTTGCTTCTTTAATTCCTCTAGCTCGAGTGGTGCCATTCTGTAGGGAGGCTTAGATATTGGGGTTGTACTGGGGACCAGATCAATAGCAAATTCACCCTCTCTATCTAGAGGTAAACCAGGCATGTCGTTTGGGAATACATCAGGAAATTCTTTGACCACTGAAATTTCATCTAGGTGGGTTTCCTGATTTGAATGCTCCTTTACACACACCATATAACAAAAACAACCTTTCTGCATAAGACGATAAGCTTGAAGTGCTGATATCAAGCAAGGAGGCAAATCATGCCTAATGCCCTCAAAGAAAAATATAGGCTGATCTGGTATGCAGAAAGTAATTATTTTTTTGTAACAATCAATACTAGCATGATGAGAAGATAACCAATCCATGTCAAGTATAACATCAAAACCCTGGATCTCTAGGAGAATCAAATTAGCAAGGAATTCATGTTCTCCAATAGAAATCAAACAAGACGGGTAAACCAAGTTTGTTGCCAATGAATCTCCAACAGCAGTTGTTACATATAATATATAATCTAGGGGTCTAGGTAGAATATCCAAGTGACAAGCAAAGTATTGTGAAACAAAAGATAAGTTGGAGCCGGGATCAAACAAAACTTTTGCATTTCTCTTAGAAACATGAAGAATACCTACAACCACGGATTTAGAAGCTTTAGAATCTTGTTCAGTGATAGCATACGCTCTAGCATAGGTTGAGGGTCTAGGAGGCAGTGGCTCTTTTTTCCTGTTCAATGGGCAATCCCTTACTTGATGATCTAACTTTCCACAAGCAAAATAGGCTCCAGTCACCCGAAAACACAAACATGTTTCATAACTTAACTAACAATTCACATATGATTGAGTCTTTTGCGATGACTTTCCTTTTCAAATCCAAATGTCTTGACACTCTTGTTATTACTTTCTGATTCATTTCCAATCATATTTTTATTGGTAAACTTGTCCTTATCATTCGTAACACTAATCTCCAAAAATAATTTTCTTTGTTGCCTTTAATGATCAGCATCTACTTCTAATATAAGGTGGCAAAAGAATTCTTTCGATCATTAGAACAATTTTGTATATCAAATATCTTCTCTGTTTGCATCATCCGTTTTTCTACCACCAATGAAATTTGGTTCACCATATTTTCATCGCGCTACTCTGATTTTGTATCCTCGATCAACCCTTTCATCCCCCTTAATTAATCAGAAACAAATGAAATAGGAGGACCATAAGTCCTCATCATCCTAGATTCCTAAAATGCATCAAAGAAAATTTCCACCAATCATTATCACTGGACCTCAATATATTTTGCACGTCAACATATCAAATATTTCAGTGATCCTCAAACAATGCTCTGATACCACCTCTGTCACTCTCCCTAAAAAATATCCATAATATTTAAAACTCAAGAAAACAAATCAATCCAGGATCCAAACTAACATTTGAGGTCACTAAGAAAACATTCAGATTAAAATTTGACCTCTATAGTCTACAATTTATAAACCCTGTGCAGTTCATATACATACCACCCATCACACGAAATTTCATACGATCTGAACTCCACTCATCAAAATAATAACCCCAGTATAAATTCACAAGTGGGGTAATCTAAGCAGTCACCAAACCAACGTTTACCACAAGTCATGTCATTACAAAAATTTAACTTAACTTTCCAAAATCCTAAACATGAGAGATCCTTTAACATACACAAAATCCAAAAGCTTGGATTCATCGTCAACATTTGATTAGATACAGAGTGGCTCACACAACAAGTACATATATGCTAATAAAGATCCGCCCAAAATCTTCTAACTTTCTACTACACCGGCCCCATCTTAACATTTAAGCAAGCGATACGCTATCTTGAAAAATTTATACAACAACGGGGTGAGCATAAAGAGCTCAGCAAGTGACTAACATATCCATGTCAAAAGAGGACAATTTCCAAAGAGATAAAGTTTCAAAATGCAAGGCAGAACATACGAATTCATAGACGTAATATCATTAGGTGCAGAATCACAATTGTCATTTCAATCATACATAATTGGTTCATAATAGAAGGGGTATATAGTAATTGGAGCATATCAATAACAAATACCGAACAGAAGCTCAAACGTCGTCTTTGACGTTGCATTCATATCATTCTTATCCAAAGAATGAACAGAAACACATAACCAAAGCTCTGGATATCATATCAAACATACAGAAGGTGTAGTGGGACCACAGTCAGAATGTGATTCATCCATTTCTGAATGACCACTAGACAGAAGTCTCCCACATCTGGGAGCTCCATCCACCCACATCTAGGTGAAGCCAAAGGGGGCCGGCAGAGCATCGCAGGCTCTAAACACGTACCTTTTACCATTTCTGGCAAAGGTCCACATACCCTTTACCATTTCTGGCAAAGGTCCACATAAATCCCACAAACACCAGAGTACAAGAGGGCAGTTTGATCAATAAGTAGCATATATCGGAAGCACACGCGGAATAACAAAACGTACATGTGCCTTTACGAGACAATACGATGCAAGCAACAATTTTCTCACCAATATATTCAGATTTAGAATGAAATGAAAGCAAGGGTAAACCGGGATTCCAAGCAATCATATTTAGCTCAATTCAAATAAGAAGGTTAGATGAATTCAAATTCCAAAGGAATGAAACAGAATACGCGAAATCGACCGAAGCTCGATTTCTGACAGAATTCCAGTGGTACATAGAACAAATACTTCAGATTATTAATTATGCTCCAATACCCTTAAGAAAGCTGTTGATGAAAGATATATCAATCTGTTTTCTGTTAAAACAAGTTTCGTACGAATCATGGTTTCCAACAAGGAGTTACCTTTTATTTGGTAACGCAAGGTCAAAAACACAATCACTGTTTTGCAGAATACATAGGGTCGGATTCAACAGATAATAGGGTAGGCATTTGAATTCCAAAATTTTCAAACTATATGTCAAAAGAAATATTTTCAAGTCTAGTTTCGGACGAAGTTAGTTTGGTATAATTTAGAATTTCCAACAGAAACTTATAAGTATTTTAGTATCGAAAGGTCAGAAATTTTGATCGCTGTTTTGCAGCATCTATTGGCTCATTAGAAACAGATGTTTGGGTAAGTAGTTGGTGTTCAAAATCTTCAAAATCTATGTCAAACGAATGATATAAGAGTCTGTTTTCAAACAAACTAGGTTCTGCCCAAATCTGCTTTTCGTACCAAAAATTATAGCTGGAACAGTATATAGGGATCAGTTTACCGAAAAATTTCAGAATCCTTGGTTCTATGTCCAAAGAGAGACATTTCCGGTTCTAAATATAAATCTTTCAGATCTTTTTGAACCAACAAAAGAACAAAAGCTAATATTCTATAGGATGGGGTTAGAACACTTGCCTTTGAGAATTTTTGACCCCCAATTGAGAAGATTGAGCAAGAAAACTTAAAGCCCCAATTTTTTCTTCTTCTTCTTCTTCTTCTTCTTCTTCTTCTTCTTCTTCTTCTTCTTCTTCTTCTTCTTCTTTATTTCCTTCTTTCCCAGATCATCCACGCAGCTGCCTTCTCTGCTTCCTTAAGAACGAAGGCAGAGAGGCTTAAGCGGTGGGGTTTGTATTTTTATATATTTTACAGTTTAGTCCTTGTATTTATCATATTTACGATTAGGTCCTCAGGGTTTAAATATAGGTCCTCAGATTTTTGTTTTAACAAATCCTCCAACTCTTATGAATAAGTTCTCAGATTCATACTTTGACTTTTTCTCAAATTTAAAATAGATACATACATTACAACTAGAAACTTATACGAAAATTCAGAAATGAGGGATGTTACACTCTCCCCCTTTAAAAGAAAAATTTAGTCCTCTAAATTTATCGTACCTCTATCGATGAAAAGACGGGGGTACACCTTTGTCATTTCCTCCTCTAGCTCCCAAGTTGTTTCCTCTCCAGAATGATGTCTCCAAATTACTTGAACCAGTGGGATGACCCGATTCCTTAGGACTTTTTCTTTCTTGTCAACAATCTGAATAGGCTCTTCCACATAAGATAAATCTTTATCGATCTCCATCAGCTCATACTTAATGATGTGAGAAGGGTCATATATATATTTCCTAATCATCGAGACATGAAACATATCAAGAACATGGCATAATGCTGGTGGCAAGGCAATCCTGTAAGCGACAGAACCAACCCTCTCAAGAACCTCAAAAGGTCCAATAAATCTTAGGCTTAACTTTCCTTTCTTCCCAAACCTTATAATGCCTTTGGAAGGGGAGACTTTTAAGAATACAAAATCTCCGATTTCAAACTCAATGTCTCGTCTTCTATTGTCGGCATAACTCTTTTGACGACTCTGAGCAGTTTTTAACCTTTTCCTTATAACTTGAATTTTCTCGGTAGTTTCTTATACTTTGTCCGGTGCTAACAACTTTCTGTCACCAACTTCCTCCCAACATATAGGTGTTATGCACTTTCGCCCATATAAAGCTTCGTAAGGAGCCATTTGAATACTTGAATGATAACTATTATTATAAGTGAACTCAATAAGTGAAATATCTTTATCCCATTCACCCTTCCAATCCATAACATAGGCTCTAATCAGATCCTCAAGTGTTTGAATTGTTCTTTCTGACTGACCATCAGTCTGAGGATGATATGCAGTACTAAACTTAACTTTAGTGCCCATAGATTCCTGTAATCTTCTCCAGAATCTATCGAGAAATCTGGAGTCTCTATCAGAGATAATCTCCTTTGGAATACCATGAAGTCTTACGATTTCATTGACACATAAATCTGCAAGTCTATCAAGCGAATAAGTCAAATTAATTGGTAGGAAATGCGCAGATTTTGTTAACCTATCAATGATAACCCAAATAGCATCATGCTTCCTAGAGGTTCTGGGTAGTCCCGAAACAAAATCCATGGTAAAACATTCCCATTTTGAATATCTAAAGGTTGCAACAACCCTCCAGGTCTTTGGTGTTCTACTTTGATTTGCTGACAAGTCAAACATTTTGAAACATACATTACAATTTCCTTCTTCATGCCTTCCCACCAATAATGACTTTGGATATCCCTATACATCTTAGTGCTCCCTGGATGCATGGCGTACTTTGAAGTATTACTCTCCTCTAGGATTTGACTCTTGATATCTGGCTCATTTGGCACACATACCGTTTCCCCAAAACTCAATAGGCCATCCCTTGAAACTTGAAATTTTGGCTTCAATCCCCTTTTTACTTCATTCCTCAAGTAGATTAAACGTGGATCTCGTAATTGACCTTCCTTAATTTGTTGAATAAGATCAGATTGCACTTGAATGGAGGCCATCAATATCATCGAGTCTTGCTCTTTCCTCAAAGCTTTCACATCAAAATTTTCTTCTAACAACTTCCATTGCTTCACGACCAGACTAGCCATAAAACTTGTAGATTTCCTACTAAGTGCATTAGCTACAACATTGGCTCTGCCTGGGTGATAATGGATGGCACAATCATAATCCTTCAGAAGTTCTATCCATCTTCACTGTCTAATATTAAACTCTTTCTGAGTAAAAATATATTTTAAACTCTTGTGATCAGTAAAGATTTCAAACTGTCGACCATACAAATATTGTCTCCAAATCTTTAGAGCAAAAATAATTACTGCCAATTCCAAGTCATGAGTTGGATAATTCAATTCATAACTTTTAAGTTGCCTAGAAGCATAAGCAATTACTCTCCCTTCCTGCATCAAAACACATCCTAAGCCCTTCCTTGAAGCATCAATATAAACTACAAACTCATCACTACCAATTAGAATAGTAAGAATAGGGGCACTCGTCAATCTTCTTTTTAACTCTTGAAAACTTTGCTCACAATCATCACCCCATACAAATTTCATATTCTTCTTAGTGAGTTTGGTGAGAGGTTGAGTGATTCGAGAAAATCCCTCCACAAATCTCCTGTAATAACCTGCCATGCCCAAGAAACTTCTAACTTCTGTTACATTTGTTGGTACTTCCCATTCAACTACAGCTTCTATTTTCCTTGGATCAACAGATATACCCTTCCCTGAAATCACATGGCCTAAGAAAGCAACTTCATTCAACCAAAATTCACATTTGCTGAACTTTGCATAAAACTTTTTTTCTCTTAGTTTGGACAATACATTTCTCAAGTGTTCCTCATGCTCCTGATTACTCCTTGAATACACCAATATGTCATCAATAAATATAATTACACAAATATCCAAGAGCTGTTGAAATATCCTATTCATTAGTTTCATAAAAGCTGCAGGGGCATTTGTCAAACCAAAAGGCATCACCAAGAATTCA
This sequence comes from Musa schizocarpa, assembly GCA_900464855.2. Lineage (NCBI taxonomy): Eukaryota > Viridiplantae > Streptophyta > Magnoliopsida > Zingiberales > Musaceae > Musa > Musa schizocarpa. The sequence goes on along the minus strand of LS990923.1, from coordinate 20,475,195 downwards.
TAATGACCATATCGAGTTCTGAAAGCGGTTTTTGAAATATCCTCCTCCTTGATCTTCAATTGATAGTAACCTGACCTCAAGTCAATCTTAGAGAATACTTGGGCACCCTACAGTTGATCAAACAAATCATCAATTCTAGGTATGTGATACTTGTTTTTTATGGTCACCTGATTCAACTGTCTATAATCAATACAAACCCTCAACGTTCCATCCTTCTTCTTCAATAATAGTACCGGAGAACCCCATGGAGATACACAGGGTCGTATGAAACCCTTATCTAATAATTCTTGTAGTTGCTTTTTAATTCCTCTAGCTTTCAGTGGTGCCATTCTGTAGGGAGGCTTAGATATTGGGGTTGTCTTGGGGATCGATCAATAGCAAATTCACCCTCTCTATCTAGAGGTAAACCGAAAAGTCGTTTGGGAATACATCGGAAATTCTTTGACCACCTAAATATCATCTAGGTGGGTTTCCTGATTTGAATGCTCCTTTACACACACCATATAACAAAAAAAACCTTTCTGCATAAGACGATAAGCTTGAAGTGCTGATATCAAGCAAGGAGGCAAATCATGCCTAATGCCCTCAAAGAAAAAAATATAGGTCGATCCGGTATCGCAAAAGTAATTATTTTTTTGTAACAATCAATACTAACGTGATGAGAAGATAACCAATCCATGCCAAGTATAACATCAAAACCCGGATCTCTAGGAGAATCAAATCAGCAAGGAATTCATGTTCTCTAATAAAAATCAAACAAGACGGATAAACCAAGTTTGTTGCCAATGAATCTCCAACAGCAGTTGTTACATATAACATATAATCCAGGGGTCTAGGTAGAATATCCAAGTGACAAGCAAAGTATTGTGAAACAAAAGATAAGTTGGAGCCGGGATCGAACAAAACTTTTGCATTTCTCTTAGAAACATGAAGAATACCTTCAACCACGGATTTAGAAGCTTTAGAATCTTGTTCAGTGATAGCATATGCTCTAGCATAGGTTGAGGGTCTAGGAGGCAGTGGCTCTTTTTTCCTGTTCAATGGGCAATCTCTTACTTGATGATCTAACTTTCCACAAGCAAAATAGGCTCCAGTCACCCGAAAACACAAACATGTTTCATAACTTAACTTACAATTCACATATGATTGAGTCTTTTGCGATGACTTTCCTTTTCAAATCCAAATGTCTTGACACTCTTGTTATTACTTTCTGATTCATTTCCAATCATATTTTTATTGGTAAACTTGTCCTTATCATTCGTAACACTGATCTCCAAAAATAATTTTCTTTGTTATCTTTAATGATCAGCATCTACTTCTAATATAAGGTGGCAAAAGAATTCTTTCGATCATTAGAACAATTTTGTACATCAAATATCTTCTCTGTTTGCATCATCCGTTTTTCTACCACCAATGAAATTTGGTTCACCATGTTTTCATCGCGCTACTCTGATTTTGTATCCTCGATCAACCCTTTCATCACCCTTAATTAATCAGAAACAAATGAAATAGGAGGACCATAAGTCCTCATCATCCTAGATTCCTAAAATGCATCAAAGAAAATTTCCACCAATCATTATCACTGGACCTCAATATATTTTGCACGTCAACATATCAAATATTTCAAGATCCTCAAATAATGCTCGATACCACCTCGTCACTCTCTCCCTAAAAAAATATCCATAATATTTAAAACTCAAGAAAACAAATCAATCCAGGATCCAAACTAACATTTGAGGTCACTAAGAAAACATTCAGATTAAAATTTCACATCTATAGTCTATAATTTATAAACCCCAATGCAGTTCATAAACATACCACCCATCACCACGAAATTTCATACGATCCTGAACTCCACTCATCAAAATAATAACCCCAAGATAAATTCACAAGTGGGGAAATCTAAGCAGTCACCAAACCAACGTTTACCACAAGTCATGTCATTACACAAATTTAACTTAACTTTCCAAAATCCTAAACATGAGAGATCCTTTAACATACACAAAATCCAAAAGCTTGGATTCATCGTCAACATTTGATTAGATACAGAGTGGCTCACACAACAAGTACATATATGCTAATAAAGATCTGCCCAAAATTTTCTAACTTTCTACTACCTCGGCCCCATCTTAACATTTAAGCAAGCGATATGCTATCTTGAAAAATTTATACAACAACGGGGTGAGCATAAAGAGCTCAGCAAGTGACTAACATATCCATGTCAAAAGAGGACAATTTCCAAAGAGATAAAGTTTCAAAATGCAAGGCAGAACATACGAATTCATATACGTAATATCATTAGGTGCAGAATCATAATTGTCATTTCAATCATACATAATTGGTTCATAACATAAGGGGTATAGAGTAATTGGAGCATATCAATAACAAATACCGAACAGAAGCTCAAACGTTGTCTTTGACGTTGCATTCATATCATTCTTATCCAAAGAATGAACCAAAACACAGAACCAAAGCTCTGGATATCATATCAAACATACAGAAGGTGTAGTGGGACCACAGTCAGAATGTGATTCATCCATTTCTGAATGACCACCAGACAGAAGTCTCCCACGTCTGGGAGTTCCATCCACCCACGTCTAGGTGAAGCCAGAGGGGGCCGGCAGAGCATCGCAGGCTCTAAACACATACCCTTTACCATTTCTGGCAAAGGTCCACATAAATCCCATAAACACCAGAGTACAAGAGGGCAGTTTGATCAATAAGTAGCATATATCGGAAGCACACGCGGAATAACAAAACGTACATGTGCCTTTACGAGACAATACGATGCAAGCAACAATTTTCTCACCAATGTATTCAGATTTAGAATGAAATGAAAGCAAGGGTATACCGGGATTCCAAGAAATCATATTTAGCTCAATTCAAATAAGAATGTTAGATGAATTGAAATTCCAAAGGAATGAAACAGAATACGCGAAATCGACCGAAGCTCGATTTCTGACAGAATTCCAGTGGCACATAGAACAAATACTTCAGATTATCAATTATGCTCCAATACCCTTAAGAAAGCTGTTGTTGAAAGATATATCAATCTGTTTTCTATTAAAACAAGTTTCGTACAAATCATGGTTTCCAACAAGGAGTTACCTTTTATTTGGTAACGCAAGGTCAAAAACACAATCACTGTTTTACAGAATACATAGGGTCGGATTCAACAGATAATAGGGTAGCCATTTGAATTCCAAAATTTTCAAACTATATGTTAAAAGAAATATTTTCAAGTCTAGTTTCGGTCGAAGTCAGTTTGGTATAATTTAGAATATCCAACAGAAACTTATAAGTATTTTAGTATCAAAAGGTCAGAAATTTTGATCCCTGTTTTGCAGCATCTATTGGCTCATTAGAAACAGTTGTTTGGGTAAGTAGTTGGTGTTCAAAATCTTCAAAATATATGTCAAAAGATTGATATAAGAGTCTGTTTTCAAACAAACTAGGTTCTACCCAAATCTGCTTTTCGTACCAAAAATTATAGCTGGAATAGTATATAGGGGTCAGTTTACCGAAAAATTTCAGAATCCTTGGTTCTATGTCCAAAGAGAGACATTTCCGGTTCTAAATGTAAATCTTTCAGATCTTTTTGAACCAACAAAAGAACAAAAGCTAATATTCTGTAGGATGGGGTTAGAACACTTGCCTTTGAGAATTTTTGACCCCCAATTGAGAAGATTGAGCAAGAAAACTTAAAGCCCCAATTTTTTCTTCTTCTTCTTCTTTCTTTCTTTCTTTCTTTCCCAGATCATCCACGCAGCTGCCTTCTCTGCTTCCTTAAGAATGAAGGCAGAGAGGCTTAAGCGGTGGGGATTGTATTTTTGTATATTTTACAGTTTAGTCCTTGTGTTAATCATATTTACGATTAGGTCCTCAGGGTTTACATATAGGTCCTCAGATTTTTGTTTTAACAAATCCTCCAACTCTTATGAATAAGTTCTCAGATTCATACTTTGACTTTTTATCAAATTTAAAATAGATACATACATTACAACTAGAAACTTATCTTAAAATTGAAAAAGGGGATGTTACACTCTCCCCCCCCTAAAAGAAAAATTTAGTCCTCTAAATTTATCGCATACCTCTATCGATGAAAAAAAGAGGGGTACACCTTTGTCATTTCCTCCTCTAGATCCCAAGTTGTTTCCTCTCCAGAATGATGTCTCCAAATTACTTGAACCATGGGATGACCCATTCCTTAGGACTTTTTTCTTTCTTGTCAACCCTTAATAGGCTCTTCCACATTAGACAAATCTTTATCGATCTCCATCAGCTCATACTTAATGATGTGAGAAGGGTCATATATATATTTCCTAATCATCGAGACATGAAATATATCATGAACATGGCATAATCTTTGGGGGTAAAGGCAATCACATGGCAACAGAACCAACCCTCTCAAGAACCTCAAAAGGTCCAATAAATCTTGGGCTTAACTTTCCTTTCTTCCCAAACCTTATAATGCCTTTGGAAGGGGAGACTTTTAAGAATACAAAATCTCGATTTCAAACTCAATGTCTCGTCTTCTATTGTCGGCATAACTCTTTTGGCGACTTTGAGCAGTTTTTAACATTTTCCTTATAACTTGAATTTTCTCGTAGTTTCTTATACTTTGTCCGGTGCTAACAACTTTTCATCACCAACTTCCTCCCAACATATAGGTGTTATGCACTTTCCATATAAAAGCTTAAAAGAGCCATTTGAATACTTGAATGATAACTATTATTATAAGTGAATCAATAAGTGAAATATCTTTCTCCCATTCACCCTTCCAATCCATAACATAGGCTCTAAAGCAGATCCTCAAGTGTTTGAATTGTTCTTTTCTGACCGACCATCGGTCTGAGGATGATGATATGCAGTACTAAACTTAACTTTAGTGCCCATAGATTCCTGTAATCTTCTCCAGAATCTAGAGAGAAATCTGGAGTCTCTATCAGAGATAATCTCCTTTGGAATACCAAGAAGTCTTACGATTTCATTAACAAATAAATCTGCAAGTCTATCGAGCGAATAAGTCATATTAATTGGTAGGAAATGCGCAGATTTTGTTAACCTATCAATGATAACCCAAATAGCATCATGCTTCCTAGAGGTTTTGGGTAGTCCCGAAACAAAATCCATGGTAATACATTCCCATTTTCATTCAGGAATATCTAAAGGTTGCAACAACCCTCCAGGTCTTTGGTGTTCTACTTTGATTTGCTGACAAGTCAAACATTTTGAAACATACATTGCAATTTCCTTTTTCATGCCTTCCCACCAATAATGACTTTGGATATCCCTATACATCTTAGTGCTCCCTAGATGCATGGCGTACTTTGAAGTATTACTCTCCTCTAGGATTTGACTCTTGATATCTGGCTCATTTGGCACACATACCCTTTCCCCAAAACTCAATAGGCCATCCCTTGAAACTTGAAATTTTGGCTTCAATCTCCTTTTTACTTCATTCCTCAAGTAGATTAAACGTGGATCTCGTAATTGTCCTTCCTTAATTTGTTGAATAAGATCAGATTGCACTTGAATGGAGGCCATCAATATCATCGAGTCTTGCTCTTTCCTCAAAGCTTTTACATCAAAATTTTCTTCTAACAACTTCCATTGCTTCACGACCAGACTAGCCATAAAACTTGTAGATTTCCTACTAAGTGCATCAGCTACAACATTGGCTTTGCCTGGGTGATAATGGATGGCACAATCATAATCCTTCAGAAGTTCTATCCATCTTCGCTGTCTAATATTTAACTCTTTCTGAGTAAAAATATATTTTAAACTCTTGTGATCAGTAAAGATTTTAAACTGTCGACCATACAAATATTGTCTCCAAATCTTTAGAGAAAAAATAATTACTGCCTATTCCAAGTCATGAGTTGGATAATTCAATTCATAACTTTTAAGTTGCCTAGAAGCATAAGCAATTACTCTCCCTTCCTGCATCAAAACACATCCTAAGCCCTTCCTTGAAGCATCAATATAAACTACAAACTCATCACTACCAATTGGAATAGTAAGAATAGGGGCACTCATCAATCTTCAATTTAACTCTTGAAAACTTTACTCACAATCATCACCCCATACAAATTTCATATTCTTCTTAGTGAGTTTGGTGAGAGGTTGAGCGATTCGAGAAAATCCCTCCACAAATCTCCTGTAATAACCTGCTATGCCCGAGAAGCTTCTAACTTCTGTTACATTTGTTGGTACTTCCCATTCAACTATAGCTTCTATTTTCCTTGAATCAACAGATATACCCTTCCCTGAAATCACATGGCCTAAGAAAGCAACTTCATTCAACCAAAATTCACATTTGCTGAACTTTGCATACAACTTCTTTTCTCTTAGTTTGGACAATACATTTCTCAAGTGTTCCTCATGCTCCTGATTACTCCTTGAATACACCAATATGTCATCAATAAATATAATTACACAAATATCCAAGAGCGGTTGAAATATCCTATTTATTAGTTTCATAAAAGCTGCAGGGGCATTTGTCAAACCAAAAGGCATCACCAAGAATTCATAATGACCATATCGTGTTCTGAAAGCGGTTTTTGAAATATCCTCCTCCTTGATCTTCAATTGATAGTAACCTGACCTCAGGTCAATCTTAGAGAATACTTGGGTACCCTACAGTTGATCAAACAAATCATCAATTCTAGGTATGTGATACTTGTTTTTGATGGTCACCTGATTCAACTGTCTATAATCAATACAAAGCCTCAACGTTCCATCCTTCTTCTTCAATAATAGTACCGGAGCACCCCATGGAGATACACTGGGTCGTATGAAACCCTTATCTAATAATTCTTGTAGTTGCTTCTTTAATTCCTCTAGCTCGAGTGGTGCCATTCTGTAGGGAGGCTTAGATATTGGGGTTGTACTGGGGACCAGATCAATAGCAAATTCACCCTCTCTATCTAGAGGTAAACCAGGCAAGTCGTTTGGGAATACATCAGGAAATTCTTTGACCACTGAAATATCATCTAGGTGAGTTTCCTGATTTGAATGCTCCTTTACACACACCATATAATAAAAACAACCTTTCTGCATAAGACGATAAGCTTGAAGTGCTGATATCAAGCAAGGAGGCAAATAATGCCTAATGCCCTCAAAGAAAAATATAGGCTGATCTGGTATGCAGAAAGTAATTATTTTTTTGTAACAATCAATACTAACGTGATGAGAAGATAACCAATCCATGCCAAGTATAACATCAAAACCCTGGATCTCTAGGAGAATCAAATCAGCAAGGAATTCATGTTCTCCAATAAAAATCAAACAAGACGGATAAACCAAGTTTGTTGCCAATGAATCTCCAACAGCAGTTGTTACATATAACATATAATCCAGGGGTCTAGGTAGAATATCCAAGTGACAAGCAAAGTATTTTGAAACAAAAGATAAGTTGGAGCCGGGATCAAACAAAACTTTTGCATTTCTCTTAGAAACATGAAGAATACCTTCAACCACGGATTTAGAAGCTTTAGAATCTTGTTCAGTGATAGCATACGCTCTAGCATAGGTTGAGGGTCTAGGAGGCAGTGGCTCTTTTTTCCTGTTCAATGGGCAATCTCTTACTTGATGATCTAACTTTCCACAAGCAAAATAGGCTCCAGTCACCCGAAAACACAAACATGTTTCATAACTTAACTTACAATTCACATATGATTGAGTCTTTTGCGATGACTTTCCTTTTCAAATCCAAATGTCTTGACACTCTTGTTATTACTTTCTGATTCATTTCCAATCATATTTTTATTGGTAAACTTGTCCTTATCATTCGTAACACTGATCTACAAAAATAATTTTCTTTGTTACCATTAATGATCAGCATCTACTTCTAATATAAGGTGGCAAAAGAATTCTTTCGATCATTAGAACAATTTTGTACATCAAATATCTTCTCTGTTTGCATCATCCGTTTTTCTACCACCAATGAAATTTGGTTCACCATGTTTTCATCGCGCTACTCTGATTTTGTATCCTCGATCAACCCTTTCATCACCCTTAATTAATCAGAAACAAATTAAATAGGAGGACCATAAGTCCTCATCATCCTAGATTCCTAAAATGCATCAAAGAAAATTTCCACCAATCATTATCACTGGACCTCAATATATTTTGCACGTCAACATATCAAATATTTCAGTGATCCTCAAACAATGCTCTGATACCACCTCTGTCACTCTCCCTCAAAAATATCCATAATATTTAAAACTCAAGAAAACAAATCAATCCAGGATCCAAACTAACATTTGAGGTCACTAAGAAAACATTCAGATTAAAATTTCACCTCTATAGTCTATAATTTATAAACCCTGTGCAGTTCATAAACATACCACCCATCACACGAAATTTCATACGATCTGAACTCCACTCATCAAAATAATAACCCCAGTATAAATTCACAAGTGGGGAAATCTAAGCAGTCACCAAACCAACGTTTACCACAAGTCATGTCATTACACAAATTTAACTTAACTTTCCAAAATCCTAAACATGAGAGATCCTTTAACATACACAAAATCCAAAAGCTTGGATTCATCGTCAACATTTGATTAGATACAGAGTGGCTCACACAACAAGTACATATATACTAATAAAGATCTGCCCAAAATCTTCTAACTTTCTACTACCTCGGCCCCATCTTAACATTTAAGCAAGCGATATGCTATCTTGAAAAATTTATACAACAACGGGGTGAGCATAAAGAGCTCAGCAAGTGACTAACATATCCATGTCAAAAGTGGACAATTTCCAAAGAGATAAAGTTTCAAAATGCAAGGCAGAACATACGAATTCATAGACGTAATATCATTAGGTGCAGAATCACAATTGTCATTTCAATCATATATAATTGGTTCATAACAGAAGGGGTATAGAGTAATTGGAGCATATCAATAACAAATACCGAACAGAAGCTCAAACGTCGTCTTTGACGTTGCATTCATATCATTCTTATCCAAAGAATGAACCGAAACACATAACCAAAGCTATGGATATCATATCAAACATACATAAGGTGTAGTGGGACCACAGTCAGAATGTGATTCATCTATTTCTGAATGACCACCAGACAGAAGTCTCCTACGTCTGGGAGTTCCATCCACCCACGTCTAGGTGAAGCCAGAGGGGGCCGGCAGAGCATCGCAGGCTCTAAACACATAGCCTTTACCATTTCTGTCAAAGGTGCACATAAATCCCACAAACACCAGAGTACAAGATGGCAGTTTGATCAATAAGTAGCATATATCGGAAGCACACGCGGAATAACAAAACGTACATGTGCCTTTACGAGACAATACGATGCAAGCAACAATTTTCTCACCAATGTATTCAGATTTAGAATGAAATGAAAGCAAGGGTATACCGGGATTCCAAGCAATCATATTTAGCTCAATTCAAATAAGAATGTTAGATGAATTGAAATTCCAAAGGAATGAAACAGAATACGCGAAATCGACCGAAGCTCGATTTCTGACAGAATTCCAGTGGCACATAGAACAAATACTTCAGATTATCAATTATGCTCCAATACCCTTAAGAAAGCTGTTGTTGAAAGATATATCAATCTGTTTCTGTTAAAATAAGTTTCGTACAAATCATGGTTTCCAACAAGGAGTTACCTTTTATTTGGTAACGCAAGGTCAAAAACACAATCACTGTTTTACAGAATACATAGGGTCGGATTCAACAGATAATAGGGTAGGCATTTGAATTCCAAAATTTTCAAACTATATGTCAAAAGAAATATTTTCAAGTCTAGTTTCGGACGAAGTCAGTTTGGTATAATTTAGAATATCCAACAGAAACTTATAAGTATTTTAGTATCCAAAGGTCAGAAATTTTGATCCCTGTTTTGCAGCATCTATTGGCTCATTAGAAACAGTTGTTTGGGTAAGTAGTTGGTGTTCAAAATCTTCAAAATATATGTCAAAAGAAAGATATAAGAGTCTGTTTGCAAACAAACTAGGTTCTACCCAAATCTGCTTTTCGTACCAAAAATTATAGCTGGAATAGTATATAGGGGTCAGTTTACCAAAAAATTTCAGAATCCTTGGTTCTATGTCCAAAGAGAGACATTTCCGGTTCTAAATGTAAATCTTTCAGATCTTTTTGAACCAACAAAAGAACAAAAGCTAATATTCTGTAGGATGGGGTTAGAACACTTGCCTTTGAGAATTTTTGACCCCCAATTGAGAAGATTGAGCAAGAAAACTTAAAGCCCCAATTTTTTCTTCTTCTTCTTCTTCTTCTTCTTCTTCTTCTTCTTCTTCTTCTTCTTCTTCTTTCTTTCTTTCTTTCTTTCCCAGATCATCCACGCAGCTGCCTTCTCTGCTTCCTTAAGAACGAAGGCAGAGAGGCTTAAGCGGTGGGGTTTGTATTTTTATATATTTTACAGTTTAGTCCTTGTGTTAATCATATTTACGATTAGGTCCTCAGGGTTTACATATAGGTCCTCAGATTTTTGTTTTAACAAATCCTCCAACTCTTATGAATAAGTTCTCATATTCATACTTTGACTTTTTATCAAATTTAAAATAGATACATACATTACAACTAGAAACTTATACGAAAATTCAGAAATGAGGGATGTTACACTCTCCCCCCTTAAAAGAAAAATTTAGTCCTCTAAATTTATCGTACCTCTATCGATGAAAAGACGGGGGTACACCTTTGTCATTTCCTCCTCTAGCTCCCAAGTTGTTTCCTCTCCAGAATGATGTCTCCAAATTACTTGAACCAGTGGGTTGACCCGATTCCTTAGGACTTTTTCTTTCTTGTCAACAATCTGAATAGGCTCTTCCACATAAGATAAATCTTTATCGATCTCCATCAGCTCATACTTAATGATGTGAGAAGGGTCATATATATATTTCCTAATCATCGAGACATGAAATATATCATGAACATGGCATAATCTTTGGTGGCAAGGCAATCTGTGTTTGACGAACCAACCCTCTCAAGAACCTCAAAAGGTCCAATAAATCTTGGGCTTAACTTTCCTTTCTTCCCAAACCTTATAATGCCTTTGGAAGGGGAGACTTTTTAAGAATACAAAATCTCCGATTTCAAACTCAATGTCTCGTCTTCTATTGTCGGCATAACTCTTTTGGCGACTCTGAAAGCAGATTTTAACCTTTTCCTTATAACTTGAATTTTCTCGTAGTTTCTTATACTTTGTCCGGTGCTAACAACTTTCTGTCACCAACTTCCTCCCAACATATAGGTGTTATGCACTTTTCGCTCATATAAAAGCTTCGTAAGGGAGCCATTGGAATACTTGAATGATAACTATTATTATAAGTGAACTCAATAAGTGAAATATCTTTATCCCATTCACCCTTCCAATCCATAACATAGGCTCTAAGCAGATCCTCAAGTGTTTGAATTGTTCTTTCTTGACCACCATCGGTCGAGGATGATATCAGTACTAAACTTAACTTTAGTGCCCATAGATTCCTGTAATCTTCTCCAGAATCTAGAGAGAAATCTGGAGTCTCTATCAGAGATAATCTCCTTTGGAATACCATGAAGTCTTACGATTTCATTGACACATAAATCTGTAAGTCTATCAAGCGAATAAGTCATATTAATTGGTAGGAAATGCGCAGATTTTGTTAACCTATCAATGATAACCCAAATAGCATCATGCTTCCTAGAGGTTCTGGGTAGTCCCGAAACAAAATCCATGGTAATACATTCCCATTTTCATTCAGGAATATCTAAAGGTTGCAAGAACCCTCCAGGTCTTTGGTGTTCTACTTTGATTTGCTGACAAGTCAAACATTTTGAAACATACATTGCAATTTCCTTCTTCATGCCTTCCCACCAATAATGACTTTGGATATCCCTATACATCTTAGTGCTCCCTGGATGCATGGCGTACTTTGAAGTATTACTCTCCTCTAGGATTTGACTCTTGATATCTGGCTCATTTGGCACACATACCCTTTCCCCAAAACTCAATAGGCCATCCCTTGAAACTTGAAATTTTGGCTTCAATCCCCTTTTTACTTCATTCCTCAAGTAGATTAAACGTGGATCTCGTAATTGTCCTTCCTTAATTTGTTGAATAAGATCAGATTGCACTTGAATGGAGGCCATCAATATCATCGAGTCTTGCTCTTTCCTCAAAGCTTTCACATCAAAATTTTCTTCTAACAACTTCCATTGCTTCACGACCAGACTAGCCATAAAACTTGTAGATTTCCTACTAAGTGCATCAGCTACAACATTGGCTCTGCCTGGGTGATAATGGATGGCACAATCATAATCCTTCAGAAGTTCTATCCATCTTCGCTGTCTAATATTTAACTCTTTCTGAGTAAAAATATATTTTAAACTCTTGTGATCAGTAAAGATTTCAAACTGTCGACCATACAAATATTGTCTCCAAATCTTTAGAGCAAAAATAATTATTGCCAATTCCAAGTCATGAGTTGGATAATTCAATTCATAACTTTTAAGTTGCCTAGAAGCATAAGCAATTACTCTCCCTTCCTGCATCAAAACACATCCTAAGCCCTTCCTTGAAGCATCAATATAAACTACAAACTCATCACTACCAATTGGAATAGTAAGAATAGGGGCACTCGTCAATCTTCATTTTAACTCTTGAAAACTTTGCTCACAATCATCACCCCATACAAATTTCATATTCTTCTTAGTGAGTTTGGTGAGAGGTTGAGCGATTCGAGAAAATCCCTCCACAAATCTCCTGTAATAACCTGCCATGCCCGAGAAGCTTCTAACTTCTGTTACATTTGTTGGTACTTCCCATTCAACTACAGCTTCTATTTTCCTTGGATCAACAGATATACCCTTCCCTGAAATCACATGGCCTAAGAAAGCAACTTCATTCAACCAAAATTCACATTTGCTGAACTTTGCATACAACTTCATTTCTCTTAGTTTGGACAATACATTTCTCAAGTGTTCCTCATGCTCCTGATTACTCCTTGAATACACCAATATGTCATCAATAAATATAATTACACAAATATCCAAGAGCGGTTGAAATATCCTATTCATTAGTTTCATAAAAGCTGCAGGGGCATTTGTCAAACCAAAAGGCATCACCAAGAATTCATAATGACCATATCGAGTTCTGAAAGCGGTTTTTGAAATATCCTCCTCCTTGATCTTCAATTGATAGTAACCTGACCTCAGGTCAATCTTAGAGAATACTTGGGCACCCTACAGTTGATCAAACAAATCATCAATTCTAGGTATGTGATACTTGTTTTTGATGGTCACCTGATTCAACTGTCTATAATCAATACAAAGCCTCAACGTTCCATCCTTCTTCTTCAATAATAGTACCGGAGCACCCCATGGAGATACACTGGGTCGTATGAAACCCTTATCTAATAATTCTTGTAGTTGCTTCTTTAATTCCTCTAGCTCAAGTGGTGCCATTCTGTAGGGAGGCTTAGATATTGGGGTTGTACTGGGGACCAGATCAATAGCAAATTCACCCTCTCTATCTAGAGGTAAACCAGGCAAGTCGTTTGGGAATACATCAGGAAATTCTTTGACCACTGAAATATCATCTAGGTGGGTTTCCTGATTTGAATGCTCCTTTACACACACCATATAACAAAAACAACCTTTCTGCATAAGACGATAAGCTTGAAGTGCTGATATCAAGCAAGGAGGCAAATCATGCCTAATGCCCTCAAAGAAAAATATAGGCTGATCTGGTATGCAGAAAGTAATTATTTTTTTGTAACAATCAATACTAACGTGATGAGAAGATAACCAATCCATGCCAAGTATAACATCAAAACCCTGGATCTCTAGGAGAATCAAATCAGCAAGGAATTCATGTTCTCCAATAAAAATCAAACAAGACGGATAAACCAAGTTTGTTGCCAATGAATCTCCAACAGCAGTTGTTACATATAACATATAATCCAGGGGTCTAGGTAGAATATCCAAGTGACAAGCTAAGTATTGTGAAACAAAAGATAAGTTGGAGCCGGGATCAAACAAAACTTTTGCATTTCTCTTAGAAACATGAAGAATACCTTCAACCACGGATTTAGAAGCTTTAGAATCTTGTTCAGTGATAGCATACGCTCTAGCATAGGTTGAGGGTCTAGGAGGCAGTGGCTCTTTTTTCCTGTTCAATGGGCAATCTCTTACTTGATGATCTAACTTTCCACAAGCAAAATAGGCTCCAGTCACCCGAAAACACAAACATGTTTCATAACTTAACTTACAATTCACATATGATTGAGTCTTTTGCGATGACTTTCCTTTTCAAATCCAAATGTCTTGACACTCTTGTTATTACTTTCTGATTCATTTCCAATCATATTTTTATTGGTAAACTTGTCCTTATCATTCGTAACATTGATCTACAAAAATAATTTTCTTTGTTACCATTAATGATCAGCATCTACTTCTAATATAAGGTGGCAAAAGAATTCTTTCGATCATTAGAACAATTTTGTACATCAAATATCTTCTCTGTTTGCATCATCCGTTTTTCTACCACCAATGAAATTTGGTTCACCATGTTTTCATTGCGCTACTCTGATTTTGTATCCTCGATCAACCCTTTCATCACCCTTAATTAATCAGAAACAAATGAAATAGGAGGACCATAAGTCCTCATCATCCTAGATTCCTAAAATGCATCAAAGAAAATTTCCACCAATCATTATCACTGGACCTTAATATATTTTGCACGTCAACATATCAAATATTTCAGTGATCCTCAAACAATGCTCTGATACCACCTCTGTCACTCTCCCTCAAAAATATCCATAATATTTAAAACTCAAGAAAACAAATCAATCCAGGATCCAAACTAACATTTGAGGTCACTAAGAAAACATTCAGATTAAAATTTTACCTCTATAGTCTACAATTTATAAACCCTGTGCATTTCATAAACATACCACCCATCACACGAAATTTCATACGATCTGAACTCCACTCATCAAAATAATAACCCCAGTATAAATTCACAAGTGGGGAAATCTAAGCAGTCACCAAACCAACGTTTACCACAAGTCATGTCATTACACAAATTTAACTTAACTTTCCAAAATCCTAAACATTAGAGATCCTTTAACATACACAAAATCCAAAAGCTTGGATTCATCGTCAACATTTGATTAGATACAGAGTGGCTCACACAACAAGTACATATATGCTAATAAAGATCTGCCCAAAATCTTCTAACTTTCTACTGCCTCAGCCCCATCTTAACATTTAAGCAAGCGATACGCTATCCTGCAAAATTTTTACAACAACGGGGTGAGCATAAAGAGCTCAGCAAGTGACTAACATATCCATGTCAAAAGAGGACAATTTCCAAAGAGATAAAGTTTCAAAATGCAAGGCAGAACATACGAATTCATAGACGTAATATCATTAGGTGCAGAATCACAATTGTCATTTCAATCATACATAATTGGTTCATAACAGAAGGGGTATAGAGTAATTGGAGCATATCAATCACAAATATCGAACAGAAGCTCAAACGTCGTCTTTGACGTTACATTCATATCATTCTTATCCAAAGCATGAACAGAAACACATAACCAAAGCTCTGGATATCATATCAAACATACAGAAGGTGTAGTGGGACCACAGTCTGAATGATTCATCCATTTCTGAATG
The DNA here is from genome assembly GCA_900464855.2 of Musa schizocarpa. NCBI lineage: Eukaryota > Viridiplantae > Streptophyta > Magnoliopsida > Zingiberales > Musaceae > Musa > Musa schizocarpa. The sequence continues at coordinate 20,459,544 of LS990923.1, read as the reverse complement.
ACCACCAGACAAAAGTCTCCCACGTTTGGGAGCTCCATCCACCCACGTCTAGGTGAAGCCAGAGGGGGCCGGCAGAGCATCGCAGGCTCTAAACACATACCCTTTACTATTTCTGGCAAAGGTCCACATACCCTTTACCATTTCTGGCAAAGGTCCACATAAATCCCACAAACACCAGAGTATAAGAGGGCAGTTTGATCAATAAGTAGCATATATCTGAAGCACACGCGGAATAACAAAACGTACATGTGCCTTTACGAGAGAATACGATGCAAGCAACAATTTTCTCACCAATGTATTCAGATTTAGAATGAAATGAAAGCAAGGGTATACTGAGATTCTAAGAAATCATATTTAGCTCAATTCAAATAAGAAGGTGAGATGAATTCAATTTCCAAAGGAATGAAACAGAATACGCGAAATCGACCGAAGCTCGATTTCTGACAGAATTCCAGTGGCACATAGAACAAATACTTCAGATTATCAATTATGCTCCAATACTCTAAAGAAAGCTGTTGTTGAAAGATATATCAATCTATTTTCTGTTAAAACAGGTTTCGTATGAATCATGATTTCCAATAAGGAGTTACCTTTGATTTGGTAACGCAAGGTCAAAAACACAATTCCAAAATTTTCAAACTATATGTCAAAAGAAATATTTTCAAGTCTAGTTTCGGACGAAGTTAGTTTGGTATAATTTAGAATTTCCAACAGAAACTTATAAGTATTTTAGTATCGAAAGGTCAGAAATTTTGATCCCTGTTTTGCAGCATCTATTGGCTCATTAGAAACAGATGTTTGGGTAAGTATTTGGTGTTCAAAATCTTCAAAATCTATGTCAAAAGAAAGATATAAGAGTCTGTTTTCAAACAAATTAGGTTCTGCCCAAATCTGCTTTTCGTACCAAAAATTATAGCTGGAACAGTATATAGGGGTCAGTTTACCGAAAAATTTCAGAATCCTTGGTTCTATGTCCAAAGAGAGATATTTCCGGGTCTAAATGGAAATCTTTCATATCATTTTGAACCAACAAAAGAACAAAAGCTAATATTCTATAGGATGGGGTTAGAACACTTGCCTTTGAGAATTTTTGACCCCCAATTGAGAAGATTGAGCAAGAAAACTTAAAGCCCCAATTTTTTCTTCTTCTTCTTCTTCTTCTTCTTCTTCTTCTTCTTCTTCTTCTTCTTTCTTTCTTTCTTTCCCAGATCATCCACGCAGCTGCCTTAAGAACGAAGGCAGAGAGGCTTAAGCGGTGGGGTTTGTATTTTTTGTATATTTTACAGTTTAGTCCTTATATTTATCATATTTATGATTAGGTCCTCAGGGTTTACATATAGGTCCTCAGATTTTTGTTTTAACAAATCCACAAACTCTTATGAATAAGTTCTCAAATTCATACTTTGACTTTTTATCAAATTTAAAATAGATACATATATTACAACTAGTAACTTATACAAAAATTCAGAAATGAGGGATGTTACAAACCGAGTCTCCTTGGCAATGCCATAGTCAGCTAGGAATTCTGGGTCCGAATGGGCTATTAATTATATTCAACTTCATTTGGGTCTATTAAGGGCCCAATTGGCCCCTAATTAAGTTAGTAGGATCACCTTCTAATCCTAACTTAATCTATACTCTAACTATGACAATTAAGACATCATTACTGTAATTCATGTTCCGATGCGTCAATCATTTCTTCCGGCGAGCTTCCGGCGAACTTCCGACAAACCCTCGGTGATGTGTTAGGACTCTAGCTAGGAGAGTCCTAATTGAGAGGGATATTCATGTAAATTCTACATAAGCTGACCCCTATTAAAGAGGTAAAGAGGCCGGCTAGGGTTAGGAGGTTGTTTCTTAGAAAAAAATTAGGAGTTGTAAAGGAATACGAGTCTTGAGTAGAAGTCCTATTAGGAGTTGGTTAGAAGTAGGAGTCTTGAGTAGGAGTCATATTAGGAGTTAGGGTTTAGAAGCCATATAAATAGCCATGTATTCCTCCTCTTTTCATAAGCAAGAGATGAATCTTTTCTGCAGCCTTTGAGTAGTAACTTGGAGGGAGGAACCCCTATAGAGTTCCAAGGAGGCTGATCCCCTAAAGAGATCAACCCCAAGTTTAGAATCTGCAAGAGTTCTAACACCTGGTATCAGAGTAGCGTTCTTGGTATCTCGCTGCCCTTCCACAACCATCCATCAACCCTCCACAGCCACCCAAAACAATTCCCACAATTGCTTAAAAGATCATCGCCAAATTCCGCCGTCATCTCCACCACCACGGATCATCCTTTGATCTCCATGTGAATTGCAACAGGTTCTGGTTCTCTACCATACTGCTACTGCAATTTAGTTATCCTTATTTGAGAATCCCAAAAAAATTATTCCTATATTGCTGCATAAACTTTTCGTCATAAAGTTTTTATCTCTATGACGAAAGATACATTGCAGAATTCCAACCGTATAGCACCGTCTGTTTGATCTTGCTAATATGTTTTTTCTATCTAAATCTCTACGAAATTTTTATGACACCTTTGACATTTCCTAACAGCAGATTTCTTTTGGTTTTGTCAAAAAATTCTCAATATAAACCATTGATATTTTACATCTAATCTACTATACTTGAAAATCTGCACTGTAAAATTTCAGCCGCATAGTACTGCTTTTTTGATCTTGATACTACGTTGTTTCTTTCCAAATCTCTACGAAATTTTTAAGTTAGCTTTGACACTTCCTAGTAGTGTATTTTTCTTTTGTTTCATAAAAAAATTCTGAATATAAACTACTGATCTTTTACGTCAAATCTGCTATACTTAAAAATCTGTGCTGCAGAAAATTTCAGCCGCATATTGTTGCCTTAACCCATCTATTTGCAATATTTTTTGAATGAAATTTCTTCTACACTTCATAGATCATCTTGGCTTCTATCTAAGATTGATTTATTAATGAATTCATCTCTAAAAATGATTTTGTGTTGCTGTAAATTTTCGTCGTAAGCCGCTGAAATTTTTCGACGAGAATTCTGCAATCGTAACTTGTACCAATTTCCTTGCTGTTATGCTACCAAAATTTTCTTGATTAAATTAGACATCCTTGCTATCATATAAACTGTGATTTTGCTATCAATTCCTTCCTTAATTCTCTCTAAGTTTTTTGGTGGAAATTACGTCGAGAAATCATTGTTTCTTCGACGATAATTCTACTCTTACAAGACAGCACATACTTGCTGCAACTTCCACTGATTTCTATCAAACCTTTGCTACCATCTACCACAGACCCATAACTTTTATCCACAGCCCTAAAACTCCACTAAACCACACCCTCAAACTGCACCCAAAATAGCCACAAAATAAGCCTAAATCGTAGTCTACATCCACCATTCCACCAACCCTTTCGACCATCACCTTTCTCAATCAATACATGCCTTAACCCGACAACAAAAGAGAGATTTTAACATCATAGATTTGGAGGCATATACTATGGCATCTGAAGAGATAACCAATGCTAAATTCGAAGCATTCGAGGCATGAATGGAGGATAAAATTCGGACGCTCTTTACCGAACTCAGATTGGGCCGACCACTAAGCCCGAAGAAATCACATCAAGGAGAGAGCTTTGCCCAATCAAACCAAGCCCGAAGATATGACTTTCAAGAGAGGGGAAGCTCTATGACTGACCCCAACTATCCATGTATAAGAGTGGACTTCCCTAGATGGGAAGAAGGAGACCCATTTGGTTGGATCTCGCGCGCGGAGCGATATTTTCGGTACCACAAAACCGCGGATGCATCTATGGTGAAAATTACAGCTATACATCTTGAAGGGGATGCTATACAGTAGTTTGAATAGTTTGAACATACTTATGGAGTCCTTTCATGGTAACAATTCAAAGAAGGACTGTTGATCCGCTTCAGACCAATCAATTACAAGAATATTGACGGACAACTAGCAAAGATCCGACAAACCTCCACCATTCAGGAGTACCAAACTAGGTTTGAAAGGTTATCTAATCAAACTCATGATTGGTCTCAAAAACAGCTATTGAGGACCTTCATTGAGGGCTTGAAGCCGAAGATCTGAGGAGAAGTTAAAGCATGACAACCGTATACGCTTATGGCAGCCATCTCTTTTGCACGACATCAAGAGGAGCAATTGAACCATGAATCTCGGAGGACTAGGGTCACTCCTCAACCAGTAATATTGAAGCCCTCAGCCCCCCCTACTGTCAACCAAGTCCCTACACCAAAGAGGTTAACAAGAGAAGAGCTTCGGGAGCGATATGCGAAGGGGTTATGTTGGCATTGTGACGAGCCATGGAGCCATGAGCATCGCTGTAGTAAAGGGAGACTTCTTATGATTGAACCAATAGAAGAAGAGGTCATTGAACATCTAGAAGAGAGCCTTGAACATGAAGAAAAAGATACAGAAGAAGAGCCACAACCGACCGAAGTTACGGTACATGCACTAGCCGGCTACTCAAACTAGCAAACGATGAAAGTTGGAGGCATTCTCAAACAACAACCGATCACTGTTCTCATCGACACTGGCAGTTCTAATAACTTTCTAAATAGTAAGGTTACTATCTTGATGGCCTTACCTATCAAGAATTGTAGCATGTTTGACGTTAAGGTCGCCGATGGATGGATTTTGATGTATGATCGTAGGCGCCCGCAAGTGAAACTGTTGCTGATCATGAGGCCTTACCAAGAGATAATTGCATATTTCTTCCTTCTCCCTCCTGATGATCATGAGGCCATGCTCAAAATTAAATGGTTGACGATATTAGGTGATATTTTTTGGAATTTTATACAACTAATTATGAAATTTTACAATAGGTGATACTGAATGGGAAACGTGGGGGCGACATAACGACAATTTGCAAACAACAAATGGAGAAGGTTTTGCATAAAGCATATAGCAGCTTTTTGATACAACTTGAGCAGCAAACTAAGGGAGAGCCAATAGAATATGAAGATCTAAACATACTTCCTTTGCTTGCTGAATTTTCAGATATATTTGACGAACCGCACAACCTACCTCTTACCCGTCGGCATGATCATAATATAATGATTCTTTCAGGCAAACATCCAGCAAATACTTGGCCATATCAGTATCTACATCTCCAGAAGGATGAAATAGAAAGGATTGTAAAAGAGATGCTCGAAACAGGAGATATTCGGCCAAGTTGCAACCTCTACTCTTCACCAGTGCTACTTGTACGCAAGAAGGACGAAACATGGCGAATATGCGTTGATTATCGAGCTCTCAATGGTATAACCATCAAGGATAAATATCCTATTGTAGTAGTAGATGAATTGCTAGAGGAAAGGAAGCACAAATCTTTACAAAGTTGAACCTTCGATCCGGGTATTATCAAATATGAGTGTACGAAGAAGTCATACCGAAAACAGCCTTTCGAACACACAACAGCCACTATGAAATTTTACTTTCTTCAACAAAAGGTGGAATATCTTGGGCATATCATATTAGAGGAAGGTGTGATGGTGGACCCCTTTAAAATTGAAGCAATGCAAGACTGGCCTACCCCGAGGAACATAAAATTGCTACATGGCTTTCTGGGTTTAATAGGCTACTACCGTAAGTTCGTGAAAATCTATGGAAATATTAGTGCACCACTTACTTTCTTACTGGAAAAAGATGTCTTCCAATGGTCGGACAGAGCCTCCGCTGCCTTCGACAAACTTATGGTAGCCATAATGACGACGCCGGTGCTAGCGCTACCAGATTTCAATCGACCCTTCATCATTGAGACCGATGCATCTGGAGACAGAATGGGAGACGTTCTCATGCAAGATGGTCGACCACTCAGATACATTAGCAAGGCATTGTCTCCCCCTTATCAAAATATGTTAACATATGATATGGAGATGCTCACCATTGAGCACGCAGCAACGAGGTGGTGATCGTACTTTATCAGGTGATGCTTTCAAATCAAGACCGACCATAAAAGTCTAAAATATCTCTTGGAGCAGAAGATATCTTCCCCCAAGTAGCAAAAATGGGTAACAAAACTTCTTAGATTTGATTATGAAATAACTTACAAAAAGTGGACAGAGAATGTTGTTACAGATGCACTTTCGCAACTACCCGAGCAAGCTGAATTTTCGATCGTTTCACTTCCGACTAGTGACTTCCTTGAGGATATTAAGATGGAATGGTAGGAAGATTCAGAGACTAGTTAGATCATAAAAAAATTGGAGGAAGCACCAAGCTCAATGGCTCATTACAATTGGGACTCAAAAGAATTACACTATAAGGGTACTAAATTGAAAAGGATTACGGCATATCGCCCACAAACCGACGGCCAGACGGAAGTTGTAAATAGGTGCTTAGAGACAGCCCAAAGCCACCCACCAAATATGACTACCCAAGGAGAATTTCAAACCCAGCCTAGTGCCATTATTGATCGACGGATCGTGACTCGATGACGACGACCCACTACTGAAGTGCTAAAACAGTGGGCGAACCTACTAATAGAAGATGCCACTTAGGAGAACTATGACAACTTGAAGATCAAATTCTCAAAATTCATGAATTGTTAACCTCGAGAACAAGGCTGATTTGAAGAGGACGGGTTTGTTAGGACTCTAGCTAGGAGAGTCCTAATTGAGAGGGACATTCATGTAAAACCTACCTAAGCCGACCCTTATTAAAGAGGTGAAGAGGCCGGCTAGGGTTAGGAGGTTGTTTCTTAGAGAAGAATTAGGAGTTGTAAAGGAATAGGAGTCTTGAGTAGAAGTCCTATTAGGAGTTGGTTATAAGTAGGAGTCTTGAGTATGAGTCCTATTAGGAGTTGGGGTTTAGAAGCCATATAAATAGTCATGTATTCCTCCTCTTTTCATAAGCAAGAGATGAATCTTTTATGCAGCCTTTGAGCAGCAACTTGGAGGGAGGAACCCCTATAGAGTTCTAAGGAGGCCAATCCCCTAAAGAGATCAACCCCAAGTTTAGAATCTGCAAGGGTTCTAACATGATGCTCTAGCGGACTCCCAGCAAGCTCCTGGACTTCTCGATGATCTTCTTGGTGAGTTCGAACAAGCTTCTTTAGCAAGCTCCTAGACTTCTCGAATGGTTCCCACAGAACTTTCAACAAACTCTCAAACTCCCAATGTGATCTCGATCTTGACTCCAGCTCAACACCTACTGCATGTCTTACTACTATCGTAGTTAATCCTACACACTTTTCTCAACATATAGATTAGATAAACAATTGACAATTGACTTCATCATCAAAATCCGAGATTCAACATTCTAAACCCTAATTCCTAATAGGACTCTGACTCAAGACTCATACTTCTAACCAACTCCTAATAGAACTCCTACTCAAGATTCCTACTTCTAACTAACTCCTAATATAACTCCTACTCAAGACTCCTATTTCTTTACAACTCCTATTTCTTCTTTAAGAAACAACCTCCTAACCCTAGCCGGCCTCTTCACCTTTTTAATAGGAGTCGACTTAGGTATGTTTTACATGAATGCCCCTGTCTATTAGGACTCTCCTAGCTAGAGTCCTAACAAACCCGCTCTCTTCAAATCAAACTTGTCCTTAAGGCTAAGGTTCCATGAATTCTGGGAATTTGATCTTCAAGTCATTATAGTTCTCCCAAGTGATGCCTTTTGCTGGCAAGTTCACCCACTATATTAGTGCTTCAGTAGTGGGTCATCGTCGTCGGGTCACGATTCGTCGATCCATAATGGCACTTGATTGGGTTTGGAGTTCTCCTTAGGTAGTTAAATTTGGTGGATGGCTTTGGGCTATCTCTATGCACCTATTCACCACTTCCGTCTAGCTGTCGATTTGTGGGTGATACGTCATACTCCTTTTCAATTTAGTGTCTTGTATATGGAATAACTCTGTCTAAAATTTGCTGGTGAAGATGCAAGTATAATTTGGTGCAAGTATAATGTGTCCTTTAGAGCGTAATTCTTTTGAGTCCCAATTGTAATGAGCCATAGAGCTTGGTGCTTCCTCCAATTTTTTATTGATCTTGCTGGTCTCTGAATCTTCCTACCATTCAATCTTAATATCCTCAAGGAAGTAAATTATGCTTGCTCGGGTAGCCGCGAAAGTGTATATACAACAGCATTCTCTTTCGCCTTTTTTAAGTTATTTTATAATCATATCTAAGAGGCTTTGTTATCCATTTTTGTTGCTCAGAGGAAGATATCTTCTACTCCAAGAAATATTTTAGGCTTTTATGGTCAGCCTTGATTTGAAAGCGTCACCCGATCAAGTACGATCTCCACTTAGCCACCATATGCACAATCGTGAGCATCTCCTTGTCGTAAATAGTCTTCTTGAGATGGGAAAGAGATAACGCCTTACTGGTATAAGTGAGGGGGAGGCCATCTTGCATTAGTACAGCACTAATTCCGACTCCAGAGGCATCAGCTTCAATAACAAAAGTCTTGCCGAAGTCGGGCACTATCATCATTGTGACTTTAAGTTCATCGAAGGTGGTGGTGGCTTTGTCCGACCATTGGAAATCATCTTTTTTTAGCAAGGAAGTAAGTGGTGCACTGATCTTTCCATAGATTTTCACGAACTTGCGGTAGTAGCCTGTTAAACATAGAAAGCCATATAGCAATTTTATGTTCCTTGGGATCGGCCAGTTCTACATTGCTTCAATTATAGAGGGGTCCACCGCCACACCTTCCTCTGATATGATATGCCCAAGACATTCCACTTTCTGTTGAAGAAAGCAAAAATTCATAGTGGTCGTTATGTGTTTGAAGGGTGGTTTTTGGTATATCTTCTTCACACACTCATATTTCGTAATACTCGGATTGACGGTCTAGCTTTATGAAGATTCGTGCTCCTTTTCATCTAGCAATTCATATACTACTGGAATAGGGTATTTGTCCTATTGAATCTTGAATTTTGATGATGAAACTAATTGATAAGTGTTTATGATTTGATCTATGTCTTGAGTGACGTAGGATGCTTGGATCAGGGACAGATAATTAAAGCAAGAAGAATCATGCCGGGCTGGAGGAAAACATGTCAGAAGATTGGATGTTAGGCCGGAGGATCAGTCGACGTATCGATAGAAGGCTTCGGGCCATGGATTCGAGCATCGGGCCAAGAAGAACAGATATTGCACCAAGGATATCGGAGTTGCAGTGGTCAACTAGCCGATTGGGCAATAGGCCGCAAGAGAGGATGATGCGCCGAAGAATCGGACGAAGCGTCGATGGACCAATGACATGCTAGACGACATGATTCATGCTTAGTAATAATTGTCTAGATCGTAGTATGTTTTTACATATGCAGAATTAGCTACGATAGCAAGGCAGAAAGCAAAATGAAGTCATGGAGTCAAGAATATGATTTCGTTGGGAGTTCGAGAGTTCGTCAGAAGTCCGGATGTTTGTCGGAAGTTCTGCCGGAACCAACCGAGAAGTCTAGGAGCTTGCCAAAGAAGCTCATTGGAGCTTGCCAAGAAGATCTTCATGAAGCCTAGGAGCTTACCAAGAGTCCACTGGAACATTATCGAGAGATCGTCGGAAGTTCACCGGAAGATCGTCGGAAGCTCGGCAGAAGAAAACAGACTTATTTTACTTAGAATATGTCTTAGGAATCATAGTTAGCACATAATTAGAGTTGGGATTGAGACGTAATCCCATTAACTCTGTTAAGGGCCAATTAGGCCCGAAGTTGGGCTAGTTTGGGATGGATTTAAGGTTCAACTAGGATGCTGAAAGCCTAGCTGGTGGTGGCATCGCCTAAGAGACTCAGTCTCCTAGGTGGTCTGGGTGGTGGTACCACCCAATGTTAGGATGCTAAGCGATGGTACTGCCCATACCTAGGAAACCCGGGATGAGATGTTTTTAGGCTCCAAATTTGAATCAACTTGAGGCCTATAAATACCCCTCTCATCTCTGGTTAAGATATATAAGACTGAGTAAAAATAGAAAGAAATACTACTACAATCTTATGTAAACTCCTCTCAAAGTTCTAAGTGTTAGAATAGTTTGAGAGAGGAGTAAGTGAGGGTGTAAGGGTTATCTCCTAAACTCGGTAAAAGGAGAATCAAGTTGTAAAAGGTGGTTGTTCTTCGCCTATTGAAGGAAGACCAATAGTGGATGCCAGTGGCCTTGACAGAAGAGGAATCAGTGGAGTGGATGTAGGTCACGACGACCGAACTACTATAAAAATCTGGTTTGCGTTTTGTCTTGAGCAATTTACTTTAATTGCAAACCACTTTACTTGCTTATAGCTTTCAATACATTTATGAACATGTTTCAAGTTAAGATCTTTATGTAAAGGTTTTTGTTGGAATCAGTTTTATCATACGAAGAACTTTTATTAAACTGATAATTTTACTGCTGCACTAATTCACACCCCCTCTTAGTGCCGACTCGTTCCTAATAGATGGTATCAGAGCCTCAATTTTCTTATTTGGTTTAACACCCAAATAGAAATGACTCTTTTTCGCTTTCAAGTGGGTCACTCTCTCATTCGTCCTCCCTTGTTCAATGGGACGAACTACACATATTGGAAAACTCGAATGAGAGTTTTCTTGCTTTTCTTAGATTTAAATTTATGGAATATTGTTGAAAACTGTTTTCGAATGTCTTCTCTTCCATTGAACCATTAGAATGATATGAAGAAGAATACTTTTTCCTTAAATGCTAGAGCTATCAACACTCTATTTTGCGCCTTGGATAAAACTAAGTTTAATCAAGTTTCTACTTGTAAAATGGCTTTTGATATATGACACACTCTCGAAATCACACATGAAGGCACTAGCAAAGTTAAAGATTTGAAAATCAACTTTTTAATGTATGATTTTGAACTTTTTTGAATGAAGCTAAGTGAAATTGTTGTTGACATGTACACTCGTTTTATGGATGTCATCAATGGTTTAAAAGCACTTGGTAGAAGTTTTTCAGATTTTAAACTTGTAAACAAGATTTTACATTCTCTTAATAAAAATTGGGATTCAAAAGTAATAACTATTAAAAAATAAAAAAACTTGAACGTTTTATCGATTGAAGAACTGATAGGATCTTTGATGACCTATGAAATGACGTGCAATGCATGAATTTGAGAACCACCTTCCAAAGAATAGGAAGGATTTCAAACTTAGAACAATTGAAGACCACTTGAGCATAAGCTTAAGTGATGGTGAACTTAAACTCCTCATGAAATTTTTGAAACAAAAATTAAAGAACAAAAAGAACGCAACAACTTGTTATGAATGCAAGAAAACAGAAGCACTTTGGGATGAATCGAGCTCCTCCATGGACAAGAAGAAAATCAACAAAGGCAAGGTGGCAAACTATGCTTTCACGGCTTTCGACGATAAGGTAATCAAAATGTCCTTAGTTTACTTTGAAATTATATAATGCTTTTGATGAGTTATTAATTTAGTTTAGAAAATTATTTTTTCTTAAAAATTACATGTTTAATAATGTAATGAAAATGCAAAAATAGAGATCATGCTAGTAATTTTAAAAATGATCATGAATATTGCATGTTTTATGATAAATAAACAAAATGTTAGACTTAAATCTAATACTTAAGATAAATCCTATATATGTTTTAAAAAGCAATAATGTATATCTTGATGATTTTATTTTATACATGTGGATTTGAAGTAATGATTTGAAATCATATGTTTTGGAATTATGTGTTACACTTTTTTGATCTTGATGATTTTTTATCTTTCTATTTTAAACATTGATGCATAGTTTTGACATAAGAACAAATATTTGGGCATACTAATATAAAGTTAATCATACAAATTGAAACTAAAAAGGTTTAGATATCTTTAAGAATCATTTAACATTTTGTTCAACGAAATTATGCATGAAGTCTGGATGAAAATATAATGATGATTTGAAAGCATACTTAATGAGTTTATATTTCGAATTTATGCATGATAATTTTTGTGATCTTTTGAAAGTTCTTGTTTTGGTGTTAATGAATGATGCATGGATTTGAAAGAAAAGAACATGCATGTATGAAATCAATCAATAAGTTGAAACAAAAGGAGCAAATCATTTTTTGAAAATTTCCTTTTTCTCTGTCTTATCAATTTTTCACTAAGAGACCAATAAAATTATTTATGCCTTTTTGAATCTCTTGAAAGAAATGTTGAGATTTTGATGATCTGAATTTGAATAAATTTTATCAAAATCATGATCTTAGTTTATTGGAATTACTTGAGATATATTTTTTTAATGAAGATCTCTTCTTTGTACTCCTATGATTTTTCTTAGTATTTTACTAAAGAGGAGATTTTCTATGTTAATCATAAGATTTCTTATGCATGAATTGAAATCTTTTTCTCCTACATTTTCTCTTGCGATTTACTAAAGAGAATATCCTTTTCGAAATTCATGACTTAAAATTTCATTTGAATATCTTTTATTATACGATCTCCTAAGAATTCTTTTCGTTAATTATTTAAGAGGAGATTTGTTAAAATGGATCATGGTTTCTCTTGACTTCTCGAATTTTAGACTTGATCTTTCATTTTTTATGATTGAAATAATGATTGAAACATTTATGTAATTATGAATGATGATTTGATATTATGCATGCAATACTTCAACTTATGATAATGATGCATGCAATGATGAAATATTCATGATGAAAAATTGTTTTAACATTCATGACTTGATTTTTCATCTTTGTTATTTATCATTTATCATGATTTAAAAATTATTGTAAAGGGAAAAAGAGATACAAAACTGTATTCTTCCCTTCTTTTGACAATGACAAAGGGGGAGATAGCTAACTTGCACATTTTAAATAGATGCAAAAACATGTTATCTTACATTATTTTTTAAAAACTTGCTAGCCTTCATACTTCAAAGAGAAGTAACACTTGTCAAATTGATAGCTTGCATGTTGTAAAATAATGTAAAATTTTGCTAGCTTGCACTTTGCAAAGAAAGCAAAAATGACACTCCTCAAAAGAGAAGAAAGAGCTAGCTATCTTGAACATCACTATCTTGCTTATCTTAAGAAGCAAAACATGCAACTTACACATTGCAAGAAGAAGCAAGAATAGCTAGCTTACACACTTCAACAAGAAAGCTATCTTGCATTTGCTTTCGAAATTTTTGCTAGCTTGCATGTTGTAAACTTGCTATCTTACTACCTTGCATATCTACAACATGATAGCTTGTATGATATAACACTTGCTAAATTTTCTAGCTTACAAATTGCAATGATGATAGAACCTGATATTATGTTTTTTATGGAATGATTTGAAAAGATATCTCAAACACTTGATAGTTGGAACTTCTCCTTTTTGTTGATGACAAAGGGGGAGAAGTATGATCATACTGATATATTGCAAATATTCATGATGTAATTTGCAATGACTTGAATTCAGCTTGAATTCAAGGTTCTATCAATATGTCATATTGATAGGGAGAGTTAAGGTTAACTCTGTCATCAATTTGTTATCATCATTAAAGAGGGAGAGATTGTTGAGTCTCAAATTTTGATGATGAACCCAATTAATAAATGTTTATAATTTGATCTACATTTTTTGTGACGCAAGATGCTTTAGTCAAGGAGGGATAATTAAAGCAGGAAGAATCATGTTGGGCTGGAGGAAAACATGTCAGAAGATTGGACGTCAGGCTGGAGGATCGGTTGACGTATCGATAGAAGGCTTGAGGCCATGGATTCAGGCTTCGGGCCATGAATTTGAGCTTCGGGCCAAGAAGAGTGGATATTGCACCAAGGATATCAAAATTGTGGAGGTCAACTGGCCGATCGGATAATAGGCCGTAAGGGAGGACAATGCGTCGAATAATTAGATGAAGTATCGATGGACCAATAAAATGCTGGACGACTTGATTCATGCTTAGTAATAATTGTCTAGATTGTAGTATGTTTTTATATGTGCAGGATTAACTATGATAGCAAGGCATAAAGTAAAATGAAGTCCCGAAGTCAAGAACATGATTTTGTTGGGAGTTCGAGAGTTCGTTGGAAGTCTGGATGTTCATCGGAAGTTCTGCCGGAACCAACCAAGATGTCCAGGAGCTTGCCAAAGAAGCTCGTCGGAACTCGCCAGGAAGATCATTATGAAGCCCATGAGCTTGTTGGGAGTTCGCCGGAACATTGCCGAGAGATCGTCAAAAGTTCGCCGGAACATTACCGACCAATAAAATACTAGACGACTTGATTCATGCTTAGTAATAATTGTCTAGATTGTAGTATGTTTTATATGTGTAGGATTAACTATGATAGCAAGGCAAAAAGTAAAATGAAGTCCCAAAGTCAAGAACGTGATTTCGTTGGGAGTTCGAGAGTTCGTTGGAGCTCTGGACGTTCATCGGAAGTTCTGCCGGAACCAACCGAGATGTCCAGGAGCTTCCAAAGAAGCTCGTCGGAACTCGCCAAGAAGATCATTATGAAGCCCATGAGCTTGCTGGGAGTTCGCCGGAACATTGATGAGAGATCGTCATAAGTTTGCTGGAACAACGCCGGAAGAAACCAGACTTATTTTGCTTAGAATATGTCTTAGGAATCATGGTTAGCATATAATTAGAGTTGGGATTGGGAGATAATCCCATCAACTCTGTTAGTGGCCAATTGGGCCCTAAGTTGGGCTGGTTTGGGCCGGATTCAAGGCCAAACCAGGATGTTGAAAGCTTGGTTAATGGTGGCATCGCTTGAGAGACTTAGTCTCCCAAGTGGTCTGGGTGGTGGTACTGCTAGTAGTAAATTCTGCCAACGATGGTACCATCCCTATCAGGCGATGGTACCGCTAGAGCTCGGTATCTAAGCTCTGTCAAGTGGTGGTACCATGTTAAAACCCTTGTAGATTCTAAACTTAGGGTTGATCTCTTTAGGGGATCGGCCTCCTTGGAACTCTATAGGGGTTCCTCCCTCCAAGTTGCTGCTCAAAGGCTGCAGAAAAGATTCTTCTATTGCTCATGAAAAGAGGAGGAATACATGACTATTTATAGGGCTTCTAAACCCTAACTCCTAATAGGACTCCTACTCAAGACTCCTACTTCTAACCAACTCCTAATTGGACTCCTACTCAAGACTTCTATTCCTTTACAACTCCTTATTTTTCTTTAAGAAACAACCTCCTAACCTTAGCCGGCCTCTTCACCTCTTTAATAGGGGTCGGATTAGGTAGGTTTTACATGAATGTCCCTCTCAATTAGGACTCTTCTAGCTAGAGTCCTAATATACCCGCCCTCTTCAAATCAGCCTTGTCCTCGAGGCTGACGATTCATGAATTTTGGGAATTTAATCTTCAAGTCGTCATAGTTCTCGCAAGTAACATCTTCTGTTGGTAGGTTCACCCACTGTATTAGCACTTTAGTAGTGGGTTGTCATCGTTAAGTCACGATCCGTCGATCAATAATGGTACTTGGCTGGGTATGGAATTCTCCTTGGATAGTCATATTTGGCGGGTGGCTTTGGGCTGTCTTCAAGCACCTATTTACAACTTCTGTATGGCCGTCGATTTGTGGGTGATAAGCCATACTCCTTTTAAATTTAGTACCCTGCATATAGAATAACTTTATCCAAAATTTGCTCGTGAAGATGCAAGTAGAATTTATCATAAGCACAATGCATCCCTTACAGTGTAATTTTTTTTTAGTCCCAATTTTAATGAGCCACGGAGCTTGGTGCTTCCTCCAATTTTTTTTTTTATAATCTTACTAGTCTCTGAATCTTCCTGCCATTCCATCTTAATATCCTTAAGGAAGTCGCTGGTCGGAAGTGAAATGGCCGAAACTTCAGCTTGCTCGGGTAGCTGCGAAAGCGCATATACAAGAACATTCTCTTTCCCCTTTTTGTAAGTTATTTCATCATCAAATCTAAGAAGTTTTGTTACCCATTTTTGCTACTCAGGGGATGATATCTTTCGCTCTAAAAAGTACTTGAGACTTTTATGGTGGGTTTTAATTTGAAATCATCGACCAATCAAGTAGGGTCTCCATCTCGTTGCTGCGCGCACAATGGCGAGCATCTCCTTATCATATGTTAACTTATTTTGGTGGGAGGGAGATAATGCCTTACTAGTTTATGCGAGTGGTCGACCATATTGCATGAGAATGGCTCCAATTCTGACTCTAGATGCGTCGGCCTCAATAATGAAGGGTCGGTTGAAATCTAGTAGTGTTAGCACCGACGTCGTCGTCATGGCTGCCTTAAATTTGTCGAAGGCAGCGGAATCTCTATCTAACCATTGGAAGATATCTTTTTCCAGTAAGAAAGTGAGTAGTGCATTGATCTTTCCATAGTTTTTCACGAACTTACGATAGTAGCTTGTTAAACCCAGAAAGCCATGTAGCAATTTTATGTTCCTTGGGGTAGGCCAGTTTTGCATTGCTTCAATTTTGAAGGGGTCCACTGTCACACTTTCCTCTGATATGATATGCCCAAGATATTCCACCTTCTGTTGAAGAAAGCAAAAATTCCTAGTGGTTGTTGTGTGTTCAAAAGGTGGTTTTGGTATGTCTTCTTTGCACACTCATATTTGATGATACCTTTCATCTAGCAATTCATCTGCTACTGGAATAAGGTATTTGTCCTTGATGGTTATGCCATTGAGAGCTCGGTAATCAACGCATATTCGCCATGTTTTGTCCTTCTTGCGTACAAGTAGCACCGGTGAAGAGTAGAGGTTGCAACTTGGCCGAATAACTCCTGTTTCGAGCATCTCTTTTACAATCCTTTCTATTTCATCCTTCTGGAGATATGGATGTGGATATGGCTGAGCATTTGCTGAAGATTTGCCTGGAAGAATTGTTATACAATGATCATGCCGACGGGTAAGAGGTAAGTTGCGCGGTTTGTCAAATATATTTGAAAATTTAGCAAGCAAAAGAAGTAGATTTGGATCTTCAAATTTTGTTGGCTCTCCCTTAGTTTGCTGCTCAAGTTATACCAAAAAGCCGCTGCATGCTTTATGCAAAACCTTCTCCATTTGTTGTGTGCAAATCGTTGTTATGTCACCCCCACGTTTTTCGTGCAATGTCACCAGTTTCTCCTTATTGTAAAATTTCATAATTAGTTTCATAAAATTTTAGGAAATATTACCTAATGTCGTCAACCATTTAATTCTGAGCATGGCCTCATGATTGTTAAGAGGGAGAAGGAAGAAATATGCAATTATCTCTTGGTCCTGCAGCAATAGTTTCTCCTGCGGGCGCCTACGATCACAATTCAAAATCCGTCCATCGGTAACCTTAACATCAAACCTGCAGCGATTCTCGATAGGTAATGCTATACGAACAGCAAGCTTACTATTTAGGAAGTTAGTAGTATTGCCCGTGTCGATGAGAACAGTAATCAGTTGTTGTTTGAGAAGGCCTCCAACTTTCATCGTTTGCGGGTTTGAGTAGTCGGTTAGTGTGTGCACTGTAACGTCAGTCGGTTGTGGCTCTTCTTTCGCATCTTCTTCTTCATGTTCTAGGCTCTCTTCTGGATGTTTAATGACCTCTTCTTCTATTGGTTCAATCATAAGAAGTCTCGTTTTACTACAGCGATGCTCACGGCTCCACGGCTTGTCACAATGCCAACATAACCCCTTCTCTTGTTAACCTCTTTGGTGTAGGGACTCGGTCGACAGTAGGGGAGACTGAGGGCTTCAATATTGCTGGTTGAGGAGTGACCCTAGTCCTCCGAGCTTCATAGTTCAATTGCTCCTCATGATGTCATGCGAAAGAGATGGCTACCATAATCGTATACGGTTGTCGCGCTTTAACTTCTCCTCGGATCTCCGGCTTCAAGTCCTCAATGAAGGTCCACAATAGCTGATTTTGAGACCAATCATGAGTTTGATTAGATAACCTTTCAAACCTGGTTTGGTACTCCTGAATGGTGTAGGTTTGTCGGATCTTTGCTAGTTGTCCGTCAATATTCTCGTAATCGGTTGGTTTGAAGCGGATCAGTAGTCCTTCTTTGAATTGTTGCAATGAAAGGACTCCATAAGTATGTTCAAACTAGTCAAACCACTGTATAGCATCCCCTTCAAGATGTATAGCTGCAATTTTCACCATAGATGCATCTACGGTTTTATGGTACCGAAAATATCGCTACGCGCGCGAGATTCAACCAATCGGGTCTCCTTCTTCCCATCTAGGGAAGTCCACTCTCATGTATGGATAGTTGGGGTTGCTCATAGAGCTTCCCCTCTCTTGGAAGTCATATCTTTGGGGTTGGTGCGATTGGGCAAAGCTCTCTCCTTGATGTGATTTCTTCGGGCTTAGTGGTCGACCGAATCTGAGTTCGGTAAAGAGTGTCCGAATCTTATCCTCCATTCGCACCTCGAAAGCTTCGAATTTAGCATTGATTACCTCCTCATTTGCCATAGTATATGCCGCCAAATCTGTGATATTAAGATCTCTCTTTTGTTGTTGGGTTAAAGGCATGTATTGGTTGAGAGAGGTGATGGTCGAAAGGGTTGGTAGATTGGTGGAAGTAGGCTACGGTTTAGGCTTATTTTGTGGCCATTTTGGGGTGTAGTTTGGTGGGGTTTTAGGGCTGTGGATGAAAGTTTTGGATCTATGGTAGATGGTAGCAAAGGATTGATAGAAATAAGTGGAAGTTAAAGCAAGTATGTGCCGTCTTGTAAGAGTAGAATTATCGTCGAAGAAAGAAAGGTTTCTCGACATATTTTCCACCAAAAACTTGAGAGAATTGTGGAGGGAATTGATAGCAAAATCACAGTTTATGTGACAGCAAGGATGTCTAATTTAATCAAGAAAATTTTGGCGGTATAACAGCAAGGAAATTGGTGCATGTTGCGATTGCAGAATTCTCGTCGAAAAATTTTAGCGGTCTATGACGAAAATTTATAGTAACACAAAATCATTTTTAGAGATGAATTTCTCAATAAATCAATCTTAGAAGGATGCCAAGATGATCTATGAAGTGTATAAGAAATTTCATTCAAAAAAGCTTACAAATAGATGGGTTAAGACAACAATATGCAGCTGAAATTTTCTGCAGTATAGATTTTTAAGTGTAGCAGATTGGACATAAAAGATCAGTAGTTTATATTGAGAATTTTTCGATGAATCCAAAGGGAAATCCACTTTCAGGAAGTGTCAAAGATGTCATAAAAATTTCGTAGAAATTTGGATAGAAAAAACACAGTAGCAAGATCAAACAGACGGTGCTATACGGTTGGAATTCTGCAATGTATCTTTCATCGTAGAGATGAAAACTTTATGACAAAAAGTTTATGCAGCAATATAGGAATAATTTTTTTGGGATTTTCAAATAAGGATAACTAATTTGCAGCAGCAGTAAGGTAGAAAACCAGAACCTATTGCAATTCAAGGGGAGATCAAAAGATGATCCGTGGTGGTGGAGATGATGGAGGAATTTGGCAACGACCTCTTAAGCAATTGTGAGAATTGCATTGGGCGGTTGTGGAGGGTTGATGGATGGCTGTGGAAGGGCAGCGAGATGCCAAGAACGCTGCTCTGATACTAGGTGTTAGAACCCATGCAGATTCTAAACTTGAGGTTGATCTCTTTAGGGGATCGGCCTCCTTGGAACTCTATAGGGGTTCCTCCCTCCAAGTTACTGCTCAAAGGCTGTAGAAATGATTCATCTATTGCTTATGAAAAGAGGAGGAATACATGACTATTTATAGGGCTTCTAAACCCTAACTCCTAATAGGACTCCTACTCAAGACTCCTACTTCTAACCAACTCCTAATAGGACTCCTACTCAAGACTCCTATTCCTTTACAAATCTTTATTCTTCTTTAAGAAACAACCTCCTAACCCTAGCCGGCCTCTTCACCTCTTTAATAGGGGTTGGCTTAGGTAGATTTTACATGAATGTCCCTCTCAATTAGGACTCTCCTAGCTAGAGTCCTAACATACCGCCTAGTGTTATGATGCCAAGCGGTGGTACTGCTCGTACCAAAAAAACCCAGGATGATTTATTTTTAGGCTCCAAGTTTGAATCAACTTGAGGCCTATAAATACCCCTCTCATCCCTAGTTAAGATACATAAGACTTAAGAGTAAAAATAGAAAGAAACGATGTTGTAATCTTGTGTAAACTTCTCTCAAAGTTCTAAGTGTTAGAATAGTTTGAGAGAAGAGTAAGTGGGGGTGTAAGGGTTATCTCCTAAACCCAGTAAAAGGAAAATCAAGTTGTAAAAGGTGGTTGGTCTTCGCCTATTGAAGGAAGACCGATAGTGGATGCTGGTGGCCTTGACGGAAGTAGAATCGGTGGAGTGGATGTAGGTCACGACAACCGAACCACTATAAAAATTTGGTTTGCGTTTTGTCTTGAGAAATTTACTTTAACTACAAACCACTTTACTTGCTTACTACTTTCAATACATTTACGAATGTGTTTCAAGTTAAGATCTTTAAGAAACAGTTTTCGTTGGAATCAGTTTTATCGTAGGAAGAATTTTTATTAAACTAACAGTTTTATCGCTGCACTAATTCATCCCCCCCCCTCTTAGTGCCGACTCATTCCTAACATGTCCTTGATGTTAGGATCGGAGCGGCACTAAGAGGGAGGGGGGGAATTAGTGCAGCGGATTAAAACTCGTAATTTTAAAAATGATTTCGTAAATGCGTAGAGATTTCAATTCATCAATGACTTGGAGAAAGTAGCTCGAGTAAAGTGAAAGGATGAAAATCGAAAGCTTGCTGTTATGTAAATAATGGTTTCAAAAAGGTAAGAACTCACACATTCAAGGAACGCACCAATTTAAAGTGGTTCGGTCAAAATGACCTACATCCACTTGCGAAGCCTTCTTCAATGAGGCTCCCAACTTCCACTAGCCAATCACTTTGAAGGGGAAGGACAAATACCCCTCTTACAACCTTTTACAAGTGGTTCACACTCTTACAAATTTTTAAAGAAAAAGAGGGAGGTGAACACTCAAGCTATTGAAAACAAAAACTTGCTAAAGACTTTGCTAAGACTTTTATCTCAATCTCTTGCTTCTCAAAGGTAGTCTTCTCTACTGAGAATTGAGGGGTATTTATAGGCCCCAAGAGGATTCAAATTTGGGCTCTAAAATTTGAATTCTCTTGGGTTTCCGAGATTGGCGGTGCCACCGCCTATTAGTGTCTAACACTGACAGTGTACTGGCAGTTCCACCACCCAGTTCGGTGGTGCCACCACCGGACCTCTCGGGTGCTGAGCGGTGCCATTGCCTAGTCCGGCGGTACCACCGCCTGATCCTCGGGTTCTGGGCGGTGCCATCGCCTGGACTATTCCAGCTCACTAGTTGGGCTCCAAACTTGGCCCAAACCAATCCATTGTTGGGCCCAATTGGCCCCTAACCAGGATATAGGATTATCCCTTAATCCCAATCCTAATTACATACTACATAAATAAACACATAATCCTAAGCAAGTTTTTAACTAACAAATGTCGAGTCTTGTTCCGGCGAGCTTTCCGGCTATCTTCAGGCAGACTTCCAATACTCCCTTGGATTTCTTCCGGCAGACTCCCAGCAGGCTCCCGATCTTGTGATGAATTCAACGAGTAGCCGAGCCTTCTCGGTGATCTCCGCGAACCTCTAACGATCTCTTTGGCGGACTTTCGAAAGTTCCGACAAGTCTCCAATTTCTTCTTGGTTGGTTCCGGCAGCATCTCCGATGAATCTTCGAACTCTCAAACGTCCATCGAACTTGACTCTGGTATCCTTGCTTTATGTTTTCAGGCTATCATAGTTAATCCTGCACACTTAACTTCAATAATATAGATTAGATCAATTAACCTATCAATTGATTTCATCATCAAAATCTGATATTCAACACTTGATGGTGATGCCATTTAAAGCTCGGTAGTTGATGCACATCCGCCAAGTTCTGTCCTTCTTGCGTATAAGTAGCACTGGTGAGGAATAGGGGCTATAACTTGGCTGAACCACCCCTATTTCAAGTATTTCCTTTATGATCTTTACAAATTCATCCTTCTGGAGTTGAGGATATTAGTATGGCTGGGTGTTCACTAGTGGCTTTCTTGGAAGGATTGGAATCTGATGGTCATGTTGTCGCATAGGAGGAAGACCACGCGGCTCAGCAAAAATATTGGCAAATTCAGTAAGAAAATGGGCAAGATTTTAATCTTCAATTTCTATTTTCTTCCCCTCTAGTTGCTGCTGGAGATGCATCAAAAAGCCACAATTTACCTTGTGCAAAACTTTCTCCATTCGTTGGGTTGAAACGGTGGTTACGTTACTTCCACGCTTTTCACGTAGGATGATCTGTTTGCCTTTGCAGTAGAATTTCATAATTAATTTGGAGAAGTTCCAAGAGATATCACCTAGAGTTGTCAGCCATTCTATGCTAAACATGGTCTCATAGTTATCAATTGGTTAGTGGAAGAAGTCCGTGATAATATCTTGGTTTTACAGTAATAGTTTCACCTACAGATATCTTTGGTCACACTTTAGGAATCTTCTGTCGGTGACATTTACGTTGAACTTGCAGCAACCTTCAATATGGAGTGCCATCCGAGCAGCAACCTTACTGTTTAGGAAGTTATTAGTGCTGCCCATGTCGATAAGAACAGTGATCGGTTGTTTTTTGAGAAGGCCTCCAACTTTCATCATTTGCGGGTTTGAGTAGCCGGCTAGTATGTGCACCGTAACGTTAGTCGATTGTGGCTCTTCTTCCATATTTTCTTCTTTATGTTTAAGGCACTCTTCTAGATGTTCAATGATCTCCTCTTCTACTGGTTCAATCATAAGAAGTCACCCCTTTCTAGCGATCCTCACGGCTCCATGGCTCGTCGCAGTGCCAACATAACCCCTTCATAGATAACTCTTGAAGTGTTGAATCTCGTATTTTGATGATGAAACTACTTGATATAAGTTTATAATTTAATCTGCGCTTTGAGTGAGGCAGGATGCTTCGATCAGGATGAGACAATTAAAGCAGGAAAATCATGTTGTGCCGAAGGAACATGTCAGAAGATTGGACGTCGGGCCGGTGGATCGGTCGACGTATCGACAGAAGGCTCTGGGCCGTGGACTCAGGCATCGGGCCAAGAAGAGCGGGTATTGTGCCAAGGATATCGGTGTTGCGGAGTCAACTGGCTGATTGGGCAATAGGCTGCAGGAGAGGACGATGCGCCGAAGAATCGGATGAAGCATCGAGGGACCAATGACATGTCGGACAACTTGGTTAATTGCTTAGGATTAATTGTCTCGATCGAAGTTTTGTTTTAAGTGTGCAGGATTAACTACGATGGAAGAAAGACATGCAGTAGGAGTTGTGCTGGAGTCAAGACAATGATCACTTTGGGAGTTCGAGAGTTCAACGGAAGTTCGGACAGTCGTCGGAGGTTCTACGGGAACAAATCTGAGAAGTCTAGGAGCTTGCCAAAAGAAGCTCATCGGAACTCGCCAAGTGGATCGTCGCAAGTCCAGGAGTTTGCCGGAAGTCCGCAGGAGTATCAACGAGGGTTCATCGGATGATCGACGGAAACTCGTCGGAAGAAGCGATTGACGCACCGGAGCAAGCTGCATAGATTGTCTTAGGATTTATCATAGTTAGCACATTGATTAAGTTGGAAATGGGAGGTGATCCCATTAGCTTAATCTTGGGGCAATTGGGCCCCTGAAAAACCGAAATTGGGCCGAATGGAGTTAACCATTCGGACCCTGATTCCTGTGGGAGGTGCAACCGCCCAAGCCAGGAGGTAGCACCGCCTGGGCTAAGTCTCCTAGGGAGACTGGGCGGTGCAACCGCCCCAGCCAGGAGGTGGAAGCGCCTGGGCTCAGTCTCCGAGCGAGACTGGGCGGTGCAACCTCCCCTGACAGAGAGGTAGCACTGCCTGAGCTCGGTCTTCGAGCTCTGGCAGGCGGTGCAACCGCCTCGGTCAGGAGGTGCAACCGCCTGGGCTCAGTCTTCGAGCTCTGCTAGGCGGTGCAACCGCTCCAGTCAGGATGTGCAACCGCCTGATCTCAAACTACCTTCGAGCTCCAAATTTGAACTGGGTTGGGGCCTATAAATACCCCACCCATTCAGCACTGAAGAGATACAGACATACACCGAAATCTTGATCTTTTCTGTGATTCTTAGAGCTCAAAATTGTTGTAAAGGCCAAAAGTTCTCCTCCTTCTGTTCTTCAAAGTTTTGAGTTGTAAAGAGTGGAGAGAAAAGTTCTGTAAGGGTTGTCTCCTAAGCCCGTCAAAAGGAGTGAAACTGTAAAAGGGCAGTTGGCCTTCGCCTATTGAAGGAAGGCCTCTAGTTGACATCGGTGACCTCGTCGGTGGAGGAAGCCAAAAGTGGAGTAGGTCAAGACTGACCGAACCACTCTAAATCTCAGTTTGCATTTACTTTGAGCATTTTATCATTACTGCAAACCTCCTAAATAGCTACTGCCTTCTGCGTTTTTACGAACGAGTTTCTAAGTTCTGAACTTTCCGAATCTGCGTTTAGACGTAAATCAGCGTTTTCGTACGATCATTACATTTCAGTTTACATTTACGTTTTGACTCCAATTACAACTGCAAACTGCCTTCTGCGTATTTACAAAACATATCTCAAAGTTCAGTATCTTCAAAGTTGACGTTTAGACTTAAACCGGTTTTATCGTACGAACGTCGCATTTCAGTTTGCGCTTGCATTCTGATTTTTATCATAAACTGCAAACTACCTTTGTAGATTTACTTTAATGTCATCTCACTTAATCCTAAGCTAAAGTAGTATTAGAATCGGATTTTACACCGAAATCGTTTTTGTCGTTCGAACGTAGCTTTCGATTTTAATCGAAGAAAGTTTTCCGCTGCACTAATTCACCCCCCCCTCTTAGTGCTCTTGATCCTAACAATTGGTATCAAAGCCCAGTTTTTCTCATTTCGGATTTACACCCGAGAGAAATGGCTCTTCATGGCTTTCAAGAGGGCTTTTCGGTCTTTCGTCCACCGTTGTTTAACGGATTGGACTACACTTATTGGAAAACTCGAATAAGAGTTTTCTTAATTTCTACAAATTTTGATTTATGGAATATCATTGAAAACGGTTTCACCTTCCCTCTAAACCGATGAACGAATGGTCGGATTTGGAGAAGAAGTATTTTTCTTTAAACGCAAAGGCTATGAATGCCTTATTTTACGCTTTGGACAAAAATGAGTTCAATCGGATTTCTACGTGCGAAACGGCTTTTGACATTTGGTAAACACTTGAAATCACGCACGAGAGAACTAGTAGAGTCAAAGACTCGAAGGTTAACTTTTTATTGCATGATTTTGAGCTTTTTCGAATGCAACCAAGCGAGACTATAGGCGACATGTACACCCGTTTTACGGATGTCGTCAATAGTTTAAGAGCTCTTGGAAAATGTTTTTTGGATTTTGAACTCGTAAACAAGATTTTGCGTTCTCTTTCTAAGAAGTAGGATTCAAAAGTAACTGCAATACAAGAAGCTAAAAACCTAAACAACTTACCACTTGAAGAACTAATTGGTTCGTTGATGACATATGAAATGGTGCACAATGCACATGATGAACATGTTGAACACAATCACCTTCCAAAGAACAGGAAGGATTTGGAACTCTGGACAAATGAATGCCACTTGAGCGATGACTCAAGTGATGAGGACAATGATGAACAAAACAACCTTTCAAAGAACAGGAAGGATTTGGGACATAGAACATTTGAAGACCACTCGAGCATAAGCTCAAGTGATAGTGAACTTAAACTACAAATGGAACTACTTGCTTTAAACGCAAGAAGAAGAACAAAAATTGGGATGAATCGACCTCCTCCGAAGACGAAGAAAAATCAACAAAAGCGAGGCGACAAACTACGCCTTAACAGCCTACGACGTTGAGGTAATTAAAATCCCCTTGATTTATTTTGAAATTACTTGATGCTTTCATGATGTATTTTCTTTTTTGGTTTAGAATTATTTTTCTTGAAAATTACATGTTTAAAAAAAAAAATACAAAAATTATGATCATGATAGTAATTTCGAAAATGATAACATTGCATATTTTATGATGAACAAACAAAATGATTTTGATTGAAAATATGAAATCATAATATGTATCATGTTTGATTAATATTGCTAAATGAAATCATGTTTGATTTAAAGTAATGCATAATGATGTAATGAAAATATTAAATGTTTTTGATACAATGATTGATAATTTTATGCATGAGATTTTAAGTTATACATGATAACAAGCATGTGTTATTCTCATGAATGTATATGGCAAAACCATGTCCGAATGCATGAAAGTGTTAAATTTCATTTTCGGATTTTCGTGACCATAACAATTCATTTTTGAAAGTCTATTGATCTTGATGATTCTAAAATGAAATTCAGTTTTCGATCCTAAATGTTGATGTATGTTTTTGTTTAACATAAAGTTAAAGGCATGTTTATAAGAAGCAAATCATATAAATAAAAACTTATAAATGCGATCCTCTATCTTATTGACTTTTCAATAAATCTATGTTTGTCATATATGAATTTATTGAATGTGACTTTGAGGATGATTTTAAATTTCACAAATGCTTGATTCATACTTATGACATGAGATAATTGAATCCCTGACTTACACTTTATTTGGCTTGAAAATAGATGTTTAAAATCTTGCTTGATGAGTTGTTTTATAAGATTTTATCTTTACGTCTTGAACTTTCATGCTTGTCTTGATTTGGCTTATAATGCTTACATGAAAAAGAATAATTTAAAAAAAAAATATTTTTCCCATCTGATCGAGATTAATGATTTCATGATATTTTGTGAATCTCGAAATTGATTTTGATGACTTAATTATGAATTTCAAGTTACTGATTTGATTTGAATAAGTTTTATCTAAATCATAATCTTGATCTTGCAAAATTGAAGTCACAAATAATATCTTGTGGTATTCATGAATTGATACTCACAATAAGAAAGCATTGATATTCATGACTTCGAATTGGATTGAAACATTGTATGCTTAAATTAATCATTCTCCTATGTTTGAAAAATTTCATAAATACCTTGAAATGATTGAAATATTTTACACTTTTATACTCTTCCCTACTTCTTTTTTGTTTTCAATGATAAAATGGGGAGAAGTTTTGATCATGCATGGTATGATATAATTTGACAAAATTGATACCATCATGATATGAAACATTTATGATGTGCAATTATGCATGCAATACTTGTGCTTTCTAATTATGATGTGATGTATTGCATATGATATAAATCATGATTTAAAATGCTATGAGTGCTAAGTTAAGAAGAAATTGCTATATTGAAACATTAATGTAATTATGAATGGTGATATGAAATTATGCATGTAATACTTCAACCTATGATAACGATGCATGCAATGATAAAATATTCATGATGAAAAATTATCTTGACATTCATGACTTGATTATTCATCCTTTGTCATGATTTTGAAATCATTATAAAAGGAAAAAGAACTACAAAACTGTATTCTTCCTTTCTTTTTGACAATGACAAAGGGGGAGATAGCTAGCTTGCACAAGTCAAGAAGATGCAAAAACTTGATTGCTAGCTTGCCTATCTTAAGCAGCAAAGATTGCTTACTTGCTTATTTCATGAAGCAAAAATTGACTTCTTGAACATCACTATCTTGAGTATCTCAAGAAGCAAAACATGCAATTTGCACATTGCAATAGGAAGCAAGAGCTTACACAAGAAAGCTATCTTGCATTTGCTTTCGAAATTATTGCTAGCTTATATATTGTGAAACTTATATATCGTAAAAATTGCTAGTTTGTGGTCTAAAGAGAAGCAAAAACTTGCTATCTCAAAAGAAGCAAATGTGCTATCTTGCCTATCTCAAGAGGCAAAAATGCTAACTTGCACAACTAGCAAAACTTGACAAATTTGCATATCTCAAGAAGCAAGAGTTGCTTTCTTGAACATCTCAATATTGCTAGCTTGCACGATGTAGAACTTGCTATCTTGAACATTACCAAAAGTGCTATCTTGTATGCTATAAAACTTGCATATCTAAAACATGATAGCTTGAATGTTCTAAGCATTATGTAACATTTGCTAAATTTTTTAGCTTCAAAACTTGCATGATGATAAAACTTAATATTATGTTTTTCATGCAATAAGTTGAACCAATATCACAAACGCTTGATTGTGGTACTTCTCCTTTTTGTTGATGACAAAGGGGGAGAAGTATGATATTATGCATAAGTTTATGCATAAGTGCATGATGACGTGTTGCAAGTATTCATGATGAATATTGCAATGAATTGAATTTAGTTTGAATTCAAGGTTTTATCAATATGGCATATTGATAGGGGGAGTTTGTTTAAACTCCGGGAGTTAAGTTTAACTCCGTCATCAAGTGGTTGTCATCATCAAAAAGGGGGAGAATGTTGAATCTCGTATTTTGATGATAAAACTACTTGATATATGTTTATGATTTAATCTGTGCTTTGAGTGACATAGGATGTTTCGATCAGGATGAGACAATTAAAGCAGGAAAATCATGTTGTGCCGAAGGAACATATCAGAAGATTGGACGTCGGGCCAGTGGATCGGTCGACGTATCGACAGAAGGCTTCGGGCCGTGGACTCAGGCATCGGGCCAAGAAGAGCGGGTATTGTGCCAAGGATATCGGAGTTGCGGAGTCAACTGGCTGATTGGGCAATAGGCTATAGGAGAGGACGATGCGCCGAAGAATCGGACGAAGCGTCGAGGGACCAATGACATGTCGGACAACTTGGTTAATTGCTTAGGATTAATTGTCTCGATCGAAGTTTTGTTTTAAGTGTATAGGATTAACTACGATGGAAGAAAGACATGCAGCAGGAGTTGTGCCGGAGTCAAGACAATGATCACGTTGGGAGTTCGAGAGTTCGACGGAAGTTCGGACAGTCGTCGGAGGTTCTTCAGGAACAAATTCGAGAAGTCCAGGAGCTTGCCAAAAGAAGCTCGTCAGAACTCGCCAAGTGGATCTTCGCAAGTCCAGGAGTTTGCCGGAAGTCCGCAAGAGTATCACCGAGGGTTCATCGGATGATCGACGAAAGTTCGTCGGAAACTCGCCGGAAGAAGCGATTGACGCACCGAAGCAAGCTGCATAGATTGTCTTAGGATTTATCGTAGTTAGCACATTGATTAAGTTGGAAATGGGAGGTGATCCCATTAGCTTAATCTTGGGGCAATTGGGCCCCTGAAAAACTGAAATTGGGCCGAATGGAGCTAATCATTCGGACCATGATTGCTATGGGAGGTGCAACCGCCCAAGCCAGGAGGTAGCACCGCCTGGGCTAAGTCTCCCAGGGAGACTGGGCGGTGCAACCGCCCTAGCCAGGAGGTGGCAGCGCTTGGGCTCAGTCTCCGAGCGAGACTGGGCGGTGCAACCTCCCCTGACAGAGAGGTAGCACCGCCTGAGCTCGGTCTTCGAGCTCTGGCAGGCGGTGCAACCGCCTCTGTCAGGAGGTGCAACCGCCTGGGCTCAGTCTCCGAGCCAGACTGAGGCGGTGCAACTGCCCCTGACAGAGAGGTGCAACCGCCTGGGCTCAGTCTTCGAGCTCTGCTAGGCGGTGCAACCGCTCCAGTCAGGAGGTGCAACCGCCTGATCCCGGAATTCCAGGATTTGATAGTTTTGAGCTCCAAATTTGAATTGGGTTGGGGCCTATAAATACCCCACCCATTCAGCACTGAAGAGATACAGACATACACCGAAATCTTGATCTTTTCTGTGATTCTTAGAGCTCAAAATTGTTGTAAAGGCCAAAAGTTCTCCTCCTTCTGTTCTTCAAAGTTTTGAGTTGTAAAGAGAGGAGAGAAAAGTTCTGTAAGGGTTGTCTCCTGAGCCCGTCAAAAGGAGTGAAACTGTAAAAGGGCAGTTGGCCTTCGCCTATTGAAGGAAGGCCTCTAGTTGACGTCGGTGGCCTCGTCAGTGGAGGAAGCCAAAAGTGGAGTAGGTCAAGACTGACCGAACCACTCTAAATCTCAGTTTGCTTTTACTTTGAGCATTTTGTCATTACTGCAAACCTCCTAAATAGCTACTGCCTTCTGAGCTTTTACGAACGAGTTTCTAAGTTCAGAACTTTCCGAATCTGCGTTTAGACGTAAATCGACGTTTTCGTACGATCATTATATTTCAATTTACGTTTACGTTTTGACTCCAATTACAACTGCAAACTGCCTTCTGCGCATTTACAAAACATATCTCAAAGTTCAGTATCTTCAAAGTTGACGTTTAGACGTAAACCGGTTTTATCGTACGAACGTCGCATTTCAGTTTGCGCTTGCATTCTGATTTTTATCATAAACTGCAAACTGCCTTTATAGATTTACTTTAACGTCATCTCGCTTAATCCTAAGCTAAAGTAGTATTAGAATCGGATTGTACACCGATATCATTTTTGTCGTTCGAACGCAGCTTTCGATTTTAATCGCAGAAAGTTTTCCGCTGCACTAATTCACCTCCCCCCTCTTAGTGCTCTTGATCCTAACATGAAGCTCTTCTCTTATCAACCTTTTTGGTGCAAGGACTTGGTTGATAGTAGGGGGGGCTAAGGGCTTTAGTATTGCTGATTAGGGAGCGACCCTAGTCCTCTGGGCTTCATGGTTCAATCGCTCATCTTGAAGTTGTACAAAAGAGATGGCTGCCATAAGCGTGTATGATTGTCGTGCTTTAACTTCTCTCTGGATCTCTGACTTCAAGCCCTCAATAAAGGTCCCCAATAGCTATATTTTAGACCAATCATGAGTTTGATTAGATAATCTTTCAAACCTGGTTTGGTATTCCTGAATGGTGGAGGTTTGTCAGATCTTTGCTTGTTGTTTGTCAATGTTCTCATAATCGGTTGGTCCGAAGGGGATCAGCAGTCATTTTTTGAATTATCGCTATAAGAGTTCTCCATGAGTGTATTCAAACTAGTCAAACCATTTTATGACATCCCCTTCAAGATGTATAGCCATAATTTCCACCATAGATGCATTTGCGGTTTTGTGGTACCGAAAAATCGCTCCACGCATGAGATCCAACCAATCGGGTCACTTTCTCCCTATCTAGGGAAGTCCACCCTCATGCGTGGATAGTTAGGGTTGGTCATAGAGCCTCCCCTCCCTTGGAAGTCATCTCTCCAAGCTTATTGTGATTGGTCAGAGCTCTCTCCTTGATATGATTTTTTGGGCTTGGCGATCGACCCAATGTGAGTTCGGTAAAGAACGTCTGAATCTTATCCTCCATTCGTGCCTCAAAAGCTTCGAATTTAGCATTGATTGCCTCCTCAAATGCCATAGTATATGCTTCCAAATCTATGGTATTAATATCTCTCTTTGGTTGTCGGGTTAAAGGCATGTATAGGTTGAGAGAAGTGATGGTTGAAAGGGTTGGTGGATGTAGGCTGCAGTTTAGGCTTGTTTTGTGGCTATTTTGGGTGCAGTTTGAGGGTGTGGTTTGGTAGAGTTTTAGGGCTATGATGGTAGTGGATGAAAGTTAGGGAAAATATTTTTTAGATCTGTGGTAGATGGCAGTAAAGGTTTGATAGAAATCAGTGGAAGTTGTTATAGGTATGTGTTGTCTTGTAAGAGCAGAATTGTTGTCGAAGAAATAATCGTTTCTCGACGAAATTTTCAGCAAAAATTGAGATATTTGAGGAGGAAATTAACATAAAAATCTCAGTTTATATGACAGCAAGGATGACTAATTTAATCAAGAAAATTTCGGTAGTATAATAGCAAGAAAATTGGTGCAAGTTGCGATAGTAGAATTCTAGTCGAAAAATTTCAACGATTTGCGACAAAAATTTGCAGCAACACAAGAACGGTTTTAGCGATGAATTCCTCAATAGATCAATCTAAGATGGAAGCCAAGATGATCTATAAAGTGTCTAAAAAATTTCGTTCAAAATGAATTTAAAATAGATTGGTTAAGGCAACAATATGCGGTTGTAATTTTCTACAGTATAGATTTTCAAGTGTAACAGATTGGACGTAAAAATCAGTGGTTTATATTAAGAGTTTTTCAACAAAACCAAAGGAAAATATGCTGTTAGGAAGTGTCAAAGTTGTCATAAAAATTTGTAGAGATATAGATAGAAAAAATATAGTAGTAAGATCAAACAAATTGTGTTACGCGGTTAGAATTCTTCAATGTATCTTTCGTCGTAGAGATGAAAACTTTACAACAAAAAGTTTATGTAGCAATATAGGAACAATTTTTTTTAATTTTTGAATAAGGATAACTAAATTACTAACATAGAAAACTAGAACCTATTGCAATTCACAGGGAGATCAAAGGATGATCTGCGGTGGTGGAGATGGCGATGGAATTTGACGACGATATTTTAAGCAGTTGTGGGAATTGCTTTGGGCGGCTGTGAAGGGCTAATGGATGGATACGGAAGGATAGTGAGACACTAAGATTGCTACTCTAATACCAGGTGTTAGAACCCTTACAGATTCTAAACTTAGGGTTGATCTCTTTAGGGGATCGGCCGCCTTGGAACTCTATAGGGGTTCCTCACTCCAAGTTGCTGCTCAAAAGCTGCATAAAAGATTCATCTATTGCTTAACAAAAGTGGATGAATATATGGCTATTTATAGGGCTTCTAAACCCAAACTTATAATAGGACTCTTGCTTCTAACAAATTCCTAATATGACTCCTACTCAAGAATTGTCTCCTAAATCTTTTTTAAGAAACAACCCCTTAACCTTAGCTGGCCTCTTCATCTCTTCAATAGGCGTCAATTTAGGTTAGTTTTACATGAATGCCCCTCTCTATTAGGACTTTCCTAGCTAGAGTCCTAACACACATGAGTGATGGCATGTGTGATATGATACACATTCTTTTTACTTATTATATTATTTGATATTTTCTCACTCTATATTGCATGTTGCATAGACACACTCACACATATTATATATATATATATATATATATATATATTATGATGACTATGGGTTTGTGCAATGGGAATTGAATCATGATGAGATCACGATAATAAGATCGATTCACCTTTAAACACAAATCCTAAATAATCCTAGTCATAGGTTACTCAAGAGGACATCAAGATAATTAAATAGACTAGTGTGTTATATACCCGTCCATATGATGGAGGTAGTTGGTCTCATAGCTACTTGTGTGGGTATAGTGCAAGTGCTAATTGGAGACTAAGTTCACTGATTGATCCACTCACGGAATGCTAGATAGTTAACGATACCTCATTGTCAGATAGTAATTTCATTATTCAAATGGTATACCTAATCCTTAGACTTGATACACAAAGGATATCATATATGAGTACTCCACTCTTTGATACTAGACTTATAGGTTTGGAAGTTCGAAATCTAACACAATCGATCATTGGGAGTGACTGTCAACTTTACGTGGGCTATTGAGTGTCGATAATAAATCATCTACTCTTAGTGTCATAAGAGGAATATCCCATATATTCTTATTCAGATAAATCCTTGGCCATGGTCATTTGGATTGGGAGAGAAACAGTTCTCCAAGAGAATTCGATTAGAGCGAGACTTGAGTAGAAACCATATGGGTCTTACAACACCATGCCCGGTATATGGTTTTTGATATATTAGATAGATGGGGGATTATAGGTACATAGCCACTGAAAACAAATAGATCCAAAGGATTAGATTCCCCTGTATCGTTTGGGGGCTGCGGCATAGTGGCCTAGTACGTCCATAATCGATGAGTTGAGTAAATTATTATGAAGATAATAATTCACTAAGCTAGAAGGAGTTTTGATAGGTATAACTCACGGCCAACTCGATATTGGGCCTAGAGGGTCACACACACATTGTGATGAGTAGAGATTCAAATATGAGATACTCGCCAGAGCCCCTATCTTATTGGATATCCAATAAGCCCCTGAATTATTGGTTCCTTTGGATGAGAATAAATAATAGCTAATGAAAGATTATTGAATAGAGATCCACTAATCTAAGAGGCCTAGGTAGTTGGATGAAGATCCAGTACCCAATAGTGTATGATCTTTTAAAATTAAGTAGATAAGAGACCTCGATAAATAGGAAGGAACCAAAGACCCATAGGCTAGAGGTTTCTTGGTTATCACCTCCTATTCTCCTCTCTCCTTCTCCTCCTTAGATAATAGGTGTCGAGATTAGAACAATGATTTAAGAAGCATCATCGTAGCCTTATTATGTGAATCACCATAAGAGAGGAGGGTGCTTGATCTTCTTCATCCTTTCCTACAGATTTATTGGGATTCAGGGATATGCAATTTCCCTAGGTAAAATACATCTATCTTACACATGGATTTATGTTTCATGGGTTTTTGGGCACCAATCTTCGTACGCTGACGAACACATTTTTAGAAAATTTGGGGGATTTTGTTTTATGTTCTTCCGCTGCGCATGTGATGTCGCCCCTAGATTTCCCTACACCAATCACGTGAGTGATAGCATGTGTGACTTGATACACATTCTTTTTTCTTATTATATTATTTGATATTTTCTCACTTTATGTTGCTTGTTGCATGTATATATTATGATGTCTATAGATCTATGTAATGGGAATCAGATCATTATGAGATCATGATAATGAGATATATTCACCTTAAAACATAGACCCTAAATAATCCTAGTTATAGGTTACTCGAGAGGGACATCGAGATAACCAAACAAAATAATGTACTATATACCCATCCATATAATGGAGGCAACTGATCTCATAGTTGCTCGTTTGGGGACACTAGGAATACAATGCAGGTGCTCATTGGAGAATGATTTCACTAATTGTTACGCTCACGAATGCTGGATAGTTGATTATATCTTATTATCAGACAGCAATTCCCTCATCCCAATGATATATCTGGTCCTTAGACTTGAGACACCAACGATGTCCTATTTGAGGACTCCACTCTTTGATACCAGATTGATAGGTTTGAAAGTTTGAGATCTAATATAGCTACTCATCAAGAGTGACAACCAACCTTACAAGGGTTAATCCTAAGGAGCTAATCATCAGAGATACATCAAAAGGTATCCAAACTTGTTCTTCTTTTAAATTGTTTTATGCAAATTCTGGCTTTTTATCTTAAATTGAACCAAAATGCATTGACGAAACTCTAAAAGATAATTCTTGGGTAATTGCAATGTAGGAGTTAAATCAATTTGAGAGAAATAAGGTATGGAAGCTTGTTCCTAGACCTAGTGACTTAGAAATGTGTATTTAGAAACAAGAAAGATGAACTTGGTATCGTGGATAGAAACAAGGCTAGATTAGTGACCAAAGGTTTCAACCAAGAAGAAGGTATCAATTTGAATAAACCTTCGCTCCTATGTCTAGACTTGAAGCCATAAGGATTCTCCTTACCTATGCTTGCTATAATAATTTTAAGTTATTTCAAATAGATGTTAAAAATACTTTTCTAAATGGCTTTATTTCCAAAGAAGTTTATGTTGAATAACCACTGGATTTAAGAATACTCTTTTTTCTAACTTTGTTTAAGTTATCTAAGGCTCTCTATGGATTGAAACAAGCCCCAAGGGCTTAGTACGAGAGGCATAGTTCTTTCCTTATTCAAAATAATTTCTCAAAATGTAAGGTTTATATTACATTATTTATAAATTTTTTAAAAATAATCTTCTTATGATTCAAATTTATGTTGATGAAATTATTTTTGGGTCTATGAATAAGTATTTATGTGAATCTTTTGCCAAAAGTATAAGCTAAGATTTCGAAATGAATCTAATAGGTGAATTAACCTTCTTCTTAGGATTATAAATTAGATAACTAAATAATGGAATTTTTGTTAGTCAAACTAAATATACTTTAGATCTATTTAAATGGTTTAATATGGATAGTTTTAATGTTATTAACATAATAATGAATACTTCCACAAAGTTAAATATGGATGATAACCGAGAAAACTTTGATAAAAAAATCTATAGGGGTATGATAGGTAGTTTACTATACCTTGTTGAATCTTGGATTAAGATGATAAAACCAATTAATAAGTGTTTATGATTTAATTTATATTTTGATGACGTAGGATGCTTTGATCAGGGAGAGACAATTAAAGTAGGAAGAATTATGTTGAGCCGGAGGAAAACGTGTCAGAAGATTGGACATTAGGCTAAAGAATTGGTTGACATATCGACAGAAGACATTGGGCCAAGAAGAGCAGATATTACGCCAAGGATATCAGAGTTGTAAGATCAATTATCTAATTGGGCAATAGGCTGCAAGAGAGGACGATGCACCGAAGAATCGGATAAAGCATCGATTGACCAATGACATGCCGAATGACATGATTCATGCTTAGTAATAATTGTCTAGATCGAAGTGTGTTTTTATGTGTGCAGGATTAACTACGATAGTAAGGCATAAAGCAAAATGAAGTCCCAAAGTCAATAATATGATTTCGTTGGGAGTTTGAGAGTTCATCGAAAGTCAGGACGTTCATTGGAAGTTCTGCCGAAATTGACTAAGAAGTCTAGGAGCTTGCTGGGAGTCTGCTAGAATAATGTCGAGAGATAGTGTAAAGTTCACCAGAAGATCACCGGAAACTTGTTAGAAGAAACCAGACTTATCTTGCTTAGATTGTCTTAGGAATCATAGTTAGCACATAATTAGAGTCGGGATTGGGAGGTAATCCCATCAACTATGTTAGGGGCCAATTGGACCCGAAGTTGGGTTAGTTTGGGCCAGATTCAAGGCCCAACCAAGGTGCTGAAAACTTGGCCAATGGTGACACCTCTTGGGGAACCACACCCTAGGAAATCTGGGCAGTGGTACCGTCTTGGTTGGGTGGTGACACCACCGGCAGCAATACTGCCAGCGGTGGTACTACCCCTATTCGACGGTGGTACTGCCTAGTAGCAGATCATGCGGTAGTAATACCACCCAGGAACAACGGTGGTACCGCTAGTACACGAGAAACCTGGGATGAGACCTTTTTAGGCTCCAAGTTTGAATCAACTTGAAGCCTATAAATACCCCTCTCAACTTGAGAGTAAAAAGGAAAGAAACTCTACTGTAATCTTATGTAAAACTCCTCTCAAAGTTCTAAGTGTTAGAATAGTTTGAGAGATGAGTGGGGGCGTAAGGGTTATCTCCTAAACCCAGTAAAAGGAGAAAGAGCTGTAAGAAAGAAGTTGATCTCCGTCTATAAAGGAGGATCGATAGTGGACGCGAGTGGCCTCGACGGAAGAGGAATCGGTGGAGTAAACGTAAGTCACGACGACCGAACCACTATAAAATCGACGTATTCTTCTCTAATTTGCATTTCTATATTTCAGCAATTTATTTTACTACAAACCTCTGTTAGGATCAAGAGTGCACTAAGAGGGAGGGGGGGGGGAATTTATGCAGTAGAAAACTTCCATGATTTCAAAAACCTTGTTTCGATTAAAGCCGATTCAACTCAATTCAGTTTGGAAGAAATTTGAGCTTGAAGTCTTAAGTGAAAATGCAAGAGAAGACTAAGGTGATTTGTAGTAGTGTAAATCACAAAAACATAGATTTCGTAAAGACTTTATAGAAAGTCGATCTCAAAAGATATTTTATATCAAAAACGAATGCAGACATATTGAAAGCACAGTAAGGAGGAGAGGCAGTTTGCTATAAAGGAAAGATGCTCAAAGTAAATGCAAACCAAGATTTAGAGTGGTTCGGTCAATCTTTGTTGAATCTCGGATTTTGTTGATGACGTCAATTGTCATTTGTTATCTAATCCATATGTTGAGATAAGTGTGCAGGATTAAATATGATGAAAGTAAGACATGCAGTAGGAGTTGCGCAGGAGTCAAGACTATGATCATGTTAGGAGTTCAAGAGCTTGACGGAAGTCCGAACTGTCGTCGGAGGTTCTACGAGAACAAATCCGAGAAGTCCAGGAGCTTGCCAAAAGAAGCTCGTCGGAACTCGCCAAGTGGATCGTCGCAAGTCCAGGAGTTTGCCGGAAGTCCATAGGAGCATCGCCGGAGGTCCGTCGGATGTTCGCCGGAAGTTCATCGAAAGCGCGCCGGAAGAAGCGATTGATGCACCAGAGCAAGCTGTAGTAAAAGTCTTAAGAATTGTCATAGTTAGCATGACTATTAAGTTAGAACCAAATTGGGTTATCGGGCCCTTGAAAGAACCAAATTGGGCCGAATGGATCAACCCATTTGAACCCAGATCTCTCGTCGAGAAGTGGCACCGCCCGGGTCAGCGATGGCACCGCCCAAGGCTCAGTCTCCGAGTTCTGGCTAGGTAGTGCAACCGCCTCTGATAGCGGTGCAACTGCCCCAGTCCGGCGATGGCACTGCTTGAGCTCGGTCTCCGAGCTTTGCCAGGCGGTGCAACCGCCCTTGACAAGCGGTGGCACCGCCCAGAGGCTCAGTCTTCGAGCTCTATCAGGCGATGCAATCGCCAGACCCCGGAATTCCGGGAAATGATAGTTTTGAGCTCCAAATTCAAACTAGTTTGGGGCCTATAAATAACCCACTCTTTCAGCAATGAAAGAGCAATGAAAAACTACCAAAATCCTGATCTTACTCTGTGATTTTTAGAGCTCAAAATTGTTGTATAAGCTAAAGGTTCTTCTCCCTCTTTTCTTCCAAGTTCAGATCTTTCAAGAGAGGAGAGAAAAGTTTGTAAGGGTTGTCTCCTAAGCCCATCAAAAGGAGTGAATATATAAAAGGGTGGTTGGCCTTCGCCTATTAAAGGAAGGCCTCTAGTGTACGTCGGTGACCTCATCAATGGAGGAAGCCAGAAGTGGATGTAGTTCAAGATTGACCGAACCACTCTAAAATTACGCTGCTCTCTAGTTTGCATTTACTTTGAGCTTATTATCCTTACTGCAAACCTCCTTCATAGATTCGTTTTAACTGCTTCTTGTCTAATCACAAGTTAAAGTGATTTACGAATCGGCTTTTCTACTGAAATCGCTTTTACCGTACGAACATCGTATTTCAATTTGCGCTTACATTCTGATTTCCATCATAACTGCAAACTGCCTTTATAGATTTGTTTTATCTACTTCTTACTTGATCTCAAGTTAAAGTAATTTATGAATTGGCTTTTCTACCGAAATTGCTCTTGTCATACGAACGCAGTTTTGAACATCGAAAGTTTTCCGATGCACTAATTCACTGCCCCCCCCCCCCACCTCTTAGTACTCTTGATCCTAACAATTGTTATCAGAGCAGGGTTCACTCTCAAATGGATTAAAACACAAGATAGATGGCATATGCCGAAAACCAAGATGGCCATTCTATTACACGTCCACCCATGTTCAATGGGAAGTACAACACCTATTGGAAGACCCGAATGAGGATCTTCCTTATTTCAATGGACTTTAAACTTTAGAATCTTGTCAAAAATGGTTTTTTGAAATCTTCTCTTCCAATGATCGATTGGAATAAATTAGAGAAGAAGACTTTCGCTCTTAATACAAAGGCTATGAATGCCTTATTTTGTGTGCTTGATAAAAATGAGTTTAATCGTGTTTCGGTATGTGAAACCGCGTTTGATATTTGGCATACACTGAAAGTGACTCATGAAGGCACAAGTAGAGTAAAAGAGTCAAAAATCAATCTTTTGATACACTCTTTCAAACTTTTCCAAATGAAACCGAGCGAGACTATTGGTGACATGTACACCCATTTTACGGAGGTCGTCAATGGTCTAAAAGGACTCAGCAAAAGTTTTTTGGATTTTGAGCTCGTAAATAAGATTCTAATATCCCTTCCTAAGAGTTGGGTCATTAATGACCTATGAAATGGCATGCAAGGCTCATGAAGAGCAAGAAGACATCCTTCCAAAGAACTGGAAGGATATGGCACTTAGAACTTTTGTTAACCACTTGAGAGAAAACTCAAGTGATGAGGACTATGACGATGACTTGGCACTTCTAACAAGGAAATTCAAAAAATTCATTAAGAGAAATAAGTTTAAAAATGACACAAAAAATAAACTTGAACCCAAAAGGGACCATGTTATTTGCTATGAGTGCAAAAAGTCAGGACACTACAAGAGTGATTGTCCCCAAGCCAAAAAGAGAACATAAAAAAAGAAGGCGCTCAAAGCAACATGGGATGATTCGAGTGCGTCCGAATAAGATGAGTCCAACACCGAGCTAGTTGCTCATTACGCCTTAATGGCCATCGGAGAGGAGGTAACAAATTTAATTGATGCAGATTTATCATTTGATGAGTTATTAAATACCTTCCATGATTTATTTGATGAATGCAATATTATTAGCAGAAAATATAAATTGCTAAAAAAGGAGCATGATAGTCTTAATTGTGGTTTCGATAAGTTAAAAACTGAATATCATAATAGTTTAGGCTCTTGTATCAAATGCCATGATCTAGAAACTATCCAAAAGCAAAACTTGCTACTCTTGGACACCTTGAAGAAATTTGAGGTTGGTAGCAAGTTTTTGAACATGATCCTTAAAACAAGGGTCATGTTCCCAAAAGAAGTGGAATCGAATTTGTGAGAAATTTTCACCAAAATCCAACCACCTTCATAAAAGGCCCCATCCTACATGTTCGACACCAAAGCAAATGCAACTTTTGTTGCAAGCATGGACACAAAACGTATTATTGTCTATTCAAGAAAATTAGTCCGAACAAATTAATTTGGGTTCCTAAAGGAACCATGATAAACTCTATGCAACATGACAAATAATATATATCAACTTTTGAGGCACCTAAAAGTAAATGGGTACCTAAAAATTATCTTTTCTTGTAGAGACATACACCATCATAAGCTAGGAGCAAGATATGGTACCTTGATAGTGGATGCTTAAGGCATATGACCGGAGATCCATCTCAATTCTCTAAGCTCACTAGCATAGACGAAGGCTATGTCACCTTCGGAGACAACAACAAGGGTAAAATCATTGCCAAAGGAACTATAGGTAAGAAATCCAACTTTTTTATTGAAGATGTTTTGTTAGTTGATAGTTTAAAACATAATCTCTTGAGCATTTGTCAATTATGTGATAAAGGATATATTGTTAAATTCGAATCTAATGCATGCATCCTTAAAAAACCACACAACAACACATCTATGATAGTATTAAAATAAAATAACGTATACACTATTGACATCAATGATCTGTGTAATGAAATGTGTTTTTCGGTTTTAAATGAGGATGCTTGGCTATGGCACAGAAGATTAGGTCACGCTAGCATGAAATTAATCACTCAAATATCATCCAAAGAACTTGTACGAGGAATTCCTCACATCAAGTTCATCAAAGATAATGTGTGTGATGCTTGTCAATTAGGAAAACAAATTAAGAGTAGTTTCAAATCTAAGAATCATATAAGCACATCAAGTCCCTTACAATTGATCCATATGGACTTGTTCGGACCAATCTCTACATCAAGCCTAGCAGGTAGCAAATACGCCCTCGTCATTGTAGATGACTATAATAGATGCACATAGACTTATTTTTTGAAACACAAAAATAAATGCTTTAGATATTTCAGCAAGTTTTGCAAAATTGTTCAAAATAAAAAAGGTTTTATGACTTTATCGATTCGAAGTGATCATGGTGGTGAATTTCAAAACCATGATTTCAAAGAATTCTGTGAATCTAATGGATTCAACCATAACTTATCTACTCCAAGAAATCCTCAACAAAATGGAGTAGTAGAAAGAAAGAATAGAAATTTACAAGAAATAGCAAGAACCATGTTGAATGAACAAAGCCTACCCAAAAATTTTTGGGCCGAAGCTGTAAACACTGCATGCTATATTTTAAATAGAGTTTTAATATGACCCTTACTCACCAAAACACCCTATGAGTTTGGAACAATAAAAAACATAATGTTTCATATTTTAAAGTTTTTGGGTTTAAGTGTTTTATCTTGAATGAGAAAGATGCCTTAGGAAAATTTGATGCTAAATCTGACGAAGGAATTTTTCTTTGTTATTCTTCGGTTTCTAAAGCTTTTTGTATCTTCAATAAAAGGAATTTAATAATAGAAGAATCCATTCATGTTGTTTTCAATGAGATTTCCAAAATCAAGAAAAATGACTTTGATGATGATGTTAATTTCAATTCTTTGAATTTAAATGAAACCCCTTCTCCAACTAGCAACATGGATGTATCCACTTCCGAAACATCTTTACCTAAGGATTGGAAGTATGTAGATGCTCATCCTAAGGAGCTAATCCTAGGAGACACATCTAAGGGGGTTCAAACACGTTCATCTCTTAAAAATTCTTATGCCAACGCCGCTTTTCTCTACCAAATTGAACCTAAATGTATTGACGAAGCCATGAAAGATGATTAATGGATTATCGTAATGCAAGATAAGTTAATAAATTTGAGAGAAATGAGGTGTGGAAGCTTGTTCCTAGGCCAAATGACTATTTAGTTATTGGTACTAAATGGGTCTTTAGAAACAAGCAAGATGAATAAGGTATCATGGTGAGAAATAAGGCTAGACTAGTGGCCAAATGTTTCAACCAAGAAGAAGGTATCGATTACGAAGATACCTTCGCTCCTATGGCTAGATTAGAAGCCATAAGGATGCTCCTTGCCTATGCTAGTAATAATAATTTTAAGTTATTTCAAATAGATGTTAAAAGCACTTTTCTAAATAGCTTTATTTCTACAGAAGTTTATGTTGAACAGCCTTGCAGATTTGAAAATAATAGCCTCCCTAATCATGTATTTAAATTAACCAAAGCTCTCTATGGTTTAAAACAAGCCCCAAGGGCTTGGTATGACAAACTAAGTACTTTTCTTATTGAAAATAATTTCACAAAAGGCAAGGTCGATACTACATTATTTATCAAAAATTTTGAAAATAACTTTCTTATTATTTAGATTTATGTTGATGACATTATCTTCGGTTCTACGAATGAATCTCTTTGTGAATATTTTGCTAAAACCATGAGTCTCGAATTTGAAATGAGTTTGATGGGAGAATTAACTTTTTCTTAGGCTTACAAATTAAGTAACTAAGCAATGACATTTTTATTAGTCAAACTAAATATGTCTTAGATCTATTAAATAGATTTAATATGAATAGCTCAAAAGCTATTAACACTCCTATGAGCACCTCCATTAAGTTGAAAGTTGATGAAAGTGGAGAAAGCTTCGATCAAAAAACTTATAGGGGTATGATAGGAAATTTACTTTACCTCACTGCAACCAGACCCGATATCATGTTCAATGTAGGACTTTGTGCTAGGTTTCAATCGAACCCTAAGATATCTCATCTCAAAGCGGTTAAAAGAATACTTAGATATCTTAAAGGAACCACAAATATAGGATTATGATATCTGAAATCTGAAAATTTTTAGTTAATTGCTTATGCTGATGCAGATTTTGCCGGGTGTAGACTTGATAGAAAAAGCACATCAGGAACATGTCAATTTTTTGGACATTCCCTTGTTTCCTTGTCATCTAAAAAA
The DNA here is from genome assembly GCA_900464855.2 of Musa schizocarpa. Lineage (NCBI taxonomy): Eukaryota > Viridiplantae > Streptophyta > Magnoliopsida > Zingiberales > Musaceae > Musa > Musa schizocarpa. Next base: position 20,416,234 of record LS990923.1, on the reverse strand, counting down.
TAAAACTTAGTTGCTCTATCAACAATTGAAGCTGAATATATTGCAGCTAGTGCATGCGGTGCACAAGTTGTGTAGATGAAAAACACCTAAGAAGATTATAAAGTCTATTTTAAAAATATTCCCATTAAATGTGATAATATGAGTGTAATATGTTTAATAAAGAATCTCATTCAACACTCAAGAACAAAACATATTGATATTAGACATCACTTTATATGAGATCATGTTACTAATCATGATGTAATTATAGAGTTCATAGATACTAAGCATCAACTAGCTGATATTTTTATAAAACCTCTAAGTGAAGAACAATTTGATTTCATAAGAAGAGAATTAGGAATGTTGATGTGTTCGAATGCATAAACTGGTTAAAATTATTATTCGGACTTTATTAATTGAATGATCAAATCACTTAATTGCCATTACATGCCAAAAATAACATGTTGGAAATTAATACAAAAATTTTCATAAACGATGAGCATGTCTTCATAGTCTTGCATGAAAGTGTTAAATTAAATTTTCGGTTCCAATCGGATTTCATGAATATATTATTCTCCTTCGGATTTTGATTCACATAATTAATTCTTGACAAAAAAAATCATCTAGCAAATGCATAACTTTTAGACTTATCATGTGAAAAATATTGCTTTTAAGAAATAAATTTGATGATTCCTTCTTATAAAAGGAAGATATTTTTTGCAAGGACTTTACTCGCATAAATATCCTGATCCTTGTAAAGCATGCTATCGATTTGAACTACACAAATGGCTTTCCTCCTTCATGCAAAAAAGACAATAACAAATAAAAAGGAAGAAGTTTTCACTCTATGTAAATAATCTCCATGTCATGGTCTTCTTGAGATGTTTGTATCCTATAAATGACATGAACATACTTATGGCATCACACGTATATTCAAAAGTTGCTTATATCGTTCTCCGTTTTGTTGATGACAAACGGGGAGAAGTATATGAATTGATACTATAAATGCCATATTATGTTGAAAGAAGTAGACATATGATTATTGATGCTATGCCATGTTTGCTATGATTGTCATATTTCCATCATATTAAGATATCATGAACTTCCATTATAATTTTACATGTTGATATCTTATTACCATATGATGGATTGCTATCATTACTATAATTCACATTTGAAATTTGAAAATAGATGTCGAGTCTTGACATCATACAGAGAGATACATCATAATTGGAATCATGATGGGAGTATTGATAAGGTTAAATAATTTTAATTTATCAATATGTCTCTTGAATTCAAAGGCTTTGAATTCAAGAATGACTTATCTCAATTATGGCACATAGATAGGGGGAGTTAAGGTTAACTCCATTATCATTTGATTGTCATCATCAAAAAGGGGGAGATTATTGAATCTCGGATTTTATTGAAGACGTCAATTGTCATTTGTTATCTAATCCATATGTTGAAATAAGTGTACAGGATTAACTATCATGAAAGTAAGACATGCAGTAGGAGTTACGCCGGAGTCAAGACTATGATCACGTTAGGAGTTTGAGAGCTTGACGGAAGTCCGGACGGTCGTCGGAGGTTCTACGGGAACAAATCCGAGAAGTCCAGGAGCTTGCCAAAAGAAGCTCGTTGGAACTCGCCAAGTGGATCGTCACAAGTCCAGGAGTTTGTCGGAAGTCCGCAGGAGCATCGTGTTGAATCTCGAATTTTGATGATGAAGTCAATTATCATTTGTTGTCTAATCTATGTGTTGAGATAAGTGTGCAGGATTAACTACGATGAAAGTTAGACATGCAACAGGAGTTGCACCGGAGTCAAGACAATGATCACGTTGGGAGTTCGAGAGTTCGACGGAAGTTCGGACAATCGTCGGAGGTTCTGCGGGAACAAATCCGAGAAGTCCATAAGCTTGCCAAAAGAAGCTCGTCGGAACTCGCCAAGTGGATCGTCGCAAGTCCAGGAGTTTGCCGGAAGTCCGCAGGAGCATCACCGAGGGTTCATCGGTTGATCAATGGAAGTTCGCCGAAAACTCACCGTAAGAAGCGATTGACGTACCGGAGCAAGCTGCAGAAATTGTCTTAGGATTTATCATAGTTAGCACAATGATTAAGTTGGAAATGGGAGGTGATCCCATTAGCTTAATCTTGGGGCAATTGGGCCCCTGAAAAACCCAAGTTCGGTCGAATGGATCTACCCATTCGGACCCTGATTGCATTGGGCGGTGCAACCGACCAAGCCAGGAGGTAGCACCGCCTGGGCTAAGTCTCCCAGGGAGATTGGGCGGTGCAACCACCCCAGCCAGGAGGTGCAACTACCTGGGCTCTGTCTCCGAGCGAGACTGGGCGATGCAACCTCCCCTGACAGAGAGGTAGCACCACCTGAGCTCGGTCTTCGAGCTCTAGCAGGCGGTGCAACTGCCTCAGTCAGGAGGTGCAACCGCCTGGGCTCAGTCTCCAAGCGAGACTTGGCGGTGCAACCTCCCCTGACAGAGAGGTAGCATCGCCTGAGCGCGGTCTTCGAGCTCTGCCAGGCGGTGCAACCGCTCCAGTCAGGAGGTGCAGCCGCCTGATCCCGGAATTTCGGGATTTGATTGTTTTGAGCTCCAAATTTGAACTGGGTTGGGGCCTATAAATACCCCACCCATTCAGCACAGAAAGTGCACAGACATACTCGAAATCTTGATATCTTTCTGTGATTCTTAGAGCTCAAAATTGTTGTAAAGGCCAAAAGTTCTCCTCCCTCTGTTCTTCAAAGTTTTGAGTTGTAAAGAGAGGAGAGAAAATTTCTGTAAGGGTTGTCTCCTAAGGCCGTCAAAAGGAGTGAAACTGTAAATGGGTGGTTGGCCTTCGCCTATTGAAGGAAGGCCTCTAGTTAACGTCGGTGACCTCGTCGGTGGAGGAACCCAAAAGTGTGTTAGGATCGGAGCGGCACTAAGAGGGGGGGGGGGTGAATTAGTGTAGCAGATTAAAACTTCGGTTTTAATAAATCTTTCGTACGATAAGAATAATGTTTCGTTTGAAACCGTTTCAATTGCGTTGAAAGCGTACGTAATAAGATGAGGGCAGTGAACTTAGCAAAGTAAAGGTTTGTAGAAAGATAAATGCATAAACATAAACGCAAACCGAAGACTACGCCGATTTTAGAGTGGTTCGGTCAAATGACCTACATCCACTTGCGAGGCTCCTCTTCGATGAGGCTCCCACCTTCCACTAGCAAATCTCTTAAAATGGAAGGGCAAATACCCCTCTTACAACCTTTTACAAACAGTTCAATCTCTTACAAATTTTCAGCAAGAAAGGAAGAGAACTTTTCTAGCAAATTGAAAACTAGACTTGCTAAGACTTTCTAAGACTTTTCTCTCAATCAATTGCTGCTCAAAATGTTGTTATCTCAGCTGAGATTTGAGGGGTATTTATAGGCCTTAAGAGGATTCAAATTTGGGCTCCAAATTTGAATTATCGTGGAGTTCCCGATGCTGGCGGTGCCACCGCCTGTCAGTGTCAGGCGCTGACAGTGCTAGGCGGTGCCACCGCCCAGCTCAGGCGGTGCTACCCCCCAGCTCTCGGGAACTGGGCGGTGCCACCGCCCAGCTCTCGGGTACCGGGCGGTGCCACCGCCTAGCCCAGGCGGTGCCACCGCCTACAGTGTTTTCAGCTCACTAGTTGGGCTTCAATCTTGGCCCAAACTAGTCCGAACTCGGGCCCAATTAGCCCATACTTGGGTTATAAGATTAATACCTAATCCTAACCCTAATTAACATGCTAACTATGAATTTAAAAACATTTTATAAGCTATTACAAAGTCCATAAGTCAAGACTTCTTCCGGCGAGCTTCCGGCGAACTTTCGGCGGTCTTCCGATAAACTCTCGAAAACCATTCTGCGGACTCCCGGCAAGCTCTTAAACTTCACGATTTGATCTTGGTGAGTTCCAACGAGCTTCTTTGGCAAGCTCCGATCTTTCTCGTGGAACTCTGCGAACTTCCCACGAACCTTCCGGCGAGCTTCCGAAAAACCCGTCGGCAAGCTCCCTACTCATTCTCGGCTAGTTCCGGCAGCGTTCCCGACGATCCTTCGGACTTCCGTCGAACTCTTGAACTCCCAACGAATCCTTCGCGCTTGACTCCACCCTTTGTTTCACTTTTGTCTTCATCGTTATCGTAGTTAATCCTGAACATGCAAACCAAAACTCTACTCCAATCTAGACAGTTATTACAACGCGAATTGACATTCTGTTGCCCGGCACGTCATTGGTTGGCGCTTCGTCTGATTCTTTAGTACATCGTCCTCTCTTGCGGCTTGTTGCCCAATCGGCGGTTGACCTCCACAACCCCGATATCCTTGGCGCAATTCTACTCTCCTTGGCCCGATGCGCGACGTTCGAAGCCTTCTGCCATCCAATATCCTGACGTAATCTCCTCCGGCGCAACGTCAATTCCTCCTGCGTTAATTGTCTAATCCTGATCGAGTAGACATGCATCACTCAAAATGCAGTTTAAATTATAAACACATATCAAGTGGTTTCATCATCAAAATATGAGATTCAACAATCTCCCCCTTTTTGATGATGACAACCACTTGGTGACGGAGTTAACCTTAACTCCCGGAGTTTAAACAAACTCCCCCTATCAATATGCCATATTGATAAAACCTTGAATTCAAGCAGAATTCAAGTCATTGCAATATTCATCATGAATACTTGCAACACATCATCATGAACATATACATAAACTTATGCATATCATGTCATCAACATACTTATCCCCCTTTGTCATCAACAAAAAGGAGAAGTACAACAATTCTTTGTGTTGGTAATATAAGTTAAACTCATTGCATGAAAAACATAATATTAAGTTTTATCATCATGCAGTTTTGAAGCTAGAAAATTTAGCAAGTAATGCATCATGCTTAGGACATTCAAGCTATCAAGTTTTAGATATGCAAGTTTTACAGCATGAAGCTAGATTTTCATCACAACATATAAGCACAAAAGCATAGCAAGATTCTTAAGTTCAATCATGGCAATTCAATACTTGCTTCTTGTGCAAGATTGCACTTTGCTTTTCTTTACATATTCTAACTAGCAAAAGCTTTCACCCCTTTTTTTTTTTTTTTTTTTTTTTTTCGAAAAGAATGGAAGAGTACAAACTAGCCAACATTTGCCTTGAGCTAGCAATCTTTCTCCCCCTATGTCATTGCCGAAAAGAAGGAGAGGAACCAATGATTTAGACTTTTGCATAAATTATGAATTTGCATCAATCAATATTTCAATCATCACATGATACATACAAGACAAAAATGCAAAGAAATCATTTCATAAAGGATATCAATGTGAAAATTCACCAAGGATCACACGATACAATCGCAAATCATAATATCATTATGCGATATATCATGAGATGATAATTTATCATATCAATGAAAGATACCAATTGTTAAACATGATATGATAATAGTCTCAAAAATTTTAACTTGTGATACATGTGATACATTGCGATACACTAAAAAATTTAATGCGATGCTTTTAAGGATATAAATCTATTTTTGATACAAAGCATGGCAAGAGCAATTTTGTTGCAAGTTTTCTAAGTTTTGCACTTTTTGCTTCTTTCGATAGGCAATATCTTTCTTCTCTTTTTGAGAAGTGCAAGCTTGCAAGTTTTACTTCCCTAGCATGCTAGGAAGTTTACTTTCATTTTCAATGCACAAGCTAGCAAAATGTTTGAAAAAGTGATCAAGTTTTGCAACATACAAGCTAGCAAAAATGCCAAACTAGCAAGAGATAATATTTTACATGAGGCAAGCAAACAATTTGGCAAATGTTACATTTGCATCTTCTCTTTTCAGAAGTGCAATTTTTTGCTTTCATCTTAAATTGTGCAAGCTAGTTAGTTTGCCTTTTTTCATGATGTCCACGCTAGAAATTCTTGCTCCCCCTTTGTCATTGTCAAAAAGAAGGGAAGACCCTTATATCAATTTTCATATTATGACAAAGGTAAGTATCATTCTTATTTGTGCATCATTATATATTCAAATTAAAACATACACAATTTCAATAACCTTATTTTTCATGCACGATACCGAAAAATAAATCATTCATCATTAATAAGCATATCATACATGATACTCAAACATTAAAATTTTCAAGCATTTATCAGCATGTTGATCATGATACCAAACATTCATCATTTAACGCATTTCAATCATTGTTTCAATCATCACTATAACTCATCATGCACATGATGTAAAATCATCTAACATGATACAAACATTTATTTTCAAAATGTTTATTACTATTTTCATGTATGATAATAAAGTATTTATGATGCATATATCATCACAATACAAAGCAATTACATGCATAATTTCAAAGTATAAATATTTCAAATCATGAAGATATTAACTTGTCAAATTTCATCCGATCATTCATGATTATAACTTTTCATTTGTATACATCAAAATAATATCAAGAGTATTTCATGCATAATTTTAATCACCACATAAGGAATATCAAAAAGAAAGTAATTGGGTGATGCGATAAATATTTCATGAATACAAGGAATTGTATAAAAATCATATCATGAAGGATTAGAACATATGAATACCAAAAGGCATGATTTCTTTTTGAAAAACCTACTCATAAATAATCAAAAGAAAATCTTAGGAGATCGATTAATGAAAAAATCTTGATTCATAATAAATCTTAATTTGTAAATATCACGGAATCAAGATCATGATTTTGAATAAAACTCATTCAAATTCAAATCATCCAAATCATCAAAATCTCAACATTTCTTTCAAGAGATTCAAAATGGCATAGATAGTTTTATTGGTCTCTTAGGTAGAAATCAATAAGTTAAAGGATTACATTTCATTTTTATAAATTTTTATTCATGTGATTTGCTTCTAATGAGCATGCCTTAGTCTTTATATGCCAAATCAATATAAGCATTAAAGTTCAAGATGTAAAGGCAAAATCTTATAAGACAACTCATTTATAAAATATTCATCATGTTTATTTTCATGAGATTCATAATATTGGTAAAATAAATTCACTAATCTCCATAGAATAGAAAATTCATTTTCATTTCACACAATTGATTTCATGTGAGAGTGTTCAAGTCTTTTTGTGAAAACATTATATCATCATTTAATGTCAAAACATAAGTTTCGTCATAAAGCCGTCAAGCCCAAACACATCAAAAATAAAACATCATGATATCACATCTATCATCAAAAGACTATCAAGAAATTCATACATAGATGTACATGCACTATGTCATCTTAATATGTCATGAGAATGTCATCTTAATTCGTCATAAAAATGATTAAACCAAAAACATGTTAATCCAAAATGAGAGTATCAAATCAACATTTACTTCAAAAACTCATGCATGACATAAAATCATCAAAATACACATGCATGGATTAAATCTAAGCATTATCACATATCATATAACCATAATCCATAATGTTGCATACACCATTCAACATTTCAAAACATAACATGCATGAAACCTTAGCAATATACTTTTCATTGATCAAATTTTTAATTTTTTTCAAAGATGCAAAAAAAGAAAAACATGATATAATTTTTGAAAAATAATTTTTTTTGTTTCCTATTCCTACTATCTAAATTAAGAACTCATGAAAAACTTCAAGTAATTTCAAAATAATTCAAGAGAGTTGAGTTACTTACCTTGTAGTCGAAGCCCGTCGAAGCCCGTCAAAGCCCAATTCGCCGTTTCACCTTTGGAAGTTCTTGATTCATCCTTGGGTGCCTTCCTTTTCTTTGGCCTCTTCCTCCATTCAAGTTCATTGTTTATTTTAGATTTTTGTTTAATGAACTTATTAAGAGTTGGTGTTCGAAGTTTAAGTTCATCATTGTCCTCATCACTTGAGTCATCGCTCAAGTGGTATTCATTTGTCCGAGGTTCCAAATCCTTCCTGTTCTTTGGAAGGTGGTTCAAGTGTTCATTGTGTTCATCATGTGCATTGCGCACCATTTCTATTGTCATTAATGAGCCGATAAGTTCTTCAAGTGGAAAAATATTTAAATCTTTTGTTTCTTGTATTGCCATAACTTTTGATTCCCAAACTTTAGAAAGTGATCGTAAAACTTTACTAACAAGTTCAAAATTCGAGAAACATTTGCCAAGAGTTTGTAAACCATTGACGACATCTGTAAAACGGGTGTACATGTCAACAATGGTTTCGCTCGGCTTTATTTGAAAAAGCTTGAAATCATGCATTAAAATGTTAACTTTCGAGTCTTTAACTCTACTAGTTCACTCGTGTGTGATTTCAAGTGTTCACCAAATATCAAAAGCCATTTCGCACATAGAAATCCGATTGAACTCATTTTTGTCCAAAGCGCAAAATAAGGCATTTATAGCCTTTGCGTTTAAAGAAAAATACTTCTTCTCCAAATCCGACCATTCGTTCATCGGTTTAGAGGGAAGTTGAACACCGTTTTCAACAATATTCCATAAATCCAAATTCATATAAATCAAGTAAACTCTCATTCGAGTTTTTCAATAAGTGTAGTCCAATCCGTTAAACAACGGTGGACGAAAAACCGATAAGCCCTCTTGAAAGCCATGAAGAGCCATTTCTCTCGGGTGTAAATCCGAAATGAGAAATACCGGGCTCTGATACCAATTGTTAGGATCGGAGCGGCACTAAGAGGGGGGGGTGAATTAGTGCAGCGGATTAAAACTTCGGTTTTAATAAATCTTTTCATTTATAAGAATAATGTTTCGTTTGAAACCGCTTTCAATTGGCGTTGAAAGCGCATTTAATAAGATGAGGGCAGTGAACTTAGCAAAGTAAAGGTTTGTAGAAAGATAAATGCATAAACATAAACGCAAAACCGAGATTACGCCGATTTTTTAGAGTGGTTCGGTCAAATGACCTACATCCACTTACGAGGCCCCTCTTCGATGAGGCTCCCACCTTCCACTAGCAAATCTGTTGAAATGGAAGGGCAAATACCCCTCTTACAACCTTTTACAAACAGTTCAACCTCTTACAAATTTTCAGAAAGAAAGGAGGAGAACTTTTCTAGCAAATTGAAAACTAGACTTGCTAAGACTTTCTAAGACTTTTCTCAATCAATTGCTGCTCAAAAAAGTTTTTATCTCAGCTGAGATTTGAGAGGTATTTATAGGTTCATGAGGATTCAAATTTGGGCTCCAAATTTGAATTCTCGTGGAGTTCCCGATGTCTTTGGCGTGCCACCGCTTTGTCCGTCGAAGGCCGACGAAGCTAGGCGGTGCCACCGCCAGCTCAGGCGGTGCTACCACCAGCTCTCGGCACCATGGTGCCACCGCTTAGCCCAAAGCGGTGCCACCGCCACAAGAGCTTTTCAGCCCACTAGTTGGGCTTCAATCTTGGCCCAAACTAGTCCGAACTCGGGCCCAATTAGCCCCTACTTTGGTTATAGGATTAATACCTAATCCTAACCCTAATTAACATGCTAACTATGAATTTAAAGACATTTTATAAGCTATTACAAAGTCCATAAGTCAAGACTTCTTCCCACGAAGCTTCCTGAACTTTCAAATGTCTTCCCGATAAACTCTCAAAACCATTCAGGACTCCCAAAGAAGCTCTTAAACTTCACGATTTGATCTTGGTGAGTTCTAACGAGCTTCTTCGGCAAGCTCCGATCTTTCTCGGGGAACTCTGCGAACTTCCCATGAACCTTCCGGCGAGCTTCCGAAAAACCCTTCGGCAAGCTCCCTACTCATTCTCAGCTAGTTCCGACAGCGTTCCCGACGATCCTTCGGCCATCGGAGATGAGGTAACAAATTTAATTGATGCAGATTTACCTTATCATGAATTATTAAATGCTTTCCATGAATTATTTGATGAAAGTAAGACAATTAGTAGAAGATACAAATTGCTAAAAAAGGAGCATGATAGTCTTATTTGTAATTTCGATAAGTTAAGAGCTGAACATCATGATAGTTTAAGCTCATGCATAAAATGCCATGATCTGGAAACTCTCCAAAAGGAAAACTTGCTACTTAAGGATACCTTGAAGAAATTCGAGGTTGGTAGCAAGTCATTAAACATGATCCTTACAAACAAGGGTCACGTTCCAAAAAGAAGTGGAATTGGATTTGTGAGAAGTCCTCACCAAAATCCAACCACCTTCATAAAAGGCCCCATCTTACATGTTCGACATCAAAACAAATGCAACTTTTGTTGCAAATTTGGACACATGACGCATTATTGTCCATTCAAGAAAATTAGTCCAAACAAATTGATCTGGGTTCCTAAAGGAACCATGATGAATTCTATGCAATATGATAGACAATGTAGATCTATTTGTGAGGCACCCAAAAGCAAATGGGTACCTAAAAATCATCCCTTCCTGTAAAAACATTAAAAACATAAAAATTTTAGGCTGGAGCAAGAAATAATATTCTGCTCCTTGATTCTCGATAGTCATGACCCAAGATCCAAAAAGGAACTCGCAATGCTCTCTAGCCTAAATAACAGATGGAGATTATGAATTTAAAATCACAAATGCGATTTAGATACAACCTTATTTGACTTTTCAGAATTAGAGACGTATGATTCCCAAATTCACATATCCTTTGGATTTTCGAACCCATCAATTTCATTCGTTCATAACCTTCGAATCCAACTCTATATCATGAAGTAACTAATCTGTCATAAACTTGCAAGGCTTACCAACTTGATCAAACTATCACAAACATGTGTACAACATTGAGAGTATGCACGTTAAAAGATCTATCTTGATCGTGCAAAAGTCCTTGCCTTAAAATGAAAACTCTTACGTGATTACGTAAGTAAAGTTGATTGCTTTGAATGAAAATTCTTCTCAAGGCAAAAAAAAAAAAAACCTCTCAGATCAGATCACACTAATCATAACAAGTGCTCACCGCCTGCAGGCAGTGGCACCGCCCTAACTGGAGGTAGTACCTCCAGCTATCATGTGTTGCCAGCGGTTGCATCGCTCCAGCCAGAGGTGCAACCACTCGCAACTCTGCCCTTTTTAACCCAAGCTAGGGCCGGCAGTGAAATCGACCCCAACTCACTCCCTTCCCTCCTCTACTCTTCCAAGCCTCCTCTATCCCCATTTCACCCCTCTTAGCATCCCAAATACCCCTCATTTTGGAGCAAAACATCAACAATTCTTCCCTCTCTTGAAGATCTCACTAAGGTACTCTCTAAGAAGCCCTTAAACTATGTTTTTTCATTCATTTACTCTTGCTCATCACTATTCTTCTAAACAACAATAGTTATGGGATCTAGAAGATCCTCAAGGGAAAAAGGAAAGAGGAGATTCGTCGAAGATTTTGATCTCACCCTTTTCGATTCAAAATACCATGCTGAAAAATTTTCCTCTTTCGAACTTAGGAGTGTCAATAAGGGAAAATACGTAGATTTAAATGAACTAAGAGACTTAGAGACAATCCAATGGTTTGCAAACTTAGATCTACTTCCAATTTTGCAAATTAACGAACCCATCTATCCAAGACTTATTAAATTGTTTTACAACAACATACAAATAGATGAAGAAGAAAGAATGTCCACCTATCTTTTAGGACAACACATCTCAATTACGGATAGATTCATTTACGACATGATAGGCATTCCCATGAAAAGTATAGGACTTTACTTTAGAGGATCATGGGATGAAGAAACTGTTGGAACAACATATGTTGAAGCCTTAGGAACAATTTTTGCCAATCCTAACTTAGCATTTGTTCATAAAAGTTGTGAACATCTACTGCCTCTAAACACTAAGGTACTTCATCATATCCTAAAAAGCATCATTCTCCCTAAACAATACCATCATGATGAAGTAAGTCAATTAGAATTAGGAACTATGTATTTGATCATGAAAGGACATGACATCTGCCTTGGTTATCTTATCCAACAAAACATGTTAGAACTGTCTAAGAAAGACATGATGCTCCCATATGGTGGTATAATTACTAGAATAATGAAAGCCTACGATATTCTAATATCACCAGAAGAAGAAGTAATAAAAATAGATAGATTTAGCATAATAAATAAAAATCTACTTCACCGATTAAGATGTTTTTATAAAAACGGTAACAGGGTTAGAATGCCAAGAAGAACTGATCCCCCTCAACCAGAACCAGAACCGGAAACACCAGTATTTAGGGGTACCCGATCTCCTCCTATCTGTCCCTTTGAGGAAACACATCCATTTGAGCAAACTCATACATCATCTGTAGAAGATATTGGGATTCGGATGGACTGATTCGAACAAAGACAAGAATGGCTTGAACAACAACAAGATCAAATCCTATCTGAGCTGCAGCAAATTCATCATCAATTTGACTCCTTGTTTAGGCACTTTAATTTTCCACCTCATGAATGAGCTTGTATGAACACTATCATCTGTTGTTGTTGTAAACTCCTTATGTTACGCACGATGATGTACTTTGTCTTGATCCTTGATATGGTTGCCTAATATATTGTGAGCATATGTGGAGTTGTAAACATCTATCGTGATAAATATATGCCTTGTGCCTTGTGGTAAATATAAACTAAATGGTTATCTCGGATTTTATATTGAAACTAAAAGTTTTGAAAACCTTGTGCTTTGATTTCCATGATAAATATAGTTTGAAAAAGTGATATACCAATACAGTTGATAAGTCATTGCCATTAATACTAAACATCAACTAACTGACATTTTTACAAAACCTCTAAGTGAAGAACAATTTGATTTCATAACAAGACAATTAGGAATGTTGATGTGTCCGAATAGATAAACTAGTTAAAATTATTTTTCGGACTTTATTGAATGATCAAATCACTTGATTGCCATTACATAACATGTGTTGAAATGTTTTGTCTTCATGATTGTATTTGAAAATCTGTAGCATATGTTGAATCTCGGATTTTGATGATGAAACTAATTGATTGTGTTTAGATGTTTAACTGCATTTTGAGTGATGCAGGTCTACTCGATCAGAATTAGACAGTTAACGTAGGAGGAATTGACGCTATACGGGGAGGAGATCACGCCGATATTGACGGCGAAGGCTTCAACGCCGGGCATCGGGCCAAGAAGAGCGGAATTGCGCCAAGGATATCGGGGTTGCGAGGTCAACCGCCGATTGGGCAACAAGCCGCAAGAGAGGACGATGTGCTAAAGAATCGACGGCGCCAACCAATGACGTCTCGGCAAATGTAATGTCAATTCGCGTTGTAATAACTATCTAGATCGGAGTAGAGTTTTGGTTTGCATGTGCAGGATTAACTACGATAACGATGAAGGCATAAAGTGAAACAAAGTGTGGAGTCAAGAATGAAGGATTCGTTGGGAGTTCAAGAGTTCGACGAAGTCCGGGATCATCGGGAACGCCGCCGAACTAGCCGAGAATGAGTAGGAGCTTGCCAAGGGTTTTTTTTGGAAGCTCGCCGGAGGTTCGTGGGAAGTTCGCAGAGTTTGCCGAAAAAGATCGGAGCTTGCCGAAAGAAGCTCATTGGAACTTCGCCAAGATCAAATCGTGAAGTTTAAGAGCTTGCCGAGTCCGCAGAATGGTTTCCAGAGTTTATCGAAGACCACCGAAAGTTCGCGAAGCTCACGAAGAAGTCTTAACTTATGGACTTTGTAATAGCTTATATAATGTCTTTAAAATTCATAGTTAGCATGTTAATTAGGGTTAGGATTAGGTATTAATCCTATAACCCAAGTAGGGGCCTATAACACTGAGGCTAAAAACACCAGAGGGTGGGCTGAAAACACCAGAAGCGAGTCGAAACACTGTAGGCGGTGTCATCCTTCAAAGACTGAAAGGCTGGGTGGCACCACCAAAGATCGGGAACCCAAAGAGAATTTGAATTTTGAGCCCAAATTTTGGAGCCCAACTTTGAATCCTCTTGAGGTTTATAAATACCCCTCAAATCTCAGCCGAGACAACAACTTTTTTTGCAGCAAGAGTTTGAGAGAAAGGTCTTCAAAAGTGTTAGCTTGTCTTCTTTTCAATTTGCTAGTGTTCACCTCATCTCTTCTCTAAAAATCTGTAAGAGAGTGAACCGCTTGTAAAGAGTTGTAAGAGGGTATTTACCCTTCCATTTCAAGAGACTTGCTAGTGGAAGGTGGGAGCCTCATCAAGAGGGGCCTCGCAAGTGGAGTAGGTCATTTGACCTAACCACTCTAAAATCGGCGTGATCCTTGGTTTGCATTTCATTATTGCTATTTATATTATTGCAAACCTTCTTATATACTTTAGTTCCTTATTACTTTTGCTGCGCATATTTAAGAATACGCTTTCAAGATTAAGCTTGTCAAGTTCCGCTCTTATCATACGAAAGATTTTTTTAAAACCGAAGTTTTAATCCGCTGCACTAATTCACCCCCCCCTCTTAGTGCTGCTCCGATCCTAACAATTGGTATCAGAGCCTGTTATTTCTCATTTTGGATTTACACCCGAGAGAAATGGCTCTTCATGGCTTTCAAGAGGGCTTATCGGTTTTTCGTCCACCTTTGTTTAACGGATTGGACTACACTTATTGGAAAACTCGAATGAGAGTTTTCTTGATTTCTATGAATTTGGATATATGGAATATTGTTGAAAATGGTTTTCAACTTCCCTCTAAACCGATGAACGAATGGTCGGATTTGGAGAAGAAGTATTTTTCTTTAAATGCAAAGGCTATGAATGCCTTATTTTGGCGCTTTAGACAAAAAAAATGAGTTCAATCGATTTCTACGCATGCGGCTTGGCTTTTGATATTTGGCTAACACTTGAAATCACACACGAGGGAACTAGTAGAGTCAAAGACTCGAAAGTTAACATTTTAATGCATGATTTCGAGCTTTTTTCAAATGAAGTTTGAAGAAAAACCATTGTTGACATGTACACCCGCTTTTTTTGGATGTCGTCAATGGTTTACAAACTCTTGGCAAATGTTTCTCGAATTTTGAACTTGTTAGTAAAGTTTTACGATCACTTTCTAAAGTTTGGGAATCAAAAGTTACTGCAATACAAGAAACAAAAAGATTTAAATATTTTTCCACTTGAAGAACTTATCGCTCATTGATGACATATGAAATGGTGCGCAATGCACATGATGAACACAATGAACACTTGAACCACCTTCCAAAGAATAGGAAGGATTTGGAACTCCTGACAAATAAATACCACTTGAGCGATGACTCAAGTGATGAGGACAATGATGAACTTGAACTTCGAACACTAACTCCTTAATAAGTTCATTAAACAAAAATCTAAAATGAATAATGAACTTGAACGGAGGAAGAGGCCAAAGAAAAGGAAGGCACCCAAGGATGAATCAAGAACTTCCAAAGATGAAACGCTTAATTGGGCTTTGATGGGCTTCACTACAAGGTAACTAACTCAACTCTCTTGAATTATTTTGAAATTACTTAAATTTTTTTCATGAGTGCTTAATTTAGATAGTAGGAATAGGAAATAAAAATTATTTTTCAAAATTATATCATGTTTTTCTTTTTTTAGCATCTTTTGAAAAATTAAAAACTTTGATCATGAAATGTATATTGCTAAGTTTTCATGCATGTTATGTTTTTTTGAAATGTTAAATGATGTATACAACATTAGGGATGATAATTATATGATATGTGATAATGCTTAGGATTAATCCATACATGTGTATCTTGATGATTTTATGACATACATGAGTTTTTTTGAAGTAAATGTTGATTTGATACTCTCATTTTGGATTAACATGTTTTTTGGTTTAATCATTTTTATGACGAATTAAGATGACATTCTCATGACATATTAAGATGACATAGTGCATGTACATCTATGTATGAATTTCTTGATAGTCTTTTGATGATAGATGTGATATCATGATGTTTTATTTTTGATGTGTTTGGGCTTGACAGCTTTATGATCTAAACTTATGTTTTGACTTTAAATGATGATACAATGTTTTCACAAAAAAGACTTGAACACTCTCACATGAAATCAATTGTATGAAATGGAAATAAATTTTCTATTCTATTGAGATTAATGAATTTATTTTACCAATCTTATGAATCTCATGAAAATAAACATGATGAATATTTTATAAATGAGTTGTCTTATAAGATTTTGCCTTTACATCTTGAACTTTAATGCTTATATTGATTTGGCATATAAAGACTAAGGCATGCTCATAAGAAGCAAATCACATGAATAGAAATTTATAAAAAATGAAATGTAATCCTTTATCTTATTGATTTCTACCTAAGAGACCAATAAAACTATCTATGCCATTTTGAATCTCTTGAAAGAAATGTTGAGATTTTGATGATTTAGATGATTTGAATTTGAATGAGTTTTATTCAAAATCATGATCTTGATTCCGTGATATTTACAAATTAAGATTTATTATGAATCAAGATTTTTTCATTAATCGATCTCCTAAGATTTTTTTCCTTGATTATTTAAGAGGTGATTTTTCAAAACAAAATGTGTCTTCTATTATTAACTTTTCATGATATGATTTTTATACAATTCCTTGTATTCATGAAATGTTTATCGATCACCCAATTACTTTCTTCTTGATATTCCTTATGTGGTGATTAAAATTATGCATGAAATACTCTTGATATTATTTTGATGTATACAAATGAAAAGTTATAATCATGCATGATTGGATGAAATTTGACAAGTTAATATCTTCATGATTTGAAATATTTATACTTTGAAATTATGTATGCAATTGCTTTGTATTGTGATGATATATGCATCATGAATACTTTATCATACATGAAAATAGTGATAAACATTTTGAAAATAAATATTTGTATCATGTTAGATGATTTTACATCATGTGCATGATGAGTTATAGTGATGATTGAAACAATGATTGAAATGATATGAATGATGATTTGGAATCATGCATATAATGATGAGTTAATATGTTTTGAATATATGATGATTTGGTATTATGCATGTAATAATGATATACGCAATGATGAAATACTTATGACAAAATTATTATTTTGATATTCATGACTTGAATCTTCCTTTCTTTTTTTTGCCAATGACAACGGGAGAAAAGAGTTACTAATATGCTATCTTGAATTGATGTAAAGGGTCATCTCAAACAGAAATTAGCTACCTTGCACAAGTCAAGAAAATGCAAAAACTTCCTTACTTTCTTGCACATCTAAAGAGAAGATGCAAATGTAACACTTGCCAAATTGTTTGCTTGCCTCATGTAAAACATTGTCTCTTGTTAGGTTGACATTTTGCTAAGGAAGCAAAAAAAATTGACACTTCTCAAAAGAGAAGAAAGTGCTTGCTTTCTTGAACATCATTAATTTGCTAGCTAGCATAATGTACAATTTGCTATCTTAAACATTACAAAGAAATGCTATCATGCACATCGAAAAGAAAAGCAAATATGCTAACTTGCAAATCTTTAAATTTGCTAGCTTATATGTAGTAAAACTTGCATATCGTAAAAGTTGTTAGCTCATAGAGAAGCAAAGAATTGCTATCTCGAAAAGAAGTAAAATTTGTAAAACTTAGAAAACTTGCAACAAAATTGCTCTTGCCATGCTTTGTATAAAAAAATATGTTGATATCCTTAAAAAAATCATCGCAATGAATTTTTTAGTGTATCGCAATGTATCACATGTATCAAAAATTAATTTTTTTTAGACTATTATCATATCATGATGTATCGCATAATAATATCATGATTTGTGATTGTTTCATGCGATCCTTAGTGAATTTTCACATTGGTATCCTTCGTGAAATGATTTCATTACATTATTGTCTTGTATGCATTATGTGATGATTGAAATATTGATTGATGCAAAGTTGATGTAAAAGTCTAAATCATTGGTTCCTCTCCTTCTTTTTGACATTGACAAAGGGGGAGAAAGTTATTGCTAGCTTGCCTATCTTAAGTAGCAAAGATTACTAACTTGCTTATTTCAAGAAGCAAAAGTTGTCTTCTTGAACATCACTATCTTGCCTATCTCAAGAAGCAAGACTTGCAACCTACACATTACAATAGGAAGCAAGAATCGATAGCTTACACACTCCAACAAGAAAGCTATCTTGTATTTGCTTTCAAATTTTTGCTAGCTTCTATGTTGCAAAACTTGCTCACTTTTTTTCAACACTTTGCTAGCTTGCACTTTGTAAAGGAAGCGAAAATAGCACTTCTCAAAAGAGAAGAAAGAACTTACTATCTTGAAACATCACAAAAGTTTGCTACCTCACATGATATAAAATTTGCTATATCAAACATCATAAATATTGTTACTTGCAAAGAAAAGCAAAGTGTAATCTTGCACAAAAATTCAAGTGTTGAATTGCCATGCTTTTGTGCCTATATGTTGTGATGAAAATCTAGCTTCATGTTGTAAAAACTTGCATATCTTTTAAACTAGCTAGAGCTACTTCTCTTTTTTGTTGATGACATAGGGGGAGAAGTATATTGATGACTTCATGCATTGAATTAAACATTTTATATATTTGAATGATGGTTTAAATGTTTTTTCATAACATGTGATGAATGTTACTTGGATTTGAGATAATCCAAGTGTTCTATCAATGGCATATTGATAGGGGGAGTTTGTTTAAACTCCGGGGAGTTAAGGTTAACTCCGTTAGTCATCAATTAGTTGTCATCATCAAAAAGGGGGAGATTGTTGAATCTCGGATTTTGATGATGAAACTAATTGATTGTGTTCAGATGTTTAACTGCATTTTGAGTGATGCAGGTCTACTCGATCAGAATTAGACAGTTAACGCAGAGGAATTGACGCTATACGGAGGAGATCACGCCGATATTGACGGCGAAAGGCTTCAACGTCGGGCATCGAAACCAAGAAGAGCGGAATTGCGCCAAGGATATCGGGTTATGGAGGTCAACCGCCGATTGGGCAACAAGCCGCAAGAGAGGACGATGTGCTAAAGAATCGAATAAGCGCCAACCAATGACGTCTTAGGCAAATGAATGTCAATGTCAATTCGCATTGTAATAACTTGCCTAGATCGGAGTAGAGTTTTGGTTTGCATGTGCAGGATTAACTACGATAACGATGAAGGCATAAAGTGAAACAAAGTGTGGAGTCAAGAACGAAGATTCGCTGGGAGTTCAAGAGTTCGACGGAAGTCCTAAGGATCATCGGGAACGCTGCGGAACTAGCCGAGAATGAGTAGGGAGCTTGTCAAGGGTTTTTTTTTGGAAGCTCGCGGAAGGTTCGTGGGAAGTTCGCAGAGTTTGCCGAAAAAGATCGAGCTTGTCAAAGAAAGCTCATTGGAACTCGCCAAGATCAAATCGTGAAGTTTAAGAGCTTGCTGAGAGTCCAGAAATGGTTTCCGAGAGTTTATCTAAGAAGACCGAAAAGTTCACGAAGCTTCACTAAGAAGTCTTAACTTATGGACTTTGTAATAGCTTATATAATGTCTTTAAAATTCATAGTTAGCATGTTAATTAGGGTTAGGATTAGGTATTAATCCTATAACCCAAGTAGGGGCCTATAACACTGTAGACTGAAAAAACACTATAGGCGGTGGGCTGAAAACACACAGAAGGGGTGAAAAACATCAGAGGCGGTGGCACCATTCAAGACTGAAAGGCTGAAGGTGGCACCGGCCAAAGATCGGGAACCCAAAGAGAATTTGAATTTTGGAGCCCAAATTTTGGAGCCCAACTTTGAATCCTCTTGAGGCCTATAAATACCCCTCAAATCTCAAATGAGACAACAACTTTTTTGAGCAGCAAGAGTTTGAGAGAAAGGTCTTAGAAAAGTGTTAGCTTGTCTTCTTTTCAATTTGCTAGTGTTCACCTCATCTCTTCTCGAAAATCTGTAAGAGAGTGAACCGCTTGTAAAGAGTTGTAAGAGGGGTATTTACCCTTCCATTTCAAGAGACTTGCTAGTGGAAGGTGGGAGCCTCATCGAAGAGGGGCCTCGCAAGTGGAGTAGGTCATTTGACCGAACCACTCTAAAATCGGCGTGATCCTTGGTTTGCATTTCATTATTGCTATTTATATTATTGCAAACCTTCTTATATACTTTAGTTCCTTATTACTTTTGCTGCGCATATTTAAGAATACGCTTTCAAGATTAAGCTTGTCAAGTTCCGCTCTTATCATACGAAAGATTTTTTAAAAACCGAAGTTTTAATCCGCTGCACTAATTCACCCCCCCCTCTTAGTGCTGCTCCGATCCTAACAGCATAGTCTTGTCCGAATGCATGAAAGAGTTCATCTCATTTTCAGATTCGCTTAATAGTTGGAATACTAAAAATCAAATTTTCTCATACACTCTTATGAAAAATATTTTTTGAAATGGATTTGATGAAATGATTCCTGCTTATGAATTCCATCTTGAAATATGGATGATAGTATTTTTACTTGTAAAAAGTTGTTTCAAACACATATCTTGACTCAAAGTAAACTCACAAATAGCTGGAATCACAAATAGTTTTCCTCCTTCACGCACAAAGGATTATAACAAAAAAAAGAAGAAGTATTCAAAGCAATCTACGTATCATGCCTTCCTTTATATGCTTGATAACTTGCTTATATTGTTTTCCTGGTATCACAACTACCATGCTTTTTGTTGATGACAAAGTGGGAGAAATATATGAATTGATGCTAAAAACACTTATGCTATGATTATGCCATGCTTGCATCACCAAGAGATATATGAACAGATGCTATAATTTGCATTATAAATATTTGAATTGATGTTATAAACACCGATGCTATGATTATGCTGCCATGCTTGCATCACCAAGAGATATATGAACAGATGCTATAATTTGCATTATGCCTTGAGTTGATATCTTACCATGTGAAGAAATGCAACACTTGCTAAGATATTTGAAATGTGTACATCATGTAATGATATCAAAATCTTACTTCACAGCTTTACATGTTGATATCTTACAATATGATAAATTGTTACTATTACCATCATTCAAACTTATAATGTAAAATCTAAAAATGAATGTCAAGCCTTGACATCATCTTCAGAGAGATACATCATGATGGGAATCATGATGGGAGTATTGATAAGTTCAAATGATTTAACATATCAATATGTCGCTTGAATTCTTAGGTCTTGAATTCAAGAATGACTTATCTCAAGTATGGCATATAGACAGGGGGAGTTAAGGTTAACTCCATTATCAATTGACTGTCATCATAAAAAAGGGGGAGATTGTTGAATCTCGGATTTTGATGATGAAGTCAATTGTCATTTGTTGTCTAATCTATGTGTTGAGATAAGTGTGCAGGATTAACTATGATGAAAGTTAGACATGCAATAGGAGTTGCGCCGGAGTCAAGACAATGATCACGTTGGGAGTTCGAGAGTTCGACGGAAGTTCGGACAGTCGTCGGAGGTTCTGCGGGAACAAATCTAAGAAGTCCATAAGCTTGCCAAAAGAAGCTCGTCGGAACTCGCCAAGTGGATCGTCGCAAGTCCAAGAGTTTGCTGGAAGTCCGCAGGAGCATCACCGAGGGTTCATCGGTTGATCGACGAAAGTTCGTCGGAAACTCACCGGAAGAAGCGATTGACGTACAGGAGCAAGCTGCAGAAATTGTCTTAGGATTTATCATAGTTAGCATAATGATTAAGTTGGAAATGGGAGGTGATCCCATTAGCTTAATCTTGGGGTAATTGGGCCCCTGAAAAACCCAAGTTGGGCCGAATGGATATACCCATTCGGACCCTGATTGCACTGGGCGGTGCAACCGACCAAGCCAGGAGGTAGCACCGCCTGGGCTAAGTCTCCCAGGGAGACTGGGCGGTGCAACTGCCCTAGCCTGGAGGTGCACGCCTGGCTCGATCTCCGAAGGATCGGGCGGTGCAACCTCCCTTGACACAGAGGTAGCACCGCTTGAGCTCGGCTTCGAGCTCTGCGCGGTGCAACCGCCTCGGCCGAGGAGGTGCAATCGCTGGGCTCGCCTCCAGCGAGATCGGGCGTGCAACCTCCCCGACAGAGAGGTAGCACCGCCGAGCTCGGCTCTTCGAGCTCTGCCCAGCGGTGCAACCGCCTCCAGAGGTGTGTAATCACCGATCCCGAATTCGGATTTGATAGTTTTGAGCTCCAAATTTGAACTAAGTTGGGGCCTATAAATACCCCACCCATTCAGCACTGAAAGAGCACAGACATACTCAAAATCTTAATCTCTTTCTGTGATTCTTAGAGCTTATAATTGTTGTAAAGGCCAAAAGTTCTCCTCCCTCTATTCTTCAAAGTTTTGAGTTGTAAAGAGCGGAGAGAAAATTTCTATAAGGGTTGTCTCCTAAGCCCATCAAAAGGAGTGAAACTGTAAAAGGGTGGTTGGCCTTCGCCTATTGAAGGAAGGCCTTTAGTTGACGTCGGTGACCTCATCGGTGGAGGAAGCCAAAAGTGGAGTAGGTCAAGATCGACCGAACCACTCTAAATCTCGGTTTGCATTACTTTGAGCATATTATCTTTACTGCAAATCTCCTCTGAAGCTTACTGCTTTCTGCGCATATACGATCGGGTTTCAAGCTTTGCACTTTCCAAATCTGCGTTTAGACGTAAATCTTCTTTTTCGTACGATCATCATATTTCATATTACATTTACGTTTTGATTTTTACCATAACTGCAAACTGCCTTTATACCCTTGCTTAAACAGCATCTCGCCTAATCAAGTGATTTACGAATCAGCATTTAGACGTAAATCAGTTTCTTCGTACGAACGTCGTATTTCAGTTTGCGCTTATATTTTGGTTTTCATCATAACTGCAAACTGCCTTCATAGATTGACTTTAACATCATCTTGCTTGATCTTAAGTTAAAGTAATCTTAGAATCGGCTTTCAAACAGAAATCGTTTTTATCGTTTGAACGCAGTTTCGTTTTAATCGCAGAAAGTTTTCCGCTGCACTAATTCACCCCCCCCTCTTAATGCTCTTGATCCTAACACATCGCCGGAGGTCCACGGATGTTCGCCGAAAGAAGCGATTGACGCACCGGAGCAAGCTATAGTAAAAGTCTTAAGAATTGTCGTAGTTAGCATGATGATTAAGTTAGAAATGGGAGGTGATCCCATTAACTTAATCCGGGGGCAATCGGGCCCTTGAAATAACCAAATTGGGCCGAATAGATCAACCCATTCGGACCCAGATCTCTCGCCCAGAGGTGGCACCACTTAGGTCGGCGGTGGCATCGCCTAGAACTTAGTCTCTGAGTTCTGGCTGGGTGATGCAACCGCCTAAGCTCGATCTCCGAGCTCTAGCTGGGCGGTGCAACCGCCCCTAACAAGCGGTGGCACCGCCCAGAGGCTCAGTCTTCAAGCTCTCTTAGGCGGTGCAATCGCCCTAGTCAGGTGATGCAACCGCCAGACCTTGAAATTCCGGGAAATGACAGTTTTGAGCTCCAAATTCAAACTGGTTTGGGGCCTATAAATACCCCACTCTTTCAGCAATGAAAGAGCAATGAAAAACCACCAAAATCCTAATCTTGCTTTATGATTTTTAGAGCTCAAAAGTGTTATATAAGCTAAAGGTTCTTCTCCCTCTTTTCTTCCAAGTTCAGATCTTTTATGAGAGGAGAGAAAAGTTTGTAAGGGTTCTCTCCTAAGCCCGTCAAAAGGGGTGAATCTGTAAAAGGGCGGTTGGCCTTCTCCTATTGAAGGAAGGCCTCTAGTGGACGTCAGTGACCTCATCGGTGGAGGAAGCCAGAAGTGGATGTAGGTCAAGATTGACCGAACCACTCTAAAATTGCACTGCTCTCTTGTTTGCATTTACTTTGAGCTTATTATCCTTACTGCAAACCTCCTTCATAGATTCGTTTTAACTACTTCTTGCCTAATCACAAGTTAAAGTGATTTACGAATCGGCTTTTCTACTGAAATCGCTTTTATCATACGAACATCGTATTTCAGTTTGCGCTTACATTCTGATTTCCATCATAACTGCAAACTACCTTTATAGATTTGTTTTAACTGCTTTTTACCTGATCTCAAGTTAAAGTAATTTACGAATTAGCTTTTCTACCGAAATTGCTCTTGTTATACGAACGCAGTTTTAAACGTCAAAAGATTTCTACTGCACTAATTCACCCCCCCCTCTTAGTGCTCTTGATCCTAACAATCTTGACCTACATCCACTTTTGGCTTCCTCCTCTGATGAGGTCACTGATGTCTACTATAGGACTTCCTTCAGTAGGTGAAGGCCAATCACCCTTTTATAGTTTTTCTCCTTTTGACGGGTTTAGGAGACAACCATTACAAGTTTCACTCTCTTGAATGATCAACACTTAGAAAGAAAGAAGGTGGAGAACTCTAGCTTTTATAATACTTTTAAGCCTTCAAATACTCAAGATTAAAGCAAGATTTTGGTGCCCTTTTATGTAGGAAAGGGTGGGGTTTATATAAGCAGCAATGAGTTTGAAAATAGAGCTCAAAAGTGTCCATTCCCAGATTACTAGGGTCCAAGCGATACTACCGCCTATCATGTATCACTGAGCAGTACTACCGCTTAGTCTGGGCGGTACTACCGCCTGACAACCCTCGAAGACCGAGCTCATGCGATACCACTGCCTGATAGGGGTGGTACTACCACCCAGAATTCCTAGGAGACCGAGCCTCCTAGGCGTTGCCACCACCGGCCCTAGCGATGCCACCACCGGCCAGGAATTCTAGGTCTGAATGGTCTATTCCATTTGGCCCAATTTGGGTATGTTAAGGGCCTAGTTGGCCCTTGATTAAGTTAGTGGGATCACCTCCCAATCCTAACTTACTCTACACTCTAACTACGATAATTAAGACATCATTATTGCAATTCATGTTCCGGTGCGTCAATCACTTCTTCCGATGAGCTTCTGGTGAACTTCTGGTGAACATCCGACGAACCCTCAGCGATGCTCCGGTGGACTCCCAGCAAGCTCTTGGACTTCGTGACGATCTTCTTGGAGAGTTTCGATGAGCTTCTTTGGCAAGCTCTTAGACTTCTCGGATTGTTCCTACGGAACTTCCAACGAACGTCCAGACTTCCAACGAACTCTTGAACCCCCAACGTGATCTTGGTTTTGACTCCGGCTCAACACCTGCTTTATGTTTTATTGCCATCGTAGTTAATCCTGCACACTTTTCTCAACATATAGATTAGATAACCAAATGACAATTAACTTCATCATCAAAATCCAAGAGTCGATAATCTCCCCCTTTTTTATGATGACAATCAATTGATGACGGAGTTAACCTTACCTCTCCCTATCTATATGCCATACTTGAGAAAAGTCATTCTTGAATTCAAAGCCTTTGAATTCAAGAGACATATTGATAAGTTAAGTTCATTTAAACTTAGCAATACCCCCATCATGATTCCTATCATGATGTAACTTTCCAAAAATGATGTCAAGGCATAACATCCATTTTCAAGTCTTATATTTCAAATATGAGGGATAGCAATCATAGCAATTTCTTCATATGACAAGATATCAACTTTGTAAAATTGCAATATAAGCTATAGATATCTTAACATATTGCAAATATAGCAATTCAATCTATCATCAATTTATCACATATTTCTCCCCCTTTGTATCAACAAAAAGGAGAACGATTCATGCATATTTTAAGCATTGTAATAAGTGGTAAAAACTCATGTCATAAAAAAAATTATACCAATCATATTTTAAGCATTCATGATATGGTACCATTCAAAAGTTCTTACATAAAAGAGATAGCTTTCATTACTTCTTCCTTTTTATTTACCATTAATGCTTTGCATGAAGGAAGAAAGTAAGGAGTAAAAGCCATAGAGAACCAATTTTGAATTAAGTTGAAAATGATAAGAGAGTTTTATTTTATTTTTCATTAAAAATGATAAAGTCGTGCTTCACTTTTCACAAGGATTAAGATATACATGTGAAATTAAATCTTTGCAAGTGTTCATCTTAAAAAAAAGCCTTCCTTCATCAAGAAGGAATTTATGTGAAAGAATCATTACATCAAATTCATTTCTTGATTAAAAATTCAAAAGATAAATCCATGTGAGATGTATTTGTTAATTAATACCATGTGACAAAAATCATGCAGCATTGATATGAAATAAACTTAATATGACATAGGCTTATGAAAGCTCCATTCAAAAAATACATTAAATCCGGAAGAGAAATACAAAATCATGCATTTAGACAATGTTTTGTTATAGCTTTTCAATCACAATCATAAAGGTAAAACATGCTCATCATCATGAAAATTTTTGGCATCAAGACACACAATTTCCAACATGTTATTGAAGCACACAATCATGAAAAATTTGTATCATAAGATTTTCAGCATTGAGTTTAAGTGATTGATCAAAGAATCAATAAAGTCTAAAAACGAAATTTAACAAATTCATGTATTCGGACAATGTTTTGCCATAACTTTTCAATCATAATAATGAAGCAAAATTATTAGTGTTTTGTAGTACTCAAAGATTAATAATCTAATGTATGATTGAACCTTCTTAAATCATAATAAGAGTATAACTTGCTTATCATGGAAACTTTTTGCATCAAGGCACCAAATTTCTAACTTTAAAGTAAACATGTTATTGAGGCATTCAATCATCTCAAAGAATTGAAGTAATCAAAGAATTAGGAAAATCTGAAAATGAAGTTCAATCAACATTAATATTCCTAACTCTGTAAATGCTCACCAAATAATACATCAAGTCATAGATACCAATAGTTTAACATATCAAGGACTTGCGATCATCAAATTAAGTGGCATTGCGATCAAAGTGAGTAGCATAAAAAGTTTACAACAACATAATTTTACAACATGACAAGAAGGAATTGTGTCCACCATTTCTAAATACATACATGTGCTCATTCAGGTGGTGGAAACTTAAAAATGTCTAAATAATGAGTCAAACTGTCAGTGAATCTGCTGTAGCTCAGATAGGATTTAATCTTGGTGATGTCAAGTCGATCTTATCTTTGTTCAAAGTGATCCATCAGAATCCCTCTGTCTTCGATAGATGATGAAGGTGCTTGCTCAATTGGATGTGATTCCTCAAAGGGACCAGTTAGAGGTGATAGATTATCCCTAAAGATTGGTGTTTTTGGTTCTGGTTTAGGTTAAGGGGGATCAGTTCTTCTAAGCATTCTAAACCACATACCATTTCTAAATATACATCTCATCTGTCAAAGTAGATTTTTATTTATAATGCTAAACCTATCTAGCTTTATAACTTCTTTGTCGAGTGAAATTGTAATATCATAGGCATGGAGAATTCTAGTGATTATGCCACTATATGGAAGCATCATGTCTTTTTTAGATATTTCTTTCATGTTTTGTTGGATAAGGTAACCAAAACAATTATTATATCCTTTCATGATCTAATACATGGTTACTAGTTCCATTTGACTTACTTCATAATGATGGTATTGTTTCGGGAGAATGATACTAATTAAGATATGATAAAGTATTTTGGTGCTTAATGGTAATAGATATTCACAGCATTTTTGAAGTATCATTAAGTTGGGATTGCCAAAAAATTATTCCTAAGGCATCAACATATATGGTCCCAACTGTTTCATCATCCTATTATCCTTTAAAATAACAATCTCTTTCTTTTACAAGGATGCCTATGATGTCGCAAAGGGATCTATCCGTAATGGATATATGACGTCCTAAAAGATAAGTAGACACCCTTTCTTCTTTATCTACATGTAGATTATTATAAAACAACTTAACAAGTCTAGGGTAGATAGGTTCACTTATTTGTAGGATTGAGAGAAGATCTAGATTTGCAAAACATTGAATAGGTTCTAAATCACTTAGTTTATCTAAATCAACATATTTTCCCTTATAAACATTTCTAAATTCTATGAATGCAAATTTTTGGGCATGTTGATTTAAATCAAAAAGTATGGAATCATAGTTTTCTTCTAATCTCATCTTCCCTAGAGGATCTTCTAGAACCCATAAATATTGCTATTATGAAGATAAATAATGACCAAGAGTAGATGATACAAAAGAGAAATCAAAGCCTTTTAGAGAATACCTTAGTTGAGATCTTCAAGAAGATGTAGGATTGATCCTTGATCTTGTAGGAAATAGGAAGTTTTGGGCAGCTAGAGGGGAAAAATGGAGTTGAAAAAGGGTTTAGAGCTGTAAGGGAGAGAGGAAAACGAGTTAGGGTCGGTTCTACTACCAGCCCTAGCTCGGTTTTAAAAGGGGGCAGATTGCTGGCAGTGGCACCACTAGTTGGGTGGTGCAACCGCTTGCCACTTGTGACAACTAGCGGTACTACTGCCAATTGGGCGGTGCCACCACCTATAGGCAGTGAGCACTGCTCACAAATGTGTGTGGGCTGATGTGGATGATTTCAATTTGAAGGGAGTGTTTGTTTATGAAGCACACAACCCTAATTACGTAATCATGTAAAAATTCACATTATAAGATGAGAAAATTTGTACGTTCATGATCGATCTTGTGAAATGCATACTCTACCCAAATGTCATATAGAGCTTATATGATGTCATTATGTTTCTGACTCATCATGCAAGCATCGAAAGCCGTAAGTTCATGATCTTGTAAGATATAGTTGGGTTTAGAAAAATTTAGGGAGGAATGTATCGGATAAATTCGAAAATCTGGAGGATATGTGAAGGGGAATTTATGCATAAGAGTTTACACGTTTCAAGATTCCATCATATGGAATATAGGTATCATTTTGTAATTGAGAGTTTTAATTTTACTGATCCTCTTTTTGTTATTTTAGCTAGAGAGCGTTATGAGTCATTTTGGATCTCTAGTCATAAACCTTGAGTACTCAAAAAGTAAGATATCATCTCTTACTCCTAGCTTGTAGTGATATATGTTTCTACAAAAAAGGATGATTTTTAGGTACCCAATTGACCTTGGGTGCCTCAAAAACCGATTTAAATTGCTAATCATGTTGTATGGAGTTTTTTATGGTTCCTTTAGGAACCCAAATCAATTTGTTTGGAGTAACCTTCTTGAATGGACAATGATAAGCTCTATGTCCATGGTTGAAACAAAAGTTACATTTGTTTTGGTGCAAAATATGCACGATAGGGTCTTTATGTTGAATCTCGGATTTTGATGATGAAGTCAATTATCATTTGTTATCTAATCCATATGTTGAGATAAGTGTACAGGATTAACTATGATGAAAGAAAGACATATAGCAGGAGTTGCGCCGAAGTCAAGACTATGATCACGTTGGGAGTTCGAGAGTTCGACGGAAGTCCGAACGGTCGTCGGAGGTTCTACGGGAACAAATCCGAGAAGTCCAAGAGCTTGCCAAAGAAGCTCGTCGGAACTCACCAAGTGGATCGTCGTAAGTCCAGGAGTTTGCCGGAAGTTTACCAGAGCATCGCCGAAGGTTCGTCGGATGTTCGCCGGAAGTTCACCGGAAGTTCGCCGGAAGAAGTGATTGACGCACTGGAGCAAGTTGCAGTAAAAGTCTTAAGAAATATCGAAGTTAACATGTATATTAAGTTAGGAATGAGAGGTGATCCCATTAACTTAATCTAGGGGCAATTAGGCCCTTGATAGACCCAAATCAGAATGAATGGATCAACCCATTCGGACTACAATTCCTGCAAGGCAGTGGCAATGCTAGGGTCGATGGTGGCACCGCCCAGGAGATGGTCTCCCAAGAAATCTGAGCGGTGCAACCACCCTAGTCAAGAGGTGGCACCGCTTGGGCTCAGTCTTCGAGTGAGATTGGGTGGTGCAACTACCCTAGTCAGGTGGTGGCATCGCCTGGGCTCAGTCTCTGAGCAAGACTCGGTACAACTGCCCTTATCAGGCGGTGGCACCGCCCAGAGGCTTAGTCTCTGAGTTGCCAGGCGGTTGTACCGCCCCAGTCAGGAGGTAGTATCGCTAGGACCCCGGAAATCCAGGAAAAGACACTTTTAAGCTCCAAATTCAAACCAGTTTGGGGCTTATATAAACCCCACCCTTTCCTACATGAAAGGGCAACAAAAGGCACCGAAAATCCAATCTTACTTTGTGATTTTTAGAGTTCAAAATTATTATAAAGGCTAGAAATTCTCCTCCCTCTTTTCTTCCAAGTTTGGAGCTTTCAAGAGATGAGAGAAATTCTGTAAGGGTTGTCTCCTAAGCCCGTCAAAAGGAGTGAAACGATAGAAGGGTGATTGGCCTTCGCCTATTGAAGGAAGGCCTCTAGTGGACGTTGGTGACCTCGTCGGTGGAGAAAGCCAAAAGTGGATGTAGGTCAAGATTGACTGAACCACTCTAAATCTCGGTTTGCATTTACTTTGAGCATCTTATCTTTACTACAAACCTCCTCAGTAGTTTACTACCTTCTGCTCATTTGTGTACGTGTTTCATAGTTAAGTATTTCTGAATCAGCGTTAAGACGGAAATCAGTTTTATCGTACAAACATCATATTTTAGTTTGCTATTATATTCTGTTGTCTATCTTAAACTGCAAACTGCCGCTATATATTTGCTTTAATTGCATCTCGCTTGATCAAAAGTTAAAGTGATCTACGAATCGGCTTTCTTACCAAAATCGGTTTTATCGTACGAATGTAGTTTTAATCATCGAAAGTTTTTCGCTACACTAATTCACCCCCTTAGTGCTCTTGATTCTAACAATTGGTATCAGAGCTGGATTAACTCTCAAACGAATTAAAACCCAAGAGAGATGACATACGCCGAAAACCAAGAGGGCCACTCTATTACACGTCCACCCATTTTCAATAGGACAGACTACACCTATTGGAAGACCCGAATAAGGATCTTCCTTATTTCAATGGATTTTGAACTATGGAATCTTGTCGAAAATGTATTTTCGAAGTCTTTTCTTCCAATGATCGATTGGAATGAATTGGAGAAGAAGACTTTATCTCTTAATGCAAAGGCTATGAATGCCTTATTTTGTGCGCTTGATAAAAATGAGTTCAATAATGTTTCGGTTTGTGAAACTGTGTTTGATATTTGTCATATACTCGAATTGACTCACAAGGGCACAAGTAGAGTGAAAGAGTAAAAAATCAATCTTTTGATATATTCTTTTGAATTTTTTCGAATGAAACTGAGCGGGACTATTGGCAACATGTACACCCATTTTACGAATGTCGTCAATGGTCTCAAAGGACTCAGCAAGAGTTTTTTGGATTTTGAGCTCATAAATAAGATTCTAAGATCCTTTCCTAAGAGTTGGGACCCTAAAGTCACTACTATTCAAGAGGCTAAAGATTTAAACAACTTCCCTCTTGAAAAACTAATCGGGTCATTAATGACCTATGAAATGACTTGCAAGGCTCATGAAGAGCAAGAAGACATCCTTCCAAAGAACAGGAAGGATATGACACTTAGAACTTTAAATGATCACTTGAGAGAAAACTCAAGTGATGAGGACAGTGACGATGACTTGGCACTTCTAATAAGGAAATTTAAAAAATTCATTAAAAGAAACAAGTTTAAAAGTGACACAAAAAATAAACTTGAACCCAAAAAGGACCAAGTTATTTGCTACGAGTGCAAAAAGCCGGGACACTACAAAAGTGATTGTCCCCAAGTTAAGAACATCAAAGAAGAAGGCGCTCAAAGCAATGTGGGATGACTCGAGCGCATCCGAAGAAGAGGAGTCCAACATCGAGCAAGTTGCTCATTACGCCTTAATGGTCATTGGAGAAGAGGTAACAAATTTAATTGATGCAGATTTATCATTTGATGAATTATTAAATACCTTCCATGACTTATTTAATGAATGCAAAAAAATTAGTAGAAAATATAATTTGTAAAACATAAGCATGATAGTCTTCTTAGCAATTTTGATAAATTAAAAACTGAATATCATGATAGTTTAGCTCAATGTGAAAAATGCCATGATCTAGAAACTCTCCAAAAGGAAAACATGCTACTTAAGGATATCTTGAAGAAATTCGAGGTTGGTAGCAAGTCTTTGAACATGATCCTTGCAAACAATGGTCACGTTCCCAAAAGAAGTAGAATTTGATTTGTGAGAAGTCCTCACCAAAATCCAACCACCTTCATAAAAGGCCTTATCTTACATGTTTAGCACCAAAGTAAATGCAACTTTTGTTGCAAACATGGACATAAAACGCATCTTTGTCCATTCAAGAAAATTAGTCCGAACAAACTGATTAGGGTTCCTAAAGGAACCATGATAAACTCTATGCAACATAATAAATAATGTAGATCAGTTTTTTAGGCACCGAAAAGTAAATGGGTACCTAAAAATTATCCTTTCTTGTAGAGACATTCACCATCACAAGCTAGGAGCAAGAGATGGTACCTTAATAGTGGATGCTCAAGGCATATGACCGGAGATCCATCTCAATTCTCTAAGCTCACTAGTATAGACGAAGGCTATGTCACCTTCGAAGACAACAACAAGGGTAAAATCATTAGCAAAGGAACTATAGGTAACAAATCTAACTTCTTTATTGAAGATGCTTTGTTAGTTGATGGTTTAAATCATAACCTCTTAAGCATTAGTCAATTATGTGATAAAGGATATATCGTCAAATTCGAATCTAATGCTTGCATCATTGAAAAATCACACAAAAACACATCTATGATTGCATTAAAACATAATAACGTATACACCATTGACATTAATGTTCTTTGCAATGAAATATATTTCTTGGTTTTGAATGAGGATGCTTGGCTTTGGCATAGGAGATTAGGTCATGCTAGCATGAAACAAATCACTTAAATATCATCCAAAGAAGTTGTACGAGGAATTCCTCATATCAAGTTCATCAAAGGTAATGTGTGTGATGCTTGTCAATTAGGAAAATAAATTAAGAGTAGTTTCAAATCTAAGAATCAAATAAGCACCTCTAGGCCCTTACAATTGATCCATATGGACTTGTTCAGACCAATCTCTACACAAAGCCTAGGAGGTAGCAAATACACCTTTGTTATTGTAGATGATTATAGTATATACACATGGACTTATTTCTTGAAACACAAAAATAAATGCTTTAGATATTTCACCAAGTTTTGTAAACTTGTTAAAAATGAAAAGGGTTTTATGATTTTATCGATTCGAAGTGATCACAATGGTGAATTTCAAAACCGTGATTTCCAAGAATTTTGCGAATCTAATAGATACAACCACAACTTCTCTACTCCAAGAAATTCTCAACAAAATGAAGTAGTAGAAAGAAAGAATAGAAATATACAATAAATGACAAGAACCATGTTGAATGAACATAGCCTACCCAAATACTTTTGGGCCGAAGTTGTAAACACTACATGTTATATTTTGAATAGAGTTCTAGTAATACCCTTACTCATCAAAACTCCCTATGAGTTGTGGAACAATAAAAAAACCCAATATTTCATATTTTAAAGTTTTTAGATGTAAGTGTTTTATCTTGAATGAAAAAGATGCCTTAGGAAAATTTGATGCTAAATCTGATAAAGAAATTTTTCTTGGTTATTCTTCGGTTTCTAAAGCTTTTCGTATCTTCAATAAAAGAACTTTAATTATAGAATAATCCATTCATGTTGTTTTCGATGAGATTTCCGAAATCAAGAAAAATAATTTTCATGATGATGTTAATTTCGATTCTTTAAATTTAAATGAAACCCCTTCTCCAACTAGCAACTTGGATGCATCCACTTCTAAAACATCATTACTCAAGGATTGGAAGTATTTTGATGCTCATCCTAAGGAGCTAATCCTAGGAGACACATCTAACGGAGTTTAAACACATTCTTCTCTTAAAAATTTAGTGCCAATACTGCTTTTCTCTCCCAAATTGAACCTAAATGTATTAACGAAGCCATGAAAGATGATTCATGGATTATCGCAATGCAAGATGAGTTAAATCAATTTGAGAGAAATGAGGTATGGAAGCTTGTTCCTAGGCCAAATCACCATTTAGTTATTGGTACTAAATGGGTATTTAGAAACAAGCAAGATGAATATGGTATCGTGGTTAGAAACAAGGCTAGATTAGTGGCCAAAAGTTTCAACCAAGAAGAAGGTATCGATTACGAAGAAACCTTCACTCTTGTGGCTAAATTAGAAGCCATAAGAATGCTCCTTGCCTATGCTAGTAATAATAATTTTAAGTTGTTTCGAATGGATGTTAAAAGTGCTTTTCTTAATGGCTTTATTTCTGAAGAAGTTTATGTTGAACAACCTCCCGGATTTGAAAATAATAGCCTCCCTAATCATGTATTTAAATTAACTAAAGCTCTCTACGGTTTAAAACAAGCTCCAAGGGCTTGGTATGATAGACTTAGTACTTTTCTTATTGAAAATAATTTCACAAAAGGCAAGTTCGATACTACATTATTTATCAAAAATTTTAAAAATAATTTTCTCATTGTTCAGATTTATGTTGATGATATTATCTTTGGTTCTATGAATGAATCTCTTTGTGAATCTTTTGCTGAAACCATGAGTCTCAAATTTGAAATGAGTATGATGCGAGAAATAACCTTTTTCTTAGGCTTAAAAATTAAGCAACTGAGCAATGACATCTTTATTAGTCAAACTAAATATGCCTTAGATATGCTAAAAAGATTTAATATGAATAGCTCAAAAGCTATTAACACTCTTATGAGCACCTCCACTAAGTTAGAAGTTGATGAAAGTGGAGAAAGCTTCGATCAAAAAACTTATAGGGGTATGATAGGAAGTTTACTTTACCTCTTTGCAACTAGACTAGATATCATAGTTAGTGTATGACTTTGTGCTAGGTTTCAATCGAACCCTAAGATATCTCATCTTAAAGCAGTTAAAAGAATACTTAGATATCTTAAAGGTACCACAAATCTAGGATTATGGTATCTAAAATCCGAGAATTTTGAGTTAATTGCGTATGCTGATATGGATTTTGCTGGGTGTAGATTAGATAGAAAAAGCACATCAGAATCATGTCAATTTTCGGGACATTCCCTTGTTTCCTAGTCATCTGACAAACAAAACTCGGTTGCACTATCAACAACCGAAGTTGAGTATATTACAGCTAGTGCATGTTGTGCACAAGTTGTGTGGATGAAAAACACCTTAGAAGATTATAAAGTCCATCTTAAAAACATTCCTATTAAATGTGAAAACACAAGTGTAATATGTTTAGCAAAGAATCTCATTCAACACTCAAGAACAAAACATATTGATATTAGACATCACTTTATACGAGATAATGTCACTAATCATGATATAATCATAGAGTTCATTGATACTAAGCATCAACTAGTTAATATTTTTACAAAACCTCTAAGTGAAAAATATTTTGATTTCATTAGAAGAGAATTAGGAATGTTAATATGTCCGAATGCATAAACTTGTTAAGATTATTTTTCAGATTTTTTTTAAATCACTTAATTGCCATGATGATTTTACACAATTACATGCCTTAATTATATGTTGGAAATTATGTGTTTTGAATACAAAAATTTTCATAATAATAAGCATGTTTTATCTTCATAATTGAATTATAAAATTTATAGCAAAACCTCATCCGAATGCATGAAAGTGTTAAATTTCATTTTTCGGATTCTCTTAACTAGTGGTATCCTAACAATCAGATTTTCTCGATACATTATCCTCTTCCGAACTTAATCAGCATATGTCATATTGAGTTTGATTCTCATCATTGATTTTTGACATATGGAATCAACTAGCAAATACATCTCTTATACACTTATCATGTGAATAATATTTTTTTTTGAAATGGATTTGATGAAAAGATTCCTACTTGTGAATTCCTTCTTATATAAATGATAGTGTTTTTACTTGCAAGGATTTGTTTCACATACATATCTTGATCCTTGTAAAAATGAAGTATGATTTAATCTCTCATCAATTTTAACTTCATTCAAAGTAAATTCACAAATAGCTGGTATCACAAATAGCCTTCCTCTTTCATGCAAAAAGATAGTAACAAATAAAAAGGAAGAAGTATTCAAAGCTATCTCCATGTCATGTTTTCCTTGAGATGTTTGTATAATTGGTATCCTATCACTCACTATTGGAAAATGACATGAACCTAGTTATGGCATAATTACCGCACTTATGCTTAAAATTTGCTTATATCGTTCTCCTTTTTGTTGATGACAAAGGGAGAGAAATATATGAATTGATGCTATGAGTGCCATATTTGCACTATGTTATTACCATATCATGATAAGATATCAAGAACTAGTATAGCAACTTGTTGATATCTTACCATGTGATGCTACGATTGCTAAACATTTGAAACGTTTATATTATGTTAAGATATCAAGAACTTACATTGCAGTCTTACATGTTGATATCTTACCATATGATGAATTGCTACGATTGCTATCTTTCACATTTGAAATGTAAAACCTGAAAATGGGTGTCAAGCCTTGACATCATTTTCAGAGAAATACATCATGATAGGAATCATGATGGGAGTATTGATAAGGTTAAACAATCTTACTTATCAATATGTCTCTTGAATTCAAAGGCTTTGAATTCAAGAATGACTTATCTCAAGTATGGCATATAGATAGGGGGAGTTAAGATTAACTCCATTATCAATTGATTGTCATCATAAAAAAGGGAGAGATTGTTGAATCTCGGATTTTGATGATGAAGTCAATTGTCATTTGTTATCTAATACATATGTTGAGATAAATATAGAGGATTAACTATAAAGAAAGAAAGACATGCAGCAGGAGTTGCGCCAGAGTCAAGATTATGATCACGTTGGGAGTTCGAGAGTTCAAAAGAAGTTCGGACGGTCGTCGGAGGTTCTGCGGGAACAAATCCAATAAGTCCAAGAGCTTCACAAAGAAGCTCGTCGGAACTCACCAAGTGGATCGTCGCAAGTCCCGGAGTTTGCCGGATGTCCGCCGGAGCATTGTCGAAGGTTCGTCGGATGTTCGCTAGATGTTCGCCAGAAGCTCGCTGGAAGAAGCGATTGACACACCGAAGCAAGTTGCAGTAAAAGTCTTAAGAAATATCGTAATTAGCATGTAGATTAAGTTAGGAATGGGAGGTGATCCCATTAACTTAATATAGGGGCAATTGGGCCCTTGATAGACCCAAATTGGGCCGAATGGATCAACCCATTCGGACCAGAATTCTTGCTATGCAGTGGCACCGCCCAGGAGATGGTCTCCCAGGAAAGCTGGGTGGTGCAACCGCCCTAGTCAGGCGGTGGCACCTCTTGGGCTCAATCTCCGAGCGAGACTGGGTGGTGCAACCGCCCTAGTCAAGCGGTGGCACCGCCTGTGCTTAGTCTCTGAGCAAGACTAGGCAGTGCAATTGCCCCTGTTAGGTGGTGGCACCACCCAAAGGCTCAGTCTCCGAGCTACCAGGCAGTTGTACCGCCCCAGTCATGAGGTAATATCGTCACGACCCCAAAAATCCGAGAAAAGATACTTTTGGGCTACAAATTCAAACCAGTTTGGGGCCTATATAAACCCCACCCTTTCCTGCATGAAAGGGCAATAAAAGGCATGGAAAATCCAATCATACTCTGTGATTTTTAGAGTTCAAAAGTGTTGTAAAGGCTAGAAGTTCTCCTCCCTCTTTTCTTCCAAGTTTTGAGTTTTCAAGAGAGGAGAGAAATTCTGTAAGGGTTGTCTCCTAAGCCCGTCAAAAGGACAGAAACTGTAAAAAGATGATTGACCTTCGCCTATTGAAGAAGGTCTCTAGTGGACGTCGGTGACCTCATCGATGGAGGATGCCAAAAGTGGATGTAGGTTACGATTGACCGAACCACTCTAAATCTCAGTTTGTATTTACTTTAGCATCTTATCTTTACTGCAAATCTCCTCAGTAGCTTACTGCCTTATGCTCATTTACGAACGTTTTTCATAGTTAAGTATTTTCCGAATCGACCTTAAGGCGGAAATCGGTTTTATCGTACGAACATCATATTTCAGTTTGCGCTTACATTCTGATTTCCATTATAACTGCAAACTGCCTTTATATCTTTGCTTTAACTATATCTCACTTGATCAAAAGTTAAAATGATTTACGAATCAGCTTTCATACCGAAATCACTTTTATCGTATAAACGACGTATTCCAGTTTGCTATTACATTCTGTTGTCTATCTTAAACTACAAACTGCCTCTATATATTTGCTTTAACTGCATCTTGCTCGATCACAAGTTAAAGTGATATATGAATCAACTTTCTTACAAAAATCGCTTTTATCGTACGAATGCAGTTTGAATTGTCGAATGTTTTCCATTGCACTAATTCACACCCCCCCACCCCCCCCCCTCCCCCTCTTAGTGCTCTTGATCCTAACACTTTAATGAAGGGTGTTGGATTTTGGTGAGAGCTTCTCACAAATCCGATTCTACTTCTTCTATGAACGTGACCCTTATTGGTTAGGATCATATTCAAGGACTTGCTACCAACCTCAAATTTCTTTAAGGTATCCTTGAGTAGCAAGTTCTCTTTTTGAATTATTTCTAAATTATGGCATTTTGTACATGGAGCTAAGCTTTCATTATGCTCAATTTTTTATTTATTGAAATTACCAACTAGAGTATCATGCTCCTTTTTTAACAATTTATATTTTCTACTAATTATTTTGCATTCATCAAATAAATCATGGAAAACATTTAATAATTCATCAAAAGATAAATTTTTATCAATTAAATTTGATACCTCCTCTCCAATGGCCATGAGTGTATAATGAGCAACTTGCTCGGTGTTGGACTCCTCTTTTTCAGATTCACTTGAGTCATCTCATGTTATTTTGAGTGTCTTCTTCTTTGGTGTTCTCATCTTGGCTTGGGGACATTCACTTTTATAGTGTCCCAGCTTCTTACATTCCAAACAAATTACTTAGTCTTTCTTGGGTTCAAATTTATTTTTAGTATCATTTTTAAATTTATTTCTTTTAATAAAATTTTTAAATTTTCCTATTAAAAGTGCCAAGTCATCGTTAAAGTCCTCATCACTTGAGTTTTCTCTCAAGTGGTCTTCTTGAGTTCTAAGTGTCATATCCTTCCTCTTCTTTGGAGGAGTGTCCTCATGTTCTTCATGAGCTTTGCATATCATTTTGTAGGTCATTAGTGACCCAATTAATTCTTCAAGTGGAAAGTTGTTTAAATTTTTAGCCTCTTAAATAACTGTGACTTTAGGGTCTCAACTCTTTGGAAGGGATCTTAAAACTTTATTAATGAGCTCAAAATTCAAAAAACCTTTACCGAGTCCTTTCAAACCATTGACGACATTCGTAAAACGGGTGTACATGTCTCTTATGGTCACACTCAGTTTCATTCAAAATAGTTCATAAGAATGGACTAAAAGGTTAATTTTTGAATCTTTCGCTCTACTCATGCCTTCATGAGTTACTTCGAGTGTGTGCCAAATTTCAAAAGCCATTTAACAAATTAAAATATAATTGAACTCGTTTTTATCTAGTGAACAAAACAAGGCATTCATAGCCTTAGAATTTAGAGCGAAAGTCTTCTTCTTCAATTCAATCCAATCGATTATTGGAAGAGAAGACTTTTGAAATCCATTTTCTACAATGTTCCAAAGCTCAAAATCCATAAAAATAAGGAAGATCCTCATTCGAGTCTTCCAATAGGTGTAATCCATCCCATTGAACATGGGTGGATGTGTAATAGATTGACCCTCTTGGTTTCTGGCAAATACCATCTCTCTTAGGTTTTAATCTAACCGAGAGTGAACATTGCTATGATACCAACTGTTAGGATCAAGAGCGCACTAAGAGGGGGGGGAATTAGTCCAGTGAAAAACTTTCACAATTTCAAAAACCTTATTTCGATTAAACCCGATTCAACTCAATTCGTTTTGGAAGAAATTTGAGCTTGAAGTCTCAAGTTAAAATGCAAGAGAAGACTAAGGTGATTTACAGCAGCGTAAATCACAAAAATGTAGATTTCATAAAGACTTTGTAGAAAACCGACCTTGAAAGATATTTTATGATAAAAATGAATGTAGATATATTTAAAGCATAGTAAGGAGGAGTGGCAGTTTGCTATAAAGGAAAGATGATCAAAGTAAATGCAAACTGAGATTTTGAGTGGATCAATCAATCTTGACCTACATCCACTTTTGGCTTCCTCCTCCGATGAGGTCATCAACGTCCACTAGAGGCCTTCCTTTAATAGGTGAAGGCCAACCACCCTTTTACAGCTTTTCTCCTTTTAACGGGCTTAGGAGACAAACCCTTACAAGTTTCACTCCTCTCTTGAATGATCAACACTTAGAAAGAAAGAAAGAGGAGAACTCTAGCTTTTACAACACTTTTAAGCACTCAAAAACTCAAGATTAAAGCAAGATTTTAGTGCCCTTTCATGTATGAAAGGGTGGGGTTTATATAGGCCCTAATGAGTTTGAAAATGGAGCTCAAAAGTGTCCATTCCTGGATTTCCGGTATCCTGGTGGTACTACCACATGTCATCTGTCACTGAGTAGTACTACCGCTCAGTCTGGGAGGTATTATCACCCGACAATGCTCAAAGACCGAGCTTAGGCGGTACCACCACCTGATAGGGGCAATACCACCGCCTGACAAGGGCGGTACCACCGTTGGCAGTAATAACTAATGGCGATACCACCGCTGGCAGTAATAATTGCCGACGGTACCACCACCTGATAGGGGTGATACTACTGCCCAGAATTCATGGGAGATCGAGTCTACTAGGTGGTGCCACCGTTGACCAGGAATTCTGGGTCCGAATGGGCTGTTCCATTTGGCCCAATTTGGGTCTGTTAAGGACCCGGTTGGCCCCTAATTAAGTTTATGAGATTACCTCCAAATCCTAACTTAAT
This sequence comes from Musa schizocarpa, assembly GCA_900464855.2. Classification (NCBI taxonomy): domain Eukaryota; kingdom Viridiplantae; phylum Streptophyta; class Magnoliopsida; order Zingiberales; family Musaceae; genus Musa; species Musa schizocarpa. Next base: position 20,375,523 of record LS990923.1, on the reverse strand, counting down.
CTACACTCTAACTATGATAAATAATGTTAGGATCAAGAGGTCGGCACTAAGGGGGAGTGAATTAGTGTAGCAGATAAAAACGTCAGATTTGTAAAATCTATTGTATGTTGAAAACCGATTTCCGAAATGCTTAACTTTGAAAGTAATAAGAAGGAAGCTTGTAGTTAAAGTAAAGTACACAAAGGAAATGCAAACTAGATTTTTAGAGTGGTTTGGTCAATGTGACCTACATCCAGTTTCAGCTTCCTCATCCGACGAGGTCACCGGCATCCACTAGAGGCCTTCCTTGAATAGGCGAAGGCCAATCACCTTTTACACACCTCTTCTCCTTTTACCGGGTTTAGGTGATAACCCTTACAAGCACTCACACTCCTCTCTTACAGAATTCTAACACGTGGAGTAGAGGAGGGAATTCTAAAGAGATTGCAATAACGTTTCTTTCTTTTTAAACTCTTTGTGCTTGTGTGCTTTAACTAGAGATGAGAGGGGTATTTATAGGCTTCAAGTTGATTCAAACTTGGAGCCTAAAACTTTCCTATCTTGGGTTCCCCGGGCACGGGCGGTACCACCGCCGAGTTGTCACGGACAAACTTCTAAACAGGGTGTTTGATGTAATGCTTATGTATGTCCGTGTCTTTTGGTATGTCCATTCTTTGTACAGCATGTAGGGGACGACTGAAGGCTTGATAGTCCCATTTTAGTTGGGTCGGTAGCCGCTTTAGGCTTGTAAATAAAGGTTGTGTCATGTGGACACGTGTGAGAGATTGTCGATCTATAATGGACCATTTTACCCTTTGTTGTGCAACTTTTCAGAGCTTGTAAAGTCTGTTTGTAATTTGCATTGTCTATAAAGTGTTTTTCGGAGATGTTTGCTTGTGGATCCCGAGTGTGGCCTTTTCTCTGTCCTGTTCTCTCTTTTGTGGGACCTAAGGGACCATGGGAGGCTTCGGGGAGGCTGACCTTTGTGAACGGACACGTAAGGGTGCCGCACAACTTAGGCAAAACCAGCTAAGTCCATGACAGATGGTATCAGAGCGGGACAAGCACTCATAAAAACACTTGGCATGCAAACGTGGGGGACCTAGCGGGGCTGCATTGAGGGCAGTCAGCACACGTGCGACCGTTTGGGGGAAAACGGGCATGGAGATGTAGGGAAGAGGAGTCGCTCAGAGGAGCAGGCATCTGAGATTGGCATTCAGAGGAATGGCCAACCCTTCGCGCAAGAGGTACTATGAGAACAGACAAGCTTAGAAGACTGTGAAGCGCACAAAGGTTGGGATGGCTGAGTTTGAGCTACGGCTCAACATTGACAACTATACTTGATGGTGCTCAAGGCAAGCGAGGCGCTTGGTAAAGTATGAGACCATCCAAGGTGGAATGAGTTGCTCAACGACCAAAAGAGTTATGCAAAGCTCACAGAGGTGAGGGGAATTGCTAGCTCGAAGAATTTGGTACTCATACATGGGCTTGTATGCGGACGACGGAATGTTCGTGGCCATCCCAAGGCGACCGAAACTCGGCGCCATGGAGCATTAAAACTTTCTCTTCGGCATGCAAAGGATACGTCCGTAGGAGGCTGAATGGTGCAACTAGTTCAGCATGTTGCTAGGCCTTGAGGGGTGCAGCGGGGACTGTATTGACGTGGAGTCGTAATCTAGCAAGTGTGTTTGCAAGAGGCAGAACAATGCATAGTTTGTTCAGCAGATCGGAGTAGTCTAAGGGGATGGTGGTCTCCGAAACGAAGAGAGATGTTGCTCCAACGGGACAGTTATCCAGGAGGGATAAGTCCTGGCTCTCCAGAGGGAGAATCATGTAGGATGGACCTCACAAGTTGAGGAGGAGTACCTCAACAAACAACAACTCCACGAAGCTCAATGAATTGAGCAAGCGGCAAGGAGTCGTCGCATGATCTCGCTTGAGAGAATGCATTGGTGGATGCATTGCGAGATCAAGTGGGGGAGCGGCCCAAAGCAACACAAATGAAGGCACACTTGGAGTCGATATGGAGATCGAACTCAAGGGAGGGCTGACCCATGGAATGGTGGGCGCGAGGGCCACCATCGACTCAATGCAAAAACGAGGAGCGGAGCAACTTGGGTGTAACTTGGCGAAGTACCCAAGCCGCATGAAGGGAGCCAGCATAGAAGATGGAACATGGACCAGAGGCATAGTGCTTTCCTTGGACAGAGGTCAAGGACATGAACTCTTGCAAAGGCAAGAGCAGGATCATGTTGTTCCATGGGTCATTCATTCTGTCGGAGTAGACTCATCTTGCATGGTGCCAAAGACGAAGGGAGCTTCTGGGCACATGCACTTTATCTCGGAGGAGCATTTGATGGAGGAACTAAGGCGACTCAATTTACGGAGGCGAAGTTGGGATCAGAAGGCCTTAGCACGGGGCAAGAGGACGCAGAGGCGGGTACTCTTGAAGAATATGCCACAGTGTTGTCATTCAAGTTGCTATAAAGGAGGCGGTGCGTAGCGAAGATTGTGCTGGTAGGGGTAGAGGCCCAGGATCCAGACAATGGTGCACTAATTGCAGCGAAGTCGGAGAACTTTGGGAGCTACTAGGCGATGGACTGTCCTAGAGCGGTGCTTCATCGTGGTGTGACCCAAGAGTGGGTGGATGAAGGTCGATTGCCAAAGGAGCGAACAAAATCGAAGGTGGAAGAGACCCTGCGATGTATTGGTAGAGGCCACACATGAAGGGTTCACAATTTGAGTTCATCCCACAAGGATCAGAATGCAATAGAGATGTCATCAGGAGGTGACATGGTGCAGCGGATCGTGGTGGAACAGTTCGTGGCAATGCAATTCACACAACCTAGCCCCGTGAGAGACTAGATCATACGGAGGTATGATCGGGAGCTACTGGAAGCTCCACTTCGGTGAACAACACGACGACAAGAAGGGCTATGGATTCAAGGAGTGAATGCCATGGTACCGCAGAGGCGGGTCTTCCGTGCGTGCTTCGAATTTTGCATCGGATGAAAGCCTTGGTCATCAAAGATATGGGGGCTGTGTGTTCCACCAAGGAAAAAGTTCGAATGCAAGTACCAATGAGTCCCATGGGAGGGACTTGATCATACAACGGTATGATCGAAGCAACTGGAGAGTTGGACTGCTCCAGAGCTCATATTCGCTTAAGGGAGCCCGACAAGTCAGAGGACAAGGTCGAGTAAGCGAACGTTGCTACCAAGGAAGCTAAGGAGAACAGAATCAGTGCAAACCCTACAACGTGATGGCAGAGGCCGTGCATGGGAGTTGCAGTCTGTTTGTCCATCGACCAAAGGGTGCTGCTTGGAGAACACAGAGGTGTTGAAGCAGGGGGTCGAAAGGGGCGAGGAAGCGACGACGAGTCCAGAGGGACTTAGTTACCCAAAATCAAGCATCAGTTAGAATGGAGGTGGACTCGGAGGAGTAGCACAGAGGCATGTCTACTGATTGTGAAGAAAAGGGATGCAGATGCGAGTCAACGGATAGTAGTGCCATGGGCATGACAATGCCATGGTACCGCAGAGGCGGGACTTACGTGAAAGTCATTGATCCCTTACTCTCATGGAGGGAGAGCGCTTGGTCGTGAAAGGGGCCGAGAAGGTAGACCATGCAGAGGCAAACTCCAAGTACCGAGACAAGGCTGAAGGGCAGAGGCCAAGGAACTTCACAAGACCAGTGTCAATGAGCTTCTCATCAAGATAGCCGAAAGTGAAGGACTTCGGGTCATGCAAGAGTGCACAACCAAGGAACGAAGTAGTCAGTATGCGGTGCTGGACCTTCGCTATTCAGGGGAGTAGGCGGCAGAGTTGATGGAGAAGACGGTACAATCCCAGAGGCGACCAAACCTATTAGAGAATTACTCAAAGTTGGGGTGAAATCTTCCCGCATTCCAGAAGTTCAATGGCATTGAGAAGGTGAATCACAGTAGCTAACTCAACGCAAGGAGTGCAAACACTTCAAGTGCTTCAGAAGTGTGAGCAAAGAGCAGGCGAAGGCCAGTAACCAGCTCGATGCATGGAGTACAATTGGCTAGTTGCCCAATTGGTCCCTCGACGCTTCATCCGATTCTTTGACACATCATCCTCTCCTATGGCTTATTGCCCAATTGGCTAGTTGACTCCGCAAATTCGATATCCTTGGCGCAATGTCTGCTCTTCTTGGCCCAATGCCCGAATCCACGGCCCGAAGCCTTCTGTCGATACGTCGACCGATCCACCGGCCCGACCTCCAATCTTCTGACAAGTTCCTCTAGCCCAACATGATTTTTCCTTCTTTAATTGTCTCATCTTGATTGAAGCATCCGGCGTCACTCAAAATATAGATTAAAACATAAAAATATATTAAGTAGTTTCATCATCAAAATCTAAGATTCAACAATCTCTCCCTTTTTGATGATGACAACCAATCGACGATGGAGTTAACCTTAACTCCCGGAGTTTAAACAAACTCCCCCTATCATTATACCATATTGATAGAGACTCTTGGATTCAAAAATCCAAGCAAACATGTGATGATAAAATCATGCATGACATCAACATACTTCTCCCCTTTTGTCATTAACAAAAAGGAGAAGTTCCAACTATCATGTGTTTAGAATATAAGTTCAAATCATTGCATGAAAAATATACTATTAAGTTTTATTATCATGCAATTTTGCTATCATCATAGATATGCAAGAGAGTAAGATAATAATTTCTACATCATGCAAACTAGCAAATTAGAGATGTTCAAGAAAGCAACACTTGCTTCTTGAAATATACAAGATGCAAGCTAGTAATTTTTTGCTTCCCTTACAATGTTTGAGCTAGCTATTTTGCTTCCGTTGCAAAGTGCATGTTAGCATATTTTGCATCTTAAGATAGATAAGTGTTGAATCTCGGATTTTGATGATGAAACTAATTGATTGTGTTTAGATGTTTAACTACATTTTGAGTGATGCAGGTCTACTCGATCAGAATTAGATAGTTAACGCAGGAGGAATTGACGTTGCGCCGGAGGAGATCACGTCAGGATATTGGACGGCAGAAGGCTTCGAACGTCAGGCATCGGGCCAAGGAGAGCAGAATTGCGCCAAGGATATCGGGGTTGCGGAGGTCAACCGCCGATTGGGCAACAAGCCGCAAGAGAGGACGATGTGCTAAAGAATCAGACGAAGCGCCAACCAATGACGTGCCGGGCAACAGAATGTCAATTCGCATTGTAATAACTGTCTAGATCGGAGTAGAGTTTTGGTTTGCATGTGCAGGATTAACTACGATAACGATGAAGACATAAAGCGAAACAAAGTGTGGAGTCAAGCACGAAGGATTCGTTGGGAGTTCAAGAGTTCGACGGAAGTCCGAAGGATTGTCGGGAACGCTGCCGGAATTAGCCGAGAATGAGTAGGGAGCTTTCCGAAGGGTTTTTTCGAAAGCTCGCCGGAAGGTTCGTGGGAAGTTCGCAGAGTTCGCCGAGAAAGATCGGAGCTTGCTGAAGAAGCTCGTTGGAACTCACCAAGATCAAATCGTGAAGTTTAAGAGCTTGCCGGGAGTCCGCAGAATGGTTTCCGAGAGTTTATCGGAAGACCACGGAAAGTTCGCCGGAAGCTCGCCGGAAGAAGTCTTGACTTATGGACTTTGTAATAGTTTATAAAATGTCTTTAAATTCGTAGTTAGCATGTTAATTAGGGTTAGGATTAGGCATTAATCCTATAACCCAAGTAGCGGCCAATTGGGCCCGAGTTCGGACTAGTTTGGGCCAAGATTGAAGCCGAACTAGTGGGCTGAAAACACTGTAGGCGGTGGCACCGCCTGGGCTAGGCGGTGGCACCGCCCAGTACCCGAGAGCTGGGCGGTGACACCTCCTAGGCTGGGCGGTGGCACCGCTTGGCTGGGCGGTGGCACCGCTTGGCTGGGCGGTGGCACCGCCAGCATCGGGAACCCAAAGAGAATTTGAATTTTGGAGCCCAAATTTGAATCCTCTTGAGGCCTATAAATACCCCTCAAATCTCAGCTGAGAACACAACTTTTTGAGCAGCAAGAGTTTGAGAGAAAGGTCTTAGAAAAGTGTTAGCTTGTCTTCTTTTCAATTTGCTAGTGTTCACCTCATCTCTTCTCGAAAATCTGTAAGAGAGTGAACCGCTTGTAAAGAGTTGTAAGAGGGATATTTACCCTTCCATTTCAAGAGACTTGCTAGTGGAAGGTGGGAGCCTCATCGAAGAGGGGCCTCGCAAGTGGAGTAGGTCATTTGACCGAACCACTCTAAAATCGGCGTGATCCTTGGTTTGCATTTCATTATTGCTATTTACATTATTGCAAACCTTCTTATATGCTTTAGTTCCTTATTACTTTTGCTGCGCATATTTAAGAATACGCTTTCAAGATTAAGCTTGTCAAGTTCCGCTCTTATCATACGAAAGATTTTTTAAAAACTGAAGTTTTAATCCGCTGCACTAATTCACCCCCCCCTCTTAGTGCTGCTCCGATCCTAACAATTGGTATCAGAGCCATGGTTTTCTACTTTGGTTTAACACCCAAATAGAAATGGCTCTTTATGGCTTTCAAGAGGGTCACTCTCATTCGTCCTCCCTTTTTCAATGGGACGGACTACACCTATTGGAAAACTTCGAATGAGAGTTTTCTTACTTTCTGTTGAATCTCTAGCTTTGGAATATTGTCGAAAAAGGATTTAAAAAATCTTCTCTTCCGATGAGTGAATGGGATGAATTGGAGAAGAAAGTTTTTGCTTTAAATGCAAAGGCTATGAATGCCTTATATTGTGCACTTGACAAAAATGAATTTAATCGCATTTCGATTTGTGATTCAGCTTTTGATATTTGGAGAACTCTTGAGGTCACTCATGAAGGCACTAGCCGAGTGAAAGAGTCCAAAATCAACATTCTTGTGCACTCTTACGAACTTTTCCGGATGAAACCAAGTGAGTCCATCGGAGACATGCACACCCGTTTCTCGGATGTCATCAATGGACTCAAAGCTCTTGGTAAAAGTTTTTCTAACTTTGAACGAGTCACTAAAATCTTAAGATCCCTTCCAAAAAGATGAGAATCAAAAGTTACGGCTATTCAAGAGGCCAAGGACCTTAAAACATTTCCTCTTGAAGAACTTGTTGGGTCTCTAATGACCTACGAAATGAACAATGTGACAAAAAGAAAACTCGAGAACAACCTTCCAAAGGACAGGAAGGATTTGGGACATAGAACACATGAAGACCACTCGAGCATAAGCTCTAGTGATGGTGAACTTAAACTACAAATGAAACAAAAATTAAAAAGAAAAAAAATGGAACTACTTGCTTTGAACGTAAGAAGAACAAAAATTGGGATGAATTGAGCTCTTCCGAAGACGAGGAGAAAATCAAGAAAGGCGAGGTGGCAAACTATGCCTCAATCACTCTCAATAATGAGGTAATCGAAACCCCCCTAATTTATTTTGAAATTATATAATACTTTCATGAGTCATTTTTAATTTAGTTTAGGATTAATTTTTTTAAAAATTGCATGTGTTATGTTAATGCAATAAATTGTTAGATATAAATCTAATGCTTATACACCTAGTAAGATTAATCTTATGTATGTGTTTGAGAAGTAAGAATGTATATTTTGACGATTTTCATATTGATTTTCAATGACGATGCATGGCTTTTGAATGGAAGGCTTGATGATTTTTTTGAACCTTATATTTGGTTTTCAAACATGATGTATGGTTTTGACATATGAATAAAATTTGAGCATGCTAAGATAAAGTCAATCGTATAAATTAAAACTAAAGAAGTTTTAGTTATCTATAAGAATCATTCAAAATTATGTTCAATAAAACCAATTCAAAATGATGGAATGAAAATATTAAATGTTTCGATACCATTTTATGCATGAGATTTTAAAAGTTATATATAATGATCTTGATGGTTTTTATGAAGAAATTTATTTTTCGATCCTAAATGATTGATGATATATATGTATATTTTGGCACAAAAAGGACAAAGGCATGCTTATATAAAACAATTAAATAGATAAAAGTATTTTTCTTGAATATTCTTGGTTTGATGAATCTATTTTATCATCTTTTTATGAATATCTTAAAAATGATTTTGATTTGATGATTTGAATTTAAATGAGCTTTATCTTGATTTTTTTGAGATTTATAACTTGAGATTTACTCTATAAAAAAAATCAAGATCTTGTATCCTCAATGTTCCTTTTTTTAGCATCTACTATCTAAATGAATTATGATTGGTATCATTGCTATATTTCTTCTTATCATGCACTAAAGAGAAAATTTTCCTAAATGAATCATGATTTTTTTGGAACCACAATTCTTTTATGATTCATAATGAATTGAGAAATTTTATATGCTTGAATTAATATCTTATTCTCTTATAAGATTGAATGAATTTTATCTATATCATGATCTCCTAAGATTTTCCCTTGATTATTATTATAAATCTATGTATACCATTTTGAATCTCTTGAAAGTAATGTTGAGATTTTGATGAATTTGACAATTTAAATTTAACTGAGTTTGTATTCAACTTACGATCTTGATTTCTTGGATTTACTACTTGAGATTCTTTTTTAATCACAATCTCTTCTTTGTACACCTACAATTTTTGTTATTTATAAAAGGAAGATATTTGATTAAATGAATCATGTCTTTTGGTATTCAAATGGTCTTATCTTTGATGATATGATTTCTTTATATCTATGATATAAATGCCATGAAATGATTGAAATATTTTACACTTTTATGCTCTTCCCTACTTCTTTCTTGTTTTCAATGATAAAATAGGGAGAAGATTTGATCATGCATGGTAGGATATAATTTGACAAAATGGATACCATTATGAAACATTTATGATTGGCAATGATGCATACAATACTTGTGCTTTCTAATTATGATGTGATGTATTGTATATGATGTAAATCATGATTTAAAATACTATGAGTTATTGCCAAAAAGATGTATCATGTATGATATGCTCATAATGTTGATTGATTTATTCAATATCGTGCATGAATGAAATATAAGGTTTTTGAAATAGTGCATGTTTTAATTTGAAAATATAATGATGCACAAATGATATTGATACTTACCTTTGTCATAATTGATGTAAAGGGTCTTTCCTTCTTTTTTGACAACGACAAAGGGGAGATAGCTAGCTTACACAAGACAAGAGAAGCAAAAAAAATTACAAACGTAGACATCGCAAAAAAAGGGGCAAAACTTATTAGTTTGCTCATCTCAAAAGCAAGAATCATGAGCTTACACAAGAAAGCTATCTTGCATTTGCTTTTGAAATTTTACTAGCTTTTATGTAGTAAAACTTACATATCGTAAAAAATTTCCTAGCTCAATCATTTCATTGAAAGAACTTACTATCTTGAACATCACAAAAGTTTGCTACCTTGCATGATATAAAATTTGCTATATCAAACATCATAAATATTGTTACTTGCAAAGAAAAGCAAAGTGCAATCTTGCACAAGAAGCAAGTGTTGAATTGCCATGATTGAACTTAAGAATCTTGCTATGCTTTTGTGCTTATATGTTGTGACGAAAATCTAGCTTCATGTTGTAAAAAAACTTTGCATATCTTTTAAAATAGCTAGAGCTACTTCTCCTTTTGTTGATGACATAGGGGAGAAGTATATTGATGACTTCATGCATTGAATTGAATATTTTATATATTTGCATGATGGTTTAAATATTTTTTCATAACATGTGATGAATGTTACTTGGATTTGGGATAATCCAAGTGTTCTATCAATGGCATATTGATAGGGGGAGTTTGGTTAAACTCCGGGGAGTTTAGGTTAACTCCGGGGAGTTTAGGTTAACTCCGTTAGTCATCAATTAGTTGTCATCATCAAAAAGGGGGAGATTGTTGAATCTCGGATTTTGATGATGAAACTAATTGATTGTGTTTAGATGTTTAACTGCATTTTAAGTGATGCAGGTCTACTCGATCAGAATTAGACAGTTAACGTAGGAGGAATTGACATTGCGCCGGAGGAGATCACGTCAAGATATTGGACGGCAGAAGGCTTCGAACGTCAGGCATCGGGCCAAGGAGAGCGGAATTGCGCCAAGGATATCGGGGTTGCGGAGGTCAACCGCCAATTGGGCAACAAGCCGCAAGAGAGGAAGATGTGCTAAAGAATCGATCAAGCCCAACCAATGACGTCTTAGGGCAAATGTAATGTCAATTCGCATTGTAATAACTGTCTAGATCGATGTAGAGTTTTGGTTTGCATGTGCAGGATTAACTACGATAACGATGAAGACATAAAGCGAAACAAAGTGTGGAGTCAAGCACGAAGGATTCGTTGGGAGTTCAAGAGTTCGACGGAAGTCCCAAGGATCGTCGGGAACGCTGTTTTAACTAGCCGAGAATGAGTAGGGAGCTTGCCAAGGGTTTTTTCGAAGCTCGCCGGAAGGTTCGTGGGAAGTTCGCAGAGTTCGCCGAGAAAGATCGGAGCTTGCCGAAGAAGCTCGTTGGAACTCACCAAGATCAAATCGTGAAGTTTAAGAGCTTGCCGGGAGTCCGCAGAATGGTTTCCGAGAGTTTATCGGAAGACCACGGAAAGTTCGTCGGAAGCTCGCCGGAAGAAGTCTTGACTTATGGACTTTGTAATAGTTTATAAAATGTCTTTAAATTCATATTTAGCATGTTAATTAGGGTTAGGATTAGGTATTAATCCTATAACCCAAGTAGGGGCCAATTGGGCCCGAGTTCGGACTAGTTTGGGCCAAGATTGAAGCCCAACAAGTGGGCTGAAAACACTGTAGGCGGTGGCACCGCCTGGGCTAGGCGGTGGCACTGCCCAGTGCCCGAGAGCTGGGCGGTGACACCTCCTGGGCTGGGCGGTGGCACCGCCCAGCGCTCGGGAACCCAAAGAGAATTTGAATTTTGGAGCCCAAATTTTGGAGCCCAAATTTGAATCCTCTTGAGGCTTATAAATACCCCTCAAATCTCAGCTGAGATTACAACTTTTTGAGCAGCAAGAGTTTGAGAGAAAGGTCTTAGAAAAGTGTTAGCTTGTCTTCTTTTCAATTTGCTAGTGTTCATCTCATCTCTTCTCGAAAATCTGTAAGAGAGTGAACCGCTTGTAAAGAGTTGTAAGAGGGGTATTTACCCTTCCATTTCAAGAGACTTGCTAGTGGAAGGTGGGAGCCTCATCGAAGAGGGGCCTCGCAAGTGGAGTAGGTCATTTGACCGAAGCACTCTAAAATCGGCGTGATCCTTGGTTTGCATTTCATTATTGCTATTTACATTATTGCAAACCTTCTTATATGCTTTAGTTCCTCGTTACTTTTGCTGCGCATATTTAAGAATACGCTTTCAAGATTAAGCTTGTCAAGTTCCGCTCTTATCATATGAAAGATTTTTTAAAAACCGAAGTTTTAATCCGCTGCACTAATTCACCCCCCCCCCCCCTCTTAGTGCTGCTCCGATCCTAACAATAAGATTACACTTTTGGTATGCAAATTTATAGTATGCAAGCTATCAACTTTTACACAAAAAAAAAAATTAGCAAAATTTTACATCTTTTGAGATGTGTAAGATGGACTATTTTGCCTCTTTTGGAAATATGTAACTTGGCAAACATTGCTTCTCTTGATATTTGCAAGATAGCATATTTTTATATTTTCTTGAGATTTCAAGCTAGCAATTCTCGGTGATGTTCAAGATAGTAATTTCTTCTCTTTTGAGAAGTGCAATTTTTGCTTTCTTCTTGAATTGTACAAGCTAGCTATCTCCTCCTTTGTCATTATCAAAAAGAAGGGAAGACCCTTTACATCAATTTCTAAATCATGACAAAGGTAAGTATCAATCTTATTTGTGCATCATTATATTTTCAAATTAATACATGAACAATTTCAAAATCATACATTTCATTTTTCATACATGATACAAATAAATCTATCATCATTATGGGCATTTCATATATGATATTCAAGCATTCATGATATATCATTTTGGCAACAAATCATAGCATTTCAAATCATGATGGTATCTAAATGTCAAATTATATCCTACCATACATGATCAAAACTTCTCCCGATTTTCTCATTGTATACATCAAAATAAATTCATGAATATTTCATGTATTCATATCATCACATAAGGGATATCAAGAAGAAAAAAATTGGGTGATGAGATAAACATTTCATAAATACAAGGAATTGCATAAAAATCATATCATGAAAGATTAGAATATGTGAATACCAAAAGGCATGATTTCTTTTTGAAAAACCTCCTCATAAATAAAAAAAAGATATCGATTAATGAAAATTCTTGATTCATAATAAATCTTAATTTGTAAATATCATGGAATCAAGATCATGATTTGGATAAAATTCAATCAAATTCAAATTGTCCAAATCATCAAAATAAAAAAGCATAAGTATTGCATGCATTATCAAAATTGATTTCATAAAGCATTTTCCATCAAGATCATTTTGTTTGTTGTAGCTATGCAATTTTCTTTTTAAGTGAATCAACTTTTCATGATTAGCTTTTCATACAAAAGCCATGCATCATCATTAAGCATGATATCATATTTTCAATCAAAATCATTTTGTTTGTTTGTCACAAAATATGTATTTTTCATGATTATTTTTAAAATCAATAGAAAGGTAAGCATGATCCAATTTTATTTTTGCATTTTCATTAAACATACAATTTTCATTATCATTTTGAAAATTACTAGCATGATCATAATTTTTGTATTTTCATTTTTAAATATACAATTTTCAAGAAAAAATATTTCTAAGCTAAAAAAAAATGCATCATGAAAAGCATCATGTAATTTCGAAATAAATTAAGGGGGTTTCGATTACCTCCTCGTCGAATACCGTTAAGGCATAGTTTGCCACCTCGCCTTTCTTGATTTTCTCTTAATCTTCGGAGGAGTTCGATTCATCCCAATTTTTGTTCTTCTTCTTGCGTTCAAAGCAAGTAGTTGTGTTCTTTTTGTTTTTAAATTTTTATTTCATAATTTTTATTGAAAGTTCAAGTTCACTATCACTTGAGCTTATGCTCGAGTGGTCTTCAAATGTTCTAAGTTCAAAATCCTTCCTGTCCTTTGGAAGGTAGTTCTCAAGTTCTTTACGTGCATTGCACGTTATTTCATAGGTCATCGAGAACCCTATTAGTTCTTCGATTGGAAATTGGTTCAAGTTTTTCGATTCTTGAATAGCTGTTATTTTTTAATCCCAACTCTTATTAAGAGAATGCAAAATCTTGTTTATAAGTTCAAAATCCAAAAATCATTTGTCAAGAGCTTTTAAACCATTGAAGACATCCATAAAACGGGTGTACATGTCAACAATGGTTTCGCTTGGCTTCATTCAAAAAAGCTCGAAATCATGCATTAAAAAATTAATTTTTGAATCTTTAACTTTGCTAGTTCCTTCATGTGTGATTTCAAGAGTGCGCCAAATATCGAAAGTCATTTCACACAAAAAAAACCCAATTAAACTCCATTTTATCTAAGGCACAAAGTAGAGCGTTCATTGTTGAATCTCGTATTTTGATGATGAAACCAATTGATAATTATGTTGATATTTTAATCTGTATTTTGAGTAATACAGGATGCTTCGATTAGGATGAGACAATTAAAGTAGAAAAAATCATGTTGTGCCGGAGGAGAACATTTCAAAAGATTGGACATCAGGTCGAAGGAACGGTCGACGTATCGATAGAAGGCTTTGGGTTGTGGATTCGGGCATCAGGCCAAGAAGAGTAGATATTGCGCCAAGGATATCAGAGTTGTAAAGTCAACTGGCCAATTGGGCAATAAGCAGCAAAAGAGGACAATGCGCCAAAGAATCGGACGAAGCGTCGAGATACCAATGACAAACTATACAACTTCATTAATGTTTAGTATTAATTGTCTAGATCAAAGTTTATTTTACATGTGTAGGATTAACTACAATAGTAAGGCATGAAGCAAAATGAAGTCCCGAAGTCAAGAGTGAGATCACGTTGGGAGTTCAAGAGTTCGTCAGAAGTCCGGATGTTCATCGAAAGTTCTGGAGGAACCAATTGAGAAGTCTCGGAGCTTGCCAAAGAAGCTCATCAGAAATTGCTAAGAAGATCATTGTGAAGTCTAGGAGCTTGCCAGGAGTCTGCCAAAACATTATCGAGAGATCGGCAGAAGTTCGCCAGAAGATCGTCGGAAGCTCGCTGGACGAATATACAAAGGGACTTGTTTAGTTTAGAAAATATCTTAGGATTTCGTAGTTAGTATGTAATTGGGCTTGAATTTGGGCCAACCCAATTAGAGGCCAGCTAGGCCAATGTAAGAATTGTGTTGGCCCAATAAGAGGCCCAAATAGTGCTCCAAGAAGTCTTACCATCGTGGCATAGTCTTCGAGACTATGTCAAGCGGTGGTACCGCCAGTTTGGGCAGTTGTATCGCCCCTAGCAAGGTGTTAGGTGGTGGTACCACCTAGCACTGCATCCTAAGTGGTGGGTTTAGGCAGTGGTACCGCCTAGCACTGCATCCTAATTGGTGGTATCGTATCGCTAGACTGGGTGGTGGTACCGCCCAGCGTAGTGTCAATGTTAGACTGACACTAGGCGGTGGTACCACCCGTGCCGGGAAAACTCAGGATGAGATGTTTTTAGGCTCCAAGTTTGAATTAACTTGAAGCCTATAAATACCCCTCTCATCTCTGGTTAAAGAACATAAGCATAGAGTATTAAAAAGTGAGAAAACGTTGCTATAATCTATTTAGAATCCTACTCTTTTAGTCAAAGTGTTAGAATAGTTTGAGAGGGGTGAGTGCTTGTAAGGGTTATCTCCTAAACCCAGTAAAAGGAGAAGAGGAGTGTAAAAGGTGATTGACCTTCGCCTATTGAAGGAAGGTCTCTAGTGGACGTCGGTGACCTCGTCGGAGGAGGAAGCCAAAAGTGGATATAGGTCACAATTGAGCGAACCACACTAAAACTCAGTTTTCATTTCTTTTAGCAATTTATCTTTATTGCAAACCTCTTTAATAGCTCACTGCTTTTACTTTATATTCAAACAAGAACGAGATTTCAAGTTATCTTTCGAGTTCGGTTTTCAACGTACAAAGATATTTTAATCGAGACATGATTTTACGACTGCACTAATTCACCCCCCCTCTTAGTGCTGACCCTGATCCTAAAAATTGGTATTAGCGCCATGGTTTTCTATTTAGGTTTAATACCCAAATAGAAATGAATCTTTTTGATTTTCAAGAGGGACACTCTCTCATTCGTCCTCCCTTTTTCAATGGGATGGACTACACTTATTAGAAAACTCGAATGAGAGTTTTCTTGCTTTCATTGAATCTCGATTTATGGCACATAGTCGAAATCAGATTTGAAATGTCTTCTCCTCCAATGAATAATTGGAATGATTTGGAGAAGAAGACATTTTCTCTAAATGCAAAGGCTATGAATGCCTTATTTTGCACCTTAGATAGAAATGAGTTTAATCATGTTTCTACTTACGAAATGGCTTTCGATATTTGGCGCACTCTTGAAATAACACATGAAAGGATTAGCAATGTTAAAATTTCAAAAATTAATTTTTTAATGCATGATTTCGAGCTTTTTCGAATGAAGTTGACCGAAACCATTGTTGATATATACACTCGTTTTACAGATGTCAACAATGGTTTAAAAGCTCTTAGCAAATGTTTTTCTAATTTTGAACCTGTTAACAAGATTTTACGATCGCTTTCTAAATCTTGAGATTCTAAAGTAACCGCCATACAAAAGTCAAAAAATTTGAATACTTTTTTTGATCGAAGAACTAATAGGGTCCTTGATGACCTATGAAATGACGTGCAATGCACGTAAAGAACTTAAGAACCACCTTCCAAAGAACAGGAAGGATTTGGGACATAGAACATTTGAAGACTACTTGAGTATAAGCTCAAGTGATGGTGAACTTGAACTACTCATGAACTTTACAAAGTTAATGAAACAAAAATTAAAGAACAAAAAAAATGAAACTATTTGTTTTGAATGCAAGAAGAAGAATAAAAATTTGGATGAATCGAGCTTCTCCAAAGACGAGAAGAAATTCAACAAAGGCGAGGTGACAAACTACGCCTTAATGGCTTTCGACATTGAGGTAATCAAAAAACCTTTAGTTTATTTTAAAATTACATGATGCTTTTCATGATGTATTTTTTATTTAGTTTAGAATTATTTTTTGAAAAATACATATTTAATAATTTAATAATAAAAATGAAAAATTAGGAATCATGCTTATCATGTTAGTAATTTCGAAAATGATAATAAAAAATATATATTTAATAAAAAAAATTTAAATGCCTTATGAAATCATGTTATATGTGGTTAAGAGTAATAATATGTATCATTGTTATTTCTCGATTTTGATTAAATGAAATCATGTTTAATTTTAAGTAACGCATAATGATGTAATGAAAACATTAAATGTTTTGATGCCATGATTGATGTTTTTATGCATGAGATTTTAAAAGTTATATATGATGAATTTTGCGATTTATTAGTCTTGATGGTTTTTATGATGAAATTCATTTTTCAATCCTAAACGTTGATGCATGTTTTTATTTGGCATAAAAAAAAAATATACATGTATGAAATAAATCACATGAATGAAAATAACTAAAAAGTGGAAAGGTTTCTTCTTGAAAAATTTAATTTTCTGACTTTATCGATTTTTCAAAAAGGGAAATTAATGAATCTATTTGTACCACTTTTGTGAATCTCTTGAAAATAATCTTGATTTGATGATTTAAATGAGCTTTATCGTGATTTTTCAAATTTTGTAAATTGTGATTTCTTATGCTTAAGTTAAGATTTTATATTCATGAATTAATATCTTATTCTCTTATAAGATTGAATGAATTCTATCTTTTTCATGATCTCCTAAGAATTCTTTACGTTATTTATTTAAGAGGAGATTTGTTAAAATGAATCACGGTTTCTCTTGATTTTTTAGAATTATAACTTAAGTATTCATTTTATAAATCAAGATAGTTTATGTGTTCTCTCATAACATCTTTTAAGGTTTATGACTTGAATTTTATTATCTACATCTCATCACCAAGTTTTTTTTAATATTCTTCATGTGATGATATAAATGCATGAAACACTCATGATATTATTTTGATGCATGCAATAATAAAATATTCATGATGAAAAATTATTTTGATATTCACATCTTGATATTTTCATCATTGTTTCCTTACCTTTGTCATAATTTGAATGTATGAAATAAAGGGTCTTCCCTTCTTTTTGACATTGACAAAGGTAAAGCAAAACGTGCTAGAAAGCAAACTTGCTAGCTTGCTAATCTAAAAAAGGAAGCAAGAAGTGCTATCTTGTAAATCTCAAGAGAAGCAATGTTTGTCAAGTTACACATTTCAAAAAGAGGCAAAATAGTCCATCTTGCACATCTCAAAAGATGTAAAATTTTGCTAATTTTTTTTATGTGTAAAAGTTGATAGCTTGCATACTATAAATTTGTATACCAAAAGTGCTATCTTGCCTATCTCAAGATGCAAAACATGATAACTTGCACTTTGCAACGGAAGCAAAATTATTAGCTCAAACATTGCAAAGGAAGCAAAAAATGCTAGCTTGCAACTTGCATACTTCAAGAAGTGTTGCTTTCTTGAACATCTTCAAATTTGCTAGCTTGTATGAAGTAGAACATGATATCTTACTACCTTGCATATCTACAACTTAATAGATTGAATTTTCTAAGCATGATGTCATACTCGCTAAATTTTCTACCTTCAAAATGCATGATGATAAAAATGGATATTATGTTTTTCATGCAATGTGTTGAACTTGTATTTCCAAACACATGATAGTGGAACTTCTCCTTTTTGTTGATGATAAAGGGGGAGAAGTATGATCATGTTATGCATGATGACGTGTTACAAATATTTATGATGAATATTTGTAATAATTTACATTTGGCTTGAATTCAAGGTTTTATCAATATGGGCATATTGATAAGGGGAGTTTGTTTAAACTCAGGGAGTTAAGTTTAACTCCGTCATCAATTGGTTGTCATCATAAAAAAGGGGGAGATTGTTAAATCTCATATTTTGATGATGAAACCAATTGATAATTGTGTTGATTATTTAGTTTGCATTTTGAGTGACGTAGGATGATTCGATTAGGATGAGACAAATAAAGCAGGAAAAATCATATTATGCCGGAGGAGAATATGTCAGAAAATTGGACGTCGGGCCGGAGGAACGGTCGACGTATTGATAGAAGGCTTCGGGCCATGGATTCGGGTATCAGGCCAAGAAGAGAAGATATAGCACCAAGGATATCAGAGTTACAGAGTCAATTGACCGATTGGGCAATAGGCCGTAAGAGAGGACGATGCATTGAAGAATCAGATGAAGCATCGAGAGACCAATGACATGCCGGACAACTTGATTAATGCTTAGTATTAATTGTCTATATCGAAGTTTGTTTTACATGTGTAGGATTAACTACAATAGCAAGCCATGAAGCAAAATAAAGTCCGGAGTCAAGATCAAGATCACGTCGGGAGTTCGAGAGTTCATCGGAAGTTCTAGAGGAACCAGCCGAGAAGTCTCGAGGCTTGCTAGAGAAGCTCATCGAAACTCATTAAGAAGATAATTGTGAAGTCTAGGAGCTTGCTGGGAGTCCGCCGGAACATTATCGAGAGATCATCATAAGTTCTGCAAAAGATCGCCGGAAGCTCGCTGGAAGAATAGACATAGGGACTTGTTTAGTTTAGAAAATGTCTTAGGATTTCATAGTTAGCACGTAATTGGGCTTAGATTTGGGCCAACTCAATTAGGGGCCAACTAGGCCCGTGAAGAATTATGTTGGGTCCAATAAGAGGCCCAAATAGTGCCTTAAGAAGTCTCACTATCGTGGCGCAATCTTTGAGACTGTGTCAAGCGGTTGTACCACTAGTCTGGGCGATTGTACCACCCCTAGCAGGGTGCCAAGTGGTGGTACCACCAGTCTGGGTGGTGGTACCACCCAGCACTGCATCCCAAGCGATGGTACCATCCAACGCAGTGTTAGTGCCAAACTGACACTAGGCGATAATCCCGCCCAACGCTGGTGGTGGTACCGCCTATGCCTAGGAAACCCAGGATGAGATGTTTTTAGGCTCCAAGTTTGAATCAACTTGAAGCCTATAAATACTCCTCTCATCCCTGGTTAAATAACACAAGCACAAAGTATTCAAAAGTGAGAAAACGCTGCTATAATCTCTTTAGAATCCTCCTCTTTGAGTCTAAGTGTCAGAATAGTTTGAGAGGAGTGAGTGCTTGTAAAGGTTATCTCCTAAACCCAGTAAAAGAAGAAGAGGGGTGTAAAAGGTGATTGGCCTTCGCCTATTGAAGGAAGGCCTCTAGTGGACGTCGGTGACCTCATTGGAGAAGGAAGCCGAAAGTGGATGTAGGTCACCATTGACCGAACCACTCTAAAACTCGGTTTGTATTTCTTTGAGCAATTTATCTTTATTGTAAACCTCTTTAATAGCTCACTACTTTCACTTTATATTCGAACAAGAACAAGATTTCAATTTATCTTCCCAGTTCGGTTTTCAATGTACGAAGATTTTTTAATCGAGACGTGATTTTACCGCTACACTAATTCACCCCCCTTCTTAGTGCCAACTTTGATCCTAACATTCATTGCTCTAGCAATTAATGAAAATGTCTTCTTCTCCAAATCATTCCAATCATTCATTGGAAGAGAAGATATTCTAAAACCGGATTTGACAATATGGAATAAATTCAAACCCAACGAAAGCAAGAAAACTCTCATTCGAGTTTTCTAATAAGTGTAGTCCATCCCATTGAAAAAAGGAGGATGAATGAGAGAGTGACCATCTTGAAAGTCGAAAAGAGCCATTTCTATTTGGGTGTGAAACCAAATTAGAAAACCATGGCTCTGATACCAATTGTTAGGATCAAGAGGTCGACACTAAGAGGGGGGGTGAATTAGTGTAGCGGATAAAAATATTGGTTTTGTAAAATCTGTCATATGTTGAAAACCAATTTAAAAAATGCTTAACTTTGAAAGCAATAAGAAAGAGGCTTGCAGTTAAGGTAAAGTGCATAAAGGAAATGCAAACTAGATTTTTAGAGTGGTTCGGTCAACGTGACCTACATCCACTTTCAGCTTCCTCCTCTGATGAGGTCACCAGCGTCCACTAGAGGCCTTCCTTCAAAAGGCGAAGGCCAATCATCTTTTACACCCCTCTTCTCCTTTTACCGGGTTTAGGAGATAACCCTTACAAGTACTCACACTCCTCTCTTACAGAAATCTATCACTTAGAGTAGAGGAGGGAATTATAAAGAGATTGCAGCAGCATTTCTTTCTTTTTAAACTCTTTGTGCTTGTGTGCTTTAACCAAGGATGAGAGGGGTATTTATAGGCTTCAAGTTGATTCAAACTTGGAGCCTAAAGCTTTCCTATCCCAGGTTCCCCGAGCATGAGCGGTACCACCGCCTACGTAGGTCTAGCAGTACTACCGCTTGGGGGCCAGTGCTGGGCAGTACCACCACCCAGACTGGCGGTACCACCGCCTAGCACCCTGCTAGGGGCAGTACAACCACCCAGACTAGTGGTACCACCGCTTGACATAGTCTCAAAGATTGTGTCATGAAAATAAGACTCCTTGGGGCACAATTTGGGTTTCTTATTGGACCCACATAGTTCTTACATGGGCCTTGCTGGCCCCTAATTGGGTTGGCCTAAATCCAAGCCCAATTACGTGCTAACTATGAAATCTTATGACATTTGCTAAGCAAAACAAGTCCCTATGTCTATTCTTTCGGTGAGCTTCTAGCGAACTTCCGACGATCTCTCGGCAATGTTCCGACGGACTCCCGACAAGCTCCTGAACTTCACAACGATCTTCTTGGCAAGTTTCGATGAGCTTCTCTGGCAAGCTCCGAGACTTCTCGGCCGTTTCCTCCAAAACTTTCGACGAATGTCTGGACTTCCGACGAACTCTTAAACTCCCAACATGATTCGATCTTGACTCCGGGACTCCATTTTGCTTCATGCCTTGCTATCATAGTTAATCCTACACATATAAAAGCATACTTTGATCTAGACAATTAATCCTAAGCAATTAATCAAGTTGTCCAGCATGTCATTGATCCCTCGACACTTCGTCCGATTCTTCGACGCATCGTCCTCTCTTGTGGGCTATTGTCTAATCAGCCAGTTGACTCCACAACTCTAATATCCTTGGTGCAATGTTCGCTCTCCTAGTCGTTAGGATCGGAGCAGCACTAAGAGGGGGGGTGAATTAGTGCAACAGATTAAAACGTTGGTTTCAACAAATCTTTCGTACGATAAAAATCGGAATCGGAAGTGCTTAACTTGAAAGCATATTCGCAAAGTTGTGCAGCAAAGGTAATGATGAAATAAAGCAAGTAAGAAGGTTTGCAGTAATGTAAATAGCAGTAATGAAATGCAAACCAGAGATTACGCCGTTTTTGAAGTGGTTCAGTCAAGTGACCTACATCCACTTGCGAGGCCCCTCTTCGATGAGGCTCCAACCTTCCACTAGCAAAACTCTTGAAAGGGAAGGGTGAATACCCCTCTTACAACTCTTTTACAAGCGGTTCACTCTCATACAGATTTTCAGCAAGAAAGAAGGAGGTGAACACTAGCAAATTGAAAACAAGACTAGCTAAGACTTTTCTAAGGCCTTTCTCTTAAACAATTGCTGCTCAAAAAGTTGTAATCAGATTTGAGGGGTATTTATAGGCCTAAAGAGGATTCAAATTTGGGCTCCAAATTTGAATTCTCATTGGGTTCCCGATGCTGGCAGTGCCACCGCCTGTCAGTGTCAGACGCTGACAGTGCTGGGCGGTGCCACTATCCAGCTCTCGGGTGCTGGACGGTACAACCGCCCAGTCTGGCAGTGCCACCGCCAGACCCTTCGGTTCACTGGTTGGGCTTCAAACTTTGCCCAAACCAAGTCTAATTTTGGGCCCAATTGGCCCCTAACCAGGATATAGGATTATCTCTTAATCCTAATCCTAATTACAAGTGAACTACATAACAAAAAAAACATCCTAAGCAAGTTTTCAATCGCGAACGTCGAGTCTTGTTCCGGCGAGCTTTCCGACGAACTTCTCCCGACAGACTCCCAACAAGCTCTCGAACTTGTGATGACTTTAATGAGTAGCCGAGCCTTCTTGGTGATCTCCGTGAACCTCCGACGATCTCTTCGGCGAACTTCCGAAAATTCCGACAGGTTCCCGATTTCTTCTCGGTTGGTTCCGGCAGCATCTCCGACGATTCTTCGGACTCTTAAACGTCCATCGAACTTGACTCCGGTATCCTTGCTTTGTGTTTTCTGGTTATCGTAGTTAATCCTGCACACTTAACTCAATAATATGGATTAGATCAATTAACCCATCAATTGATTTTATCATCAAAATCCGAGATTCAACAATCTGCCCCATTTTTATGATGACAATCAATTGATGACGGAGTTAAACATAACTCCCCCTATCTATATGCCATATTATGAGAAGATAAAAACACTTGAATTCCATCCCATTGAATTCAAGCATAAACCGATAAGTTCTAACCGTAGAACTTATCGTTATTATAATTAAGCATATTGTAAATGCGAACTTCGATGAAAATCCTTTTCAAGTCGAAAGATAAGAGACAAATTTTACTACGACAGGAGATAAAGATTTTCAACATGAATTTCCTGATATACATGTTAGACATGCTTTCAATATGATCAATCGATCTTGCGATATTCTTAAAGATTTTGCAAGGCATATAAGACATCCATCGATCGATCACTTTTCTCAAAGATTTTGAAAAGCTTTTACAATTCATATAAGTCATGCTATTAAAATGATACAAGTCATCACTTTTCTCCCCCTTTGTCATCAACAAAAAGGGAATGAGACTTGAAGCACGTAGTTTGTCATACAAAGATTATATTATTCAAAATTAAGTATGCTAAAATATTTACGCAGAGTTCATCTTAAATGAAAATTCAGCATTCATCCATATTATCAAATCTCTTCGTTCTATAAGTAACAAAAGTTGTAGATGTACAAGGAAGAGATTCAGATAAGACAAAAAAACGTTTCAAGTAGTAACTCCAATAAGTCAAGATCATAATTTGAATACAAATTCATTCAAATTCAATTCGTCAACTTGAAACTCATAATCAAGCCATCAAAATCAATTTCGAGATTCAAAATATCATAAAATCATTAATCTTGAACAGATGGGAGCAGTGTTTGACTCAAGATAGGATAAGAAAATTTAACATGTCATTAGAATCAAAAGAGAAGGATCAGTTCACCGAGGAACAGAGAGAGAATGAAAAATTTTACGAAAAATCCATTCAAACAAGTTTATTGTTTAGGGACAATTTAACATATCTAATTCCCTTCTAATGAATTCAAATTGGTCTTCATTCAAGGCTTTTGTAAATATATCTGCTAATTGATGTTTCGTGTCAATGAATTCTAGAACAACATCATTGTTAAGGACATGATAACGTATGAAATGATGCCTAATGTTAATGTGCTTAGTTCTAGAGTGCTGAATTGGATTTTTAGTAAGACATATGGCACTAGTATTATCACATTTTATGGGAATATTTTTAAAGTGAATTCCATAGTCTTCTAATGTATTTTTCATCCAAACAACTTGTGCACAGCATGCACTTGCAGCAATGTATTCGGCTTTCGTCGTAGATACTGCAATTGAATTTTGTTTCTTGGAAGTCCAAGAAACAAGTGCATGTCCTAAAAATTGGCATGTTCCGGATGTACTTTTTCTATCTATCCTGCATCCGCCAAAATTGGCATTCGCAAAAGCTATTAAATCAAAATTTTCAGATTTTGGATACCACAATCCTAAATTTGGAGTTCCTTTAAGATACCTAAATATTCTTTTAACACTTTTAAGATGAGATAATTTAGGATTTGATTGAAACCTAGCGCAAAGTCCTACACTAAACATAATATCTGGTCTAGTCACGGTAAGGTAGAGTAGACTACCTATCATTCCCCTATATGTTTTTTGATCGAAATTTTTACTATTTTCATCTATATCTAACTTAGTCGCAGTACTCATAGGGGTGTTTATTGCTTTTGAATTATCCATGTTAAATTGTTTTAACAATTCTAATGTATATTTAGATTGGTTAAGAAATATACCATCCCAAAGTTGTTTGATTTGTAATCCTAAAAAGAAGGTTAATTCACCCATTAAACTCATTTCAAATTCATGACTCATACATTTGGCAAATGATTCACATAGTGATTCATCCGAAGAGCCAAAAATAATATCGTTAACATAAATTTGCACAATAAGAAAATTATTTTCAAAATGTTTAATAAACAATGTAGTATCAACCTTGCCTTTGGTAAAATTATTTAAAATAAGCTCTAGGGGCTTGTTTCAAGCCATAGAGAGCCTTAGTCAATTTGAATACATGATTAGGAAAAAGAGAATTTTCAAATCCGGGAGGTTGTTCGTCATATACTTCTTCGAAAATAAAACCATTCAAGAAGGCACTTTTGACATCCATTTGAAATAGTTTAAAATTATTACTACTAGCATAGGCAAGGAGCATCCTTATGGCTTTTAATCGAGCCATGGGAGCGAAGGTTTCTTCGTAATCGATACCTTCTTCTTGGTTGAAACCTTTGGCCACTAATCTAGCCTTGTTTCTAACCACGATACCATTTTCATCTTGCTTGTTTCTAAAGACCCATTTAGTACCAATGACTAAATGGTCACTAGGTCTAGGAACAAGCTTCCATACCTTATTCCTCTCAAATTGATTCAATTCCTCTTGCATTGCGATAACCCAAAAATCATCTTTTATGGCCTCGTCAATGCATTTAGGTTCGATTTGAGAAAGGAAGGCAGCGTTAAGCACAAAATTCTTGAAAGAGGAACGAGTTTGAACCCCTTTTGATGTATCCCCTATAATTAGCTCCTTTGGATGAGCATCTATGTACTTCCATTCCTTAGGTAATGAAATTTGGGAAGAAAGTGCATCCAAGTTGCTATTTTGAGGAGGGGTTCATTTAAATTCAAATTATCAAAACCAAGATCATCATCAAAATCATTTTTCTTTAAATTTGAAACTTCATTAAAAAACTACATGAATAGACTCTTCTATTACTAAGGTTCTTTTTGTTAAAAACCCGAAAAGCCTTAGAAACGGAAGAGTAACCAAGAAAAAGATGCCTTCATCGGTTTTAGCATCAAATTTTCCTAAGGCATCACTTTCATTTAAAATAAAGCATTTACAACCCAAAACTTTAAAATAGGAAATATTTAGTTTTCGTTATTCCATAATTCATAGGGAGTTTTTTTTGATAAAGATGGTCTTATTAGGACTCTATTCATGATGTAGCAAAAGCCATATTTACTGGCTTATTTAAAAATACTTAGGTAAACTATGTTCATTTAATATAGTTCTTGCCATTTCTTGTAGGTTTCTATTTTTTCTTTCACTACTCCATTTTGTTGGGGATTCCTCGGAGTGGAGAAGTTGTGATTGTATCCATTAACTTCACAAAAATTTTGAAAGTCACGGTTTTGAAATTCGCCACCGTGATCACTCTGAATTGATGAAATCATGAAACTTTTTTTGTTTTGAGTGAGTTTACAAAATCTAGAGAAACACTTGAAATAATCACTTTTGTGAGCTAAGAAATAGGTCCAAGTGTATCTAGTATAGTCATCCACAATTACAAATGCATATTTGCTTCCTCCTAGACTTGTCGTATCAATTGGTCCAAATAAGTCCAAATGAATCAATTGTAATGGTCTAGTGGTGCTAATTTGAGTTTTTTATTTGAAACTAGTTTTTATTTATTTACCTGGTTGACATGCATCGCATACTTTGTCCTTAATAAACTTTATATTTGGAATTCCTCCCACTAATTCTCTAGATGAGATCTTAGATATTAGTTTCATGCTTGCATGGACTAGTCTTATATGCCAAAGCCAAGCATCATCATTTAAAGCAGAGAAGCACATTTCATTACTTAGTTCATCAAGATTGATGGTGTAGACATTATTTTGTTTTAATGCAATCATAGTCATGTTATGGTTTGGTTTTTCAATAATACATACATTTGATTCAAATCTAATGATATAACCTTTATCGCATAATTGACTAACACTCAAGAGATTATGTTTCAATCCATCAACTAGTAAGACATCATCAATAGAAAATTTTAATTTGTTACCTTTGGTTCCCTTGCCAATGATTTTCCCTTGGTTGTTGTCTCCAAAAGTGACGTACCCTTCTTCTTTGCTAGTGAGCATAGAGAAATGAGATGGATCTCCAGTCATATATCTTGAGCATCCACTATCTAGATACCATCTCTTGCTCCTAGCTTGTGATGGTGTATGTTTCTACAAGAAGGGATTATTTTTATGTACCCATTTTCTTTTGGGTGCCTTAAAAACTTGTTCATCATATTGCATAGAATTGATCATGGTTCCTTTAGGAACCCAAATTAGTTTGTTCGGACTAATTTTCTTGAATGGACATCTATAAGTTTTATGTCCATAGTTGCAACAAAAGTTGCAATGGCTTTGGTGCCAAACATGTAAGACGGGGCCTTTAATGAAGGTGGTTGGATTTTGGTGTGGACTTCTCACAAATCCGATTCCACTTCTTTTAGGAACGTCACCCTTATTTGTAAGGATCATGTTCAAAGATTTGCTACCAACCTCGAATTTCTTCAAGGTGTCCTTAAGTAGCAAGTTCTCCTTTTGGAGAGATTCTAGATCATGGCATTTTATACATGGAGCTAAACCATCATGATATTCAGTTTTTAATTTATCGATATCACAAGTGAGACTATCATGCTCCTTTTTTTAGCAATTTATATTTTCTACTAATTATCTTACATTCATCAAATAACTCATGGAAAGCATTTAATAATTCATGATAAGGTAAATCTGCATCAATTAAATCCGTTACCTCTTCTCCGATGGCCATTAGGGCGTAATGAGCAATTTGCTCGGTGTTGGACTCCTCTTTTTCGGACGCGCTTGAATCATCCCATGTTGCTTTGAGCGCCTTCTTCTTCGATGTTCTCTTTTTGGCTTAAGGACAATCGTTCTTGTAGTGTCCCAGTTTTTTACATTCATAGCAAATCACTTGGTCCTTCTTTTGTTCAAATTTATTTTTTGTATTATTTTTCAATTTGTTCTTCCTTAAATATTTTTAAAATTTTTGAGTCAAAAGTGCAATGTCATTGTCACTGTCCTCATCATTTGATGTTCCTTTCAAGTGGTCTTCTTGTGATTTGAGTGTCATATCCTTCCTGTTCTTTGGAAGGGGGTTCTCGAGCTCGTCATGAGCTTGACATGTCATTTCGTAGGTCATTAGAGACCCAATGAGTTCTTCAAGAGGGAATGTTTTAAGGTCTTTGGCCTCTTGAATGGCCGTAACTTTTGGATCACAATTTTTAGGGAGGGATCTTAAGATTTTAGTTACTATTTCAAAGTTAGTAAAATCTTTACCAAGAGCTTTGAGTCCATTGATGACATCCGTAAACCGGGTGTACATGTCTCCGATGGACTCACTTGGTTTCATTCGAAAGAGTTCGTAAGAGTGCACAAGGATGTTGATTTTGGATTCTTTCACTTGGCTAGTGCCTTCATGAGTGACCTCAAGAGTTCTCCAAATATCAAAAGCCGAATCACAAATTGAAACACGATTAAATTCATTTTTGTCCAGTGCACAAAACAAGGCATTCATAGCCTTTGCATTTAAAGCAAAAACCTTCTTATCCGATTCATTCCATTCACTCATCGGAAGAGAAGATTTTTGAAATCCGTTTTCAACAATAGTCCAAAGCTCGAAATCCATAGAAATGAGGAAGATCCTCATCCGAGTCTTCCAATATGTGTAATTCAACCCATTAAACATAGGTGGACGTGTGATAGAGTGTCCCTCATGCATACCGGAGTAAGCCATCTCTCTTGGGTATTAAACCAAATATGAGAGTGAGCCTTGCTCTGAAACCAATTGTTAGGATCGGAGCGGCACTAAGAGGGGGGGGTGAATTAGTGCAATGGATTAAAACGTTGGTTTCAACAAATCTTTTATACGATAAAAATCGGAATCGGAAGTGATTAACTTGAAAGCGTATTCGTAAAGTTGTGCAGCAAAGGTAATGATGAAATAAAGCAAGTAAGAAGTTTTGCAGTAATGTAAATAGCAGTAATGAAATGCAAACCAGAGATTACACCGTTTTTGAAGTGGTTTGGTCAAGTGACCTACATCCACTTGCGAGGCCCCTCTTCGATGAGGCTCCCACCTTCCACTAGCAAAACTCTTGAAAGGGAAGGGTGAATACCCCTCTTACAACTCTTTTACAAGCGGTTCACTCTCTTACAGATTTTCAGCAAGAAAGAAGGAGGTGAACACTAGCAAATTGAAAACAAGACTAGCTAAGACTTTTCTAAGGCCTTTCTCTTAAACAATTGCTGCTCAAAAAGTTGTAATCTCAGTTGAGATTTGAGGGGTATTTATAGGCCTCAAGAGGATTCAAATTTGGGCTCCAAATTTGAATTCTCGTTGGGTTCCCGATGCTGGCAGTGCCACCGCTTGTCAGTGTCAGACGCTGACAGTGCTAGGCGGTGCCACCGCCCAGCTCTCGGGTGCTGGGCGGTGCAACCGCCCAGTCTGGCAGTGCCACCGCTAGACCCTTCGGTTCACTGGTTGGGCTTCAAACTTAGCCCAAACCAAGTCTAATTTTGGGCCCAGTTGGCCCCTAACCAGGATATAGGATTATCTATTAATCCTAATCCTAATTACAAGTGAACTACATAACAAAAAAAACATCCTAAGCAAGTTTTCAACCGCGAACGTCGAGTCTTGTTCCGGCGAGCTTTCCGACGAACTTCTCCCGACGGACTCCCAGCAAGCTCCCGAACTTGTGATGACTTTAATGAGTAGCCGAGCTTTCTCAGTGATCTCCGTGAACCTCCGACGATCTCTTCGGCGAACTTCCGAAAATTCCGACAGGTTCCCGATTTCTTCTCGGTTGGTTCCGACAGCATCTCCGACGATTCTTCGGACTCTTAAACGTCCATCGAACTTGACTCTGGTATCGTTGCTTTGTGTTTTCTGGTTATCGTAGTTAATCCTGCACACTTAACTCAATAATATGGATTAGATCAATTAACCCATCAATTGATTTTATCATCAAAATCTGAGATTCAACACTAGTCCCGATGCCCGAATCCATGGCCTGATGCCTTTTGTCAATAGGTTGACCAATCCACCGGCCCGACGTCCAATCTTCTGACATGTTCCTCCAGCCCAACATGATTTTTCCTGTTTTAATTGTCTCATCCTGATCGAAGCATCCTACGTCACTCAAAATGCAGATTAAAACGTAAACATATATTGATTGGTTTTATTATCAAAATCTAAGAGTCAACAATTAAGACATCATTACTGCAATTTGTATTCTGATGCATCAATCGCTTCTTCTAGCGAGCTTCCGGCGAACTTCCGGTGAACATCCAATGAACCCTCGACGATGCTACGGTGGACTCCCGGCAAGCTCCTAGACTTCACAATAATCTTCTTAGTAAGTTCTAATGAACTTCTTTGGCAAGCTTTTGGACTTCTCAGAATGTTCCCATAGAACTTCCAATGAATGTCCGGACTTCTAACAAACTCTCGAACCCCCAACGTGATCTTGGTCTTGACTCCGGCTCAATACCTACTGCATGTCTTACTTGTTGAATCTCGTATTTTGATGATGAAACTACTTGATATATGTCTATGATTGAATCTGCGTTTTGAGTGACACAGGGTGCTTCGATCAGGATGAGACAATTAAAGTAGGAAAATCATGTTGTGCCGAAGGAACATGTCAGAAGATTGGACGTCGGGCCGGTGGATCGGTCGACGTATCGACAGAAAAACTTCGAGCCATGGACTCGACATCGGGCCAAGAAGAGCGGTATTGTGCCAAGGATATCGGAGTTATGGAGTCAAGCGCCAATTGGGCAATAGGCTGCAGGAGAGGACGATCATGAAGAATCGGACGAAGGCGTCGAGGGACCACCGATCATGCCGGACAACTTGGTTAAATTGCTTAGGAT
Organism: Musa schizocarpa; assembly: GCA_900464855.2. Classification (NCBI taxonomy): domain Eukaryota; kingdom Viridiplantae; phylum Streptophyta; class Magnoliopsida; order Zingiberales; family Musaceae; genus Musa; species Musa schizocarpa. The sequence continues at coordinate 20,345,391 of LS990923.1, read as the reverse complement.
TAATTGTCTCGATCGAAGTTTTGTTTTAATTATGCAGGATTAACTATGATAACGATGAAGACATAAAAAGCGAAACAAAGTGTCGGAGTCAAGCGAAAAGGATTTGTTGCGAGTTCGAGAGTTCGACGGAAGTCCGAAGGTTAAATCGGGAATGCTACGAGCTTCGCCGAAAAGATCGGAGCTTGCCGAAGAAGCTCATTGGAACTTCGCTAAGATCAAATCGTGAAGTCTAGGAGCTTGCCGGGAGTCCGCATAGAATGGTTTCCAGAGTTCATCGGAAGACCGCCGGAAGTTTGCGGGAAGCTTGCGGAAAGAAGTCTTGACTTGCGGACTTTGTAATAGCTTAGAAAATGTCTTTAAATTCATAGTTAGCACGTTAATTAGGGTTAGGATTAGGTGTTAATCCTATAACCCAAGTAGGGGCCAATTAGGCTCAAGTTGGGACTGGTTTGGGCCAAGTTTGGAGCCAAACCAAGTGAGCTGAAATAGTAAAAAGAGGTGGCACCGCCGGGGTTGGAGGTAGCACCGCCGGGGCTAAGTCTCCCAGCGAGGCGGGCGGTGCAACCGCCCCACCAGGAGGTGCAACCGCCTGGGCTAAGTCTCCCAAGCGAGACTAGGCGGTGCAACCGCCACAGCCGAGGAGGTGCAACCGAGCTGAGCTCGATCTTCGAGCTAGACCGGCGGTGCAACCTCCTTGATAGAGAGGTAGTAGCACCGCTGAGCTCGGTCTTGAGCTCAGGCAGAGAAGGTGCAACCGCCTCGGTCGAGGAGGTGGCACCGCCTGGGGTTCATCTCTGAACCGGTTTCGAGCCGTTGCAACCCCCCACAGAAGGTGCAACCGCTGGGCTCGATCTCCGAGCTCTGCCAAAAGGTGTGCAACCTCTCCGGTCGAGGAGTGCAATCGCCTGATCCCGGAATTCCGAGATTTGATCGTTTTGAGCTCCAAATTTGAACTGGGTTGGGGCCTATAAATACCCCACCCATTCAGCACAGAAAGAGCAACAGATCCACACCGAATTCTTGATCTTTTCTGTGATTCTAAGAGCTCAAATTTGTGTAAAGTCCAAAAGTTCTCCTCTTTCTGTTCTTCAAGTCTTGAGTTGTAAAGAGAGGAGAGAAAGGATCTGTAAGGGTTGTCTCCTGAGCCCGTCAAAAGGAGAGAAACTGTAAAAGAGCAGTTGGCCTTCGCCTATTGAAGGAAGGCCTCTAGTTGACGTCGGTGACCTCATCGGTGGAGGAAGCCAAAAGTGGAGTAGGTCAAGACTGACCGAACCACTCTAAATCTCTGGTTTGCTTTTATTTTGAGCATTTTATCATTACTGCAAACCTCCTACATAGCTACTGCTCTCTGCGCTTTTACAAACAAGTTTCTAAGTTCTAATCTTTCCGAATCTGCATTCAGACATAAAACGGTGTTTTCGTACGATCTTTACATCGCAGCTTACATTTACGTCTTGAGTCAGTTTATAACTGCAAACTGTCTTTTGCGCTTTTACGAACGAGTTTCTTTGCAGTTTACGTTTACGTCTTGATTCCATTCATAACTGTGAACTGTCATCTGCGCTTAGACGTAAACTGCGTTTAGATGTAAACTGTGCTTAGACGTAAACTGTGTTTGGACGCAAACTGCGTTTAGACGTAAACTGCACAGTCACAAACTGTGTTTAGACGCAAAACTAAACTCAGGCATAAAACTGTGTTTAGACGCAAAACTGTGTTTAGACGCAAACTAAACTTAGGCATAAACTGTGTTTAGACGCAAAACTGTGTTTAGACGCATAAACTGTGCTTAGACGCATAATCTCGCGCTTAGGCGCAAACTAAAAACTTAGATGCAAACTAAACAGACGAAATCTGCATTTAGGCATAAACTGCATTTAGACACAAAACTGCATTTAGATGCAAACTCGTAAACTGCACTTAGATACAAACTGTGAATCGGCTTTTGCATCATAATAGATTTTATCGAACGAACGCACCTTTCGGTTTTAATCGCTGTAAGATTTCCGCTGCACTAATTCACCCCCCCCCCCTTAGTGCTCTTGATCCTAACAATTGGTATCAGAGCGGGGTATTTCTCATTTTGGATTTACACCCGAGAGAAATGGCTCTTCAAGAGGGCTTTTCGGTCTTTAGTCCCACCATTCTTTTTTACAGGATTAGACTACACTTATTGGAAAACTCGAATGAGAGTTTTCTTGATTTCTCTAAATCTAGATTTATGGAATATCGTTGAAAACGGTTTTCAACTTCCCTCTAAACCGATGAACGAATGGTCGGATTTAGAGAAGAAGTATTTTTTCTTTAAACGCAAAGGCTATGAATGCCTTATTTTGCGCTTTGGACAAAATGAGTTCAATCGGGTTTCTTTGTGCAAAAAACGGCTTTTCGATATCTGGCGCACTCTTGAAATCACGCGAGGGAACTAGTAGGGTCAAAGACTCGAAAGTTAATATTTTACTGCATGATTTCGAGCTTTTTCATATGAAACCAAAGCGAAACCGTTGTTGACATGTACACCCGTTTCTGGATGTCGCCAATGGTTTAAAATCGCTTGGTAAAAGCTTTTCGGATTTTGAACTCTTTAACAAAGTTTTATGCTCACTTTCTAAAACTTGGGATTCAAAAGTAACTGCTATTCAAGAATCGAAAAACTTGAACCAATTTCCACTTGAAGAACTAATTGGTTCATTGATGACATATGAAATGGTGCACAATGCACATGATGAACATGTTGAACACAATCACCTTCCAAAGAACAGGAAGGATTTGGAACTCTGGACAAATGAATGCCACTTGAGCGATGACTCAAGTGATGAGGACAATGATGAACAAAACAACCTTCCAAAGAACAGGAAGGATTTGGGACATAGAACATTTGAAGACCACTCGAGCATAAGCTCAATGATGGTGAACTTAAACTACAAATGAAACGAAAATTAAAAAGCAAAAAGAAACGAACTACTTGCTTTGAACATGAGAAGAAGAACAAAAAATTGGGATGAATCGAGCTCCTCAGAAGGCGAGGAGAAAATCAACAAAGACAGAGGTGGCAAACTACGCCTTCAAGCCTTTTCGACGCGAGGTAATCAAAATGCCTTTAATTTACTTTGAAATTACATGATGCTTTTCATAAAGCATTTTTTTTAATTTTCTAGAAAATTGCATGTTTAATAATCTTATAATGAAAATACAAACAATTAGGAATCATGCTTATCATTTTAGTAATTTTGAAAATAATCATGAAAATTGCATGTTTATGATAAACAAAATGATTTTGATTAAAAATACCTTATGAAATCATGCTATATGTGGTTGAGAAGTAATAATGTGTATCATGTTAATTTCCATTGTTATTTCTCGATGAAATCATGAATCTATTTATAAATTTTGTGAGCCATAAAAATGATTTTGATAATTTAAAATTGAAATAAGTTTTATCAAAATCATGATCTTGATTTATCAAATTGAATGAATTGAAAATGAATAATGAATTTTCTCTTGAATGATTGTGACTTGTATTCCTTGTATTCATGATATGATTTTTATGCAATTCTTTGTACTCATGAAATATTTATCTCATCACCCAATTATTCCTTTTCAATACTCCTCAAGTGATGATATGAATGCATGAGATATTCATGAATTTATTTTGATGTATGCAAATGAGAAGTTTCGATCATGCATGGTAGGATGCAATGTGACAAATTAATATCATGATTATTTAAAATATTTATGATTTGGAATGATGCACATGTTTTTTTTTATGTGTATCATGAATGCTTTAAATGATAAATGTTTGGAATCATGATTAAAATGAAGTGATAAATACTGATTCAATGTTCGGTATCATGAATACTTCATTATCATACATTAAAATAGTGATAAATATTTTGAAAATAAATGATTGTATCATGTTAGATGATTTTATATATTATGCATGATAAGCTATAAGTGGTGAATGAAACAATGATTGAAATAATATGAATGATGATTTGGAATCATGCATATAATAATGAGTTTATTTGTTTTGAAAATGTGCATGTTTTAATTTGAAAATATAATGATGCACAAATAAGATTGATACTAACCTTTGTCATGATTTAAAAATTGATGTAAAGGGTTTTTCCCTTCTTTTTGACAATGACAAAAGGGGAGATAGCTAGCTTGCACAATTCAAGAAGAAAGCAAAAATTGCACTTCTCAAAAGAGAAGAAATTGCTATCTTGAACATCACTAAGAAGTGCTATCTTGCAGATCTCAAGACACACAAATGCAATCATGCAAAATTTGTAATTCTGCACATCATTAAAATTTATGATGCTTTGGTGATTATGCATGTTCTAAAATGTTATAAAATTCACTAGCTTGCATGATGTAGAACTTAGCTATATTGAACATCACCAAAGAATGCTATCTTGCCTATCTCAAGAAGCAAAAAGTTAACTTGCACATCTAGCAAAACTTATATTTCAAGAAGCAAGAGTTGCTTTCTTGAACATCACAAAATTGCTAGCTTGCGGGCTTTAAAATTTAGAAATTTTTTGCTAGCTTGTATATGGTAAACTTGCTATCATACTACCATGATGATGAGCATGTCTTATCTTTATAATTGTATTTGAAAAACTATGGCAAAAAATATGTCCTAATGATTGAACGTGTTAAAATTATTTTTCAACCTTCTTGATTGAATGATTGAATCACTTGATTGGCATAATGATTTTACACAATTACATGTTGAAAATTATGTGCTTGAATACAAAACTTCCATGGTAACAAGTATGCTTTACCTTCATGATTGTAATTGAATATCTATAGCAAAACCTTGTCCGAATGGAAGAAAGAGTCAAATTTCATTTTTTACGTTCTCTTGAATCTAACATATCAAGTTCACTCTCTTCCAAACTTAACAAGCATATGTCATATCAAGTTTAGTTCATATCATTGATTTTTGACATATGTAATTAACTAACAAATACATTTCTCATACACACATCATGTGAAAAATAATTTTTTTTGAGAAATGGATTTGATGAATATGGATGAAAGTGTTTTTTACTTGCAAGGATTTATTTCACATACATAACAACAAGCACTTATGCTTAAAATTTGCTTATATCGTTCTCCGTTTTGTTGATGACAAAGGGGGAGAAATATATGAATTGATGCTATGAACACTAATGCTATGCTTGCATCATCAAGAGATATATGAATTGATATGATTGCCATATTTGCAATGCTTGCATCATTAAGAGATATATGAATTGATGCTATGATTGCCAAACTTGCATTATGCCATGTTTGCATCATGCGTTAAGATATCAAGAACTTGTATCGTAATTTTACGCGTTGATATCTTACCATGTGATGAAATGCTATAATTGATAAACACTTGAAATGTTTGCGTTATGATATCAAAAGCTTACATCGCAATTTTTCATGTTGATAATTGATATTAGCAAACTTGCATGATGATAAAACTTGATATTATGATTTTCATGCAATGAGTTGAACCAATATCACACACACTTGATTGTGGTACTTCTCAATTTTGTTGATGACAAAGGGGGAGAAGTATGTTGATGACATGACATGTGATGCATAAGTTTATGCATATGTTCATGTTGACGTGTTGCAAGTATTCATGATGAATATTGCAATGACTTGAATTCAGTTTGAATTAAAGGTTCTATCAATATGGCATATTGATAGGGGGAGTTTGTTTAAACTGTGGGAGTTAAGGTTAACTCCGTTTATGATGATATGTTGCTTAGATTTTTGAATCTAAGAGTTTCTATCAATATGGCATATTGATAGGGGGAGTTTGTTTAAACTCCGGGAGTTAAGTTTAACTCCGTCATCAAGTAGTTGTCATCATCAAAAAGGGGGAGATTGTTGAATCTCGTATTTTGATGATGAAACTACTTGATATATGTTTATGATTTAATCTGCATTTTGAGTGACGAGGGTGCTTCGATCGAGGATGAGACAATTAAAGCAGGAAAATCATGTTGTCTTAAAGGAACATGTCGAAGATTGGACGTCGGGCGGTGGATCGGTCGGCGTGATCGACAGAAGGCTTCGAGCCGTGGACTCGGGCATTGGGCCAAGAAGAGCGGGTATTGTGCCAAGGATATCGGAGTTGCAGAGTCAACTGGCCGATTGGGCAATAGGCTGCGAGGAGAGGACGATCTTGTAGAAGAATCGAACAAAGCGTCGAGGGACCAATGACATGCCGGACAACTTGGTTAAATTGCTTAGGATTAATTGTCTCGATCGAAGTTTTGTTTTAATTGTGCAGGATTAACTATGATAACGATGAAGACATAAAAGCGAAACAAAGTGTCCAGTCAAGCGAAAAGGATTTGTTCGCGAGTTCGAGAGTTCAAGGAAGTCCGAAGGTTAAGTCGGGAATGCTACCAAAGCTTGCCGAAAAGATCGGAGCTTGCCGAAGAAGCTCATTGGAACTTCGCTAAGATCAAATCGTGAAGTCTAGGAGCTTGCCGAGTCCGCAGAATGGTTTCCGAGAGTTCATCGAAAAGACCGGAGGAAGTTTGCGGGCTTCATGAGAAGAAGTCTTAACTTGTGGACTTTGTAATAGCTTAGAAAATGTCTTTAAATTCATAGTTAGCATGTTAATTAGGGTTAGGATTATGTGTTAATCCTATAACCCAAGTAGGGGCCAATTAGGCTCAAGTTCGGACTGGTTTGGGCTAAGTTTGGAGCCAAACCAAGTGAGCTGAAATAGTAAAAGAGGTGGCACCGCCAGGGTTGGAGGTAGCACCGCCCAAGCTAAGTCTCCCAGCGAGACTGGGCGGTGCAACCGCCCCAGCCAAGAGGTGCAACCGCCTGGGCTAAGTCTCCCAGCGAGACTAGGCGATGCAACCTTGAGCCAGAGGTGGTACACTTTGAGCTCGATCTTCGAAGCTAGACTAGGCGGTGCAACCTCCCCGATAGAGGTAGCACCGCCTGAGCTCGGTCTTGAAGCTCAAGCGAGAGAGGTGCAACCGCCTCGATCGGGAGGTGGCACCGCTGGGGGCTCAATCTCCGAAAGCGGACTTCGAGGCGGTGCAACCACCCTGACAGAGGTGTGCACCGCTTTGGCTCGATCTCAGAACTCTGCCGGTGGGCGGTGCAACCTCTCCAATCGAGAGGTGCAACCCTTTGATCCCGGATTTCGGGGATTTGATCGTTTTGAGCTCCAAATTTGAACTGGGTTGGGGCCTATAAATACCCCACCCATTCAGCACAGAAAAACAACAGATCCACACCGAATTCTTGATCTTTTTCTGTGATTCTAAGAGCTCAAATTTGTGTAAAGTCCAAAAGTTCTCCTCTTTCTATTCTTCAAGTCTTGAGTTGTAAAGAGAGAGAAAAGGATATGTAAGGGTTGTCTCCTGAGCCCGTCAAAAGGAGAGAAACTGTAAAGGGTAGTTGGCCTTCGCCTATTGAAGGAAGGCCTCTAGTTGACGTCGGTGACCTCATCGGTGGAGGAAGCCAAAAAAGGAGTAGGTCAAGACCCCCAGAACCACTCTAAATCTCTGGTTTGCTTTTATTTTGAGCATTTTATCATTACTGCAAACCTCCTACATAGCTACTGCTCTCTCACGCTTTTACGAACAAGTTTCTAAGTTCTAATCTTTCCGAATCTGCATTCAGGCGTAAAAGCGGTGTTTTTAAATTGATCTTTACATCGCAACTTACATTTACGTCTTGAGTCTGTTTATAACTGCAAACTGTCTTTTGCGCTTTTACGAACGAGTTTCTGTGCAGTTTACGTTTACGTCTTGATTCCATTTACAACTGCAAACTGTCTTCTGCGCTTTTACGAACGAGTTTCTTTGCAGTTTACGTTTACCTTTTGATTCCATTCATAACTGCGAACTGTCATCTGCGCTTAGACGTAAATTGCGTTTAGATTTAAACTGTGCTTAGACGTAAACTGTGTTTGGACGCAAACTGCGTTTAGACGTAAACTGCGCTTAGACGCAAACTGTGTTTAGACGCAAACTGCGCTCAGACGCAAACTGTGTTTAGACTTAAACTGTGTTTAGACGCAAACTGCGCTTAGACACAAATTGTGTTTAGACGCAAACTATGTTTAGACATAAACTAAACAGGGCGCAAACTAAACTTAGATGCAAACTAAACAGACGCAATCTGCATTTAGAAGCAAACTGTATTTAGACACAAAACTGCATTTAGACGCAAACTGCGTAAACTGCACTTAGATACTAATTCACCCCCCCCCCCCTCTTAGTGCTCTTGATCCTAACATTACTATCATCGTAGTTAATCCTGCACACTTTTTTCAATATATAGATTAGATAACCAAATGACAATTTACTTTATCATCAAAATTCAAGATTCAATAACCTCTTAACTTGCTTTACATCCACTATACATCTTCTGGACACTTTTAAGCTATCTTTACAAAAATTCTTTTATGTTAACCTCTCTTTGAAATGGTTTTCGTCGAAATCGATTTTTATCGTATGAAGGTTTTTTGAACTGACGTAATTTTACCGCTACACTATTTCACCCCACCCCCCCCCCCCTCTTAGTGCCGACTTATTCCTAACAGTTGGTATCAGAGCCTCGTATTTCTCATTTTGTTTAACACCCAAGAGAAATGACACTTTTCAGCTTTCAAGAGGGATTTTCTCTTATTTGTCCTTCCTTTTTCAATGGGATGGACTATACTTATTGGAAAACTCGAATGAGAGTTTTCTTGCTTTCATTGAATCTTAATTTATAGCACATAGTCAAATTTGGTTTTCAAAGGTCTTCTCTTCCAATGAACCATTTCAATGATTTGGAGAATAAGACTTTTCTTTAAATGCAAAGGCTATGAATATCTTGTTTTGTGCCTTAGATAAAACTAAGTTTAATCTGGTTTCTATGTGCAAAACGACTTTTGAAATATGGCACACTCTCAAAATCATAAATGAAGGCACTTGCAAAGTTAAAAATTCAAGAATTAACTTTTTAATGCATGATTTTTAACTTTTTCG
>LS990923.1:20070302-20255174 GCA_900464855.2 Musa schizocarpa | reverse complement strand
TTTGACCCCTGTTTTACAGCATCTATTGGCTCATTAGAAACAGATGTTTGGGTAAGTACTTGGTGTTCAAAATCTTCAAAATCTATGTCAAAAGAAAGATATAAGAGTCTGTTTTCAAACAAACTAGGTCCTGCCCAAATCTGCTTTTCGTACCAAAAGTTATAGCTGGAACAGTATATAGGGGTCAGTTTACCGAAAAAATTCAGAATCCTTGGTTCTATGTCCAAAGAGAGACATTTCCGGTTCTAAATGGAAATCTTTCAGATCTTTTTGAACCAACATAAGAAGAGAAGCTAATATTCTATAGTCTATAGGATGGGTTTAGAACACCTGCCTTTGAGAATTATAGCCCTAAATGAGAAGATTTGAGCAAGAAAACTTAAAGCTCCAATTTTTTTCTTCTTCTTCTTCTTCTTCTTCTTCTTCTTCTTCTTTCTTTCTTTCTTTCTTTCCCAGATCATCCACGCAGCTGCCATCTCTGCTTCCTTAAGAACGAAGGCAGAGAGGCTTAAACGGTGGGGTTTGTATTTTTGTATATTTTATAGTTTAGTCCTTGTATTTATCATATTTACGATTAGGTTCTTAGAGTTTACATATATGTCCTCAGATTTTTGTTTTAACAAATCTTTCAACTCTTATGAATAAGTTCTCAGATTCATACTTAGACTTTTTATCAAATTTAAAATAGATACATACATTACAACTAGAAACTTATACGAAAATTCAGAAATGAGGGATGTTACAGTTGCTGCCGAGGTTGAGAGGCAACAGTGGCGACACGGTTGGGAGTAGTGTTTATTAAATCTCGTATTTTGATGATGAAACCAATTGATAATTGTGTTTAAGTTTTAATATGTGTTTTGAGTGATGCAGGATGCTTCGATCAAGATGAGACAATAAAAGCAGGAAAAATCATGTTGTGCTAGAGGAACATGTCAGAAGATTGGAGGTTGGGCCAGTGGATCGATCGACGTATCGACAGAAGGCTTTGGACCATGGACTTGGGCATCGGGCCAAGAAGAGCGGGTATTATGCCAAGGATATCGGAGTTGCGGAGTCAACTGGTTGATTGGGCAATAGGCTGCAGGAGAGGACGATGCACCGAATAAACGGACGAAGCGTTGAGGGACCAATGACATGCTAGACAACTTGGTTAATTGCTTAGGATTAATTATCTCGATCGAAGTTTTGTTTTACATGTGCAAGATTAACTACGATGGAAGTAAGACATGTAGCAGGAGTTGCACCATTGTCAAGACTATGATCACGTTGGGTGTTCGAGAGTTCGATGGAAGTCCGGACGTTCATCGGAGGTTCTGTGGGAACAAATCTGAAAAGTCTAGGAGTTTGCCAAAGAAGCTCATTGGAACTCGCCAAGTGGATCATCGCAAGTCCAGGAGTTTGTCGGAAGTCCACCGGAGCATCGCCTAATGTTCGTCGGATGTTCCCCGGATGTTCACCGGAAGCTCGCCGAAAGAAGCGATTGACGCACCGAAACAAGTTGTAGTAAATGTCTTAAGAAATATCATAGTTAGCATGTAGATTAAGTTAGAATGGGAGATGATCCCATTAACTTAATTTGGGGGCAATTGGGCCCTTGATAGACCCAAATTGGGCCGAATGGATCAACCCATGCGGACCAGAATTCTTGCTAGACGGTGGCACTGCCCAGGAGATGGTCTCCAGGAAAGCTGGCTGATGCAACCGCCCAAGTTAGGCTGTGGCACCACCTGGGCTCAGTCTCCGAGCGAGACTGGGTGGTGCAACAGCCCCTATTAGGTGGTGGTACCGCCCAGAGGCTCAGTCTCTGAGTTGCCAAGCGATTGTACCGCCCCAGTCAGGAGGTAGTACCGCCAGGACCCCGAAAATCCAGGAAATGACATTTTTAAGCTCCAAATTCAAACCAGTTTGGGGCCTATATGTACCCCAACCTTTCCTACATGAAAGGGCACCGAAAGCTTGATCTTACTTTGTGATTTTAGAGCTCAAAAGTGTTGTAAAGGCTTGAAGTTCTACTCCCTCTTTTCTTCCGAGTTTTGATCTTTCAAGAGAGGAGAGAAAATTCTGTAAGGGTTGTCTCCTAAGCCCGTCAAAAGGAGTGAAACTGTAAAAGGGTGGTTGGCCTTCGCCTATTGAAGGAAGGCCTCTAGTGGACGTCGGTGACCTCGTCGGAGGAGGAAGCTGAAATTGGATGTAGGTCACGCTTGACCGAACCACTCTAAAATCTGGTTTGCATTTCCTTTGTGTTATTTATCTTAACTACAAACTGTCTTCCTTACTTTACTTCAAATACATTTCTATAAGCTTTCAAAGTTATTATTTGCATGAAACAACTTTTACGTCGAAATCAGATTTCAACGTACAAATGCAGTTTTAATCATTGAAAGTTTTCCACTACACTAATTCACTCCCCCTCCTCTTAGTGCTCTTGATCCTAACAATTGGTATCAGAGCCTCGTTATTTTTCACTTGGATTAACACCCAAGAGAAATGGCTCTTTTCGACAACCAAGAGGGTCACTCTCTCATTCATCCTCTCTTTTTCAATGGGATGAACTACACTTATTGGAAAACTCGAATGAGAGATTTCTTACTTTCGTTGGATTTGAATTTATGGCACATTATCGAATCTGGTTTTAAAAGGTCTTCTCTTTCAATGAAAGATTAGAATGATTTGGAGAAGATGACTTTTTCTTTAAATGCTAGAGCTATGAATGCTCTATTTTACGCCTTAGATAAAACGGAGTTTAATCGGGTTTCTTTGTGCGAAACGGCTTTTGATATTTGGCGCACTCTTGAAATCACACACGAAGGCACAAGTAGTATAAAATAATCTAAAGTAAATTTTTAGATGCATGCTTTCGAGCTTTTTCGAATGAAGCCGAGCGAAACCATTGTTGACATGTACACCTATTTTATGGATGTCATCAATGGTTTAAAAGCTCTTGGTAAATGTTTCTCGAATTTTGAACTTGTTAGTAAAGTTTTATGATCACTTTCTAAAGCTTAGGAATCAAAAGTAACTGCAATACAAGAAACAAAAGATTTAAATATTTTTCCACTTGAAGAACTAATTGGTTAGTTGATGACATATGAAATGGTGCATAATGCACATGATGAACAAAACAACTTTCCAAAGAACAGGAAAGATTTGGGACATAGAATATTTGAAGACCACTCGAGCATAAGCTCAAGTAATGGTGAACAAGAACTACTCACTAAGAAATTTAAAAATTAAGGAAACAAAAATTTAAGAACAAAAAGAATGGAACTACTTGCTTTGAACATAAGAAGAAGAACACAAAGTGGGATGAATCGAGCTCCTCCGAAGACGAGGAGAAAATCAACAAAGGCGAGATGGCAAACTACGCCTTAATGACATTCAACGATGAGGTAATCAAAACCCCCTTAATTTATTTTGAAATTACATGATGCTTTCCATTATGTATTTTCTATTTTTTAGTATAGAATTATTTTTTTAAAAATTTCATGTTTAAATAATAAAATGAAAATGCAAAATTTATGATCATGCTAGTAGATTTAAAAATAATCATGAAAAATATATATTTTATGATAAACAAACAAAATGATTTTGATTGAAAATATGAAATCATGCTATATGTGGTTAAGAAGTAATAATGTGTATCATGTTGATTTCCATTGTTATTTCTCGATTTTGATTAAATAAAATCATGTTTGATTTGAAGAAATGCATAATGATGTAATATTAAATATTTTGATTGACAATTTTATGCATGAGATTTTAAGTTATACATGATGATAAGCATGTGTTATTTTCATGAGTGTATTTGAAAAACATATGGCAAAAATGTGTCCGAAAATATGAACTTATTAAAATCATTTTTCGGACATTCTTAATTCATTCACTTAATTGCTATAATGAGAACTTTACACTATTACATACCTTAATAACATGTTAGAAATTATGTGTTTTGGATACAAAAATTTTCATGATCATGAGAATGTTTTATCTTCATGATTGTGTTTGAAAATCTATAGCAAAACCATGTCCGAATGCATGAAAGTGTTAAATTTCATTTTTGGATTTTCTTCATCCTAACAATTCATTTTTGAAAATCTATTGATCTTGATGGTTTTATGACGAAATTCATTTTTCGATCCTAAATGTTGATGCATGATTTTATTTAACATAAATGAAAAAGCATGCTAACATGAAATCAATCACTTAAAATGAAATACTTAAAAAAGGAAAAATATATTATCAATGAAATCATGAATCTACTTGTGTTATGAATTTTGTGAACCATAAAAATGATTTTGATGATTTGAATTTGAGATAACTTTTATCAAAATCATTGATTTCTTGGAATAATATGAGATTTTCTTTGATGATCATTTCGATTATTTAAAAGGAGATTTGTCGAAATGATTCATGAAATTTTGGATTCATAACTTGATCCTTCATTTGTTTATGAGATGGTTGAAATCTTTGTACCTTTAAATTCTTCCCTTCTGTTTTCGATTTTTGAATTTATGTATATTATATGTTAAAGATTTGAAACCATTGATATCATGCATACCCAAGAAATGTTGATTTGATAGTTTGAATGAATTGAAAATGAATGATGATTTTTCACTTGAATATAACTTGTGATTTTTTTTTTGAATCGTCATTTTGATTTCTCGACATTCGATACATGAGATTTTATTATGAATCAAAATTTCTCATTAATCAATCTCCTACGATTCTACTTGATATTTTCTTAAGAGGAGATTTTCTAAATGAATCATGATTTTTCCTTGTGAGTTCTTGGATTTATTACTTGATTTTCTTTTAAAACAAGATCTCTTCTTTGTACTCCTATGATTTTTCTTGATATTTTATTTAAAGAAGATATTTACTATATGAATCATGTCTTTTGGTATTCAAATAATTTTATCCTTCATGACAAGATTTCATTGTATTTATGCCTTGCAAGACTTGAAATGTTTTAGAATGATGCATGCAACACTATGATTTTTCCCTTAGATAAAAATGCATGCAACACTATGACTTTTCCCTTAGATAAAATTACATGCAATACTTATGACAATGATGTACATGATGTACTGCATATGATGTGTATCATGAATGCTTTAAATGATGAATATTTGGTATCATGATCAATATGTTGATAAATGCTTAAAAATTTTAATATTTGAGTATCATGTATGATATGCCCATTAATGATGATTAATTCATTTTTTGGTATCGTGTATGAAAAATAAGGTTTTTAAAATTGTGTATGTTTTAATTTGAATATCTAATGATGCACAAATAAGATTGATACTTTGTTAGGATCAAGACCACTAAGAGGGGGGGGGGTGAATTAGTGGAGCGGAAAACTTTCAACGTTTTAAAACTGCGTTCGTACGTCAAAGGTGATTTCAATAGAAAAACCGATTCGTAGATTACTTTAACTTATGATCAAGTAAGAAGCAGTTAAAACAAATCTGTTAAGGCAGTTTGCAATTGTGATGGAAATCAGAATGTAAGCGCAAACTGAAATACGATGTTCGTACGAGAAAAGCGATTTACGTCTAAACACGATTTTGAAAGTATTGAGCTTGGAGACGCAATCGTAAAAGCACAGAAGGCAGTAAGCTATGAAGGAGGATTACAGTAAGGATAATAAGCTCAAAGTAAATGCAAACCAGAGAGCAGCGCGATTTAGAGTGGTTCGGTCAATCTTGACCTACATCCACTTCTGGCTTCCTCCACCGATGAGGTCACCGATGTCCACTAGAGGCCTTCCTTCAATAGGCGAAGGCCAACCACCCTTTTACAGATTCACTCCTTTTGACGGGCTTAGGAGACAACCCTTACAAACTTTTCTCTCCTCTCTTGAAAGATCTGAACTTGGAAGAAAAGAGGGAGAAGAACTTTTAACTTATACAACACTTTTGAGATCTAAAAATCACAGAGTAAGATCAGGATTTTGGTGGTTTTCGTTGCTCTTTCATTGCTAAAAGAGTGGGGTATTTATAAGCCTCAAACCAATTTGAATTCCGAGCTCAAAACTGTCATCTCCCGGAATTCCGGGGTCTGGCGAATGCACTGCCTGACTGGGGCGGTTGCACCGCCTGGCAGAGCCCGAAGACTGAGCCTCTGGGCGGTGCCACCGCAGGTTAGGGGCGGTTGCACCGCTTGGCAGAGCTCGGAGACCAAGCTCAGGCGGTGCCACCGCCTGACTAGGATGGTTGCATTGTCCAGCCAAAGCTCGGAGACCGAGCTCAGGCGGTTGCACCACTGTTAGAGGCGATTGCACCGCCTAGTCTCGCTCAGAGACTGAGCCTCGGCGGTGCCACCACTGGCCAAGTGATTTGGGTCAGAATGAGTTGATTCATTCGGCCCAATTAGGTTCTTTCAAGGGCCCAATTTTCCCTTGATTAAGTTAATGGGATCACCTCCCAATTCTAACTTAATCATCGTGCTAACTACGACAATTCTTAAGACTTTTACTACAGCTTGCTCCGGTGCGTCAATCGCTTCTTCCGGCGAGATTCCGGCGAACTTCCAGCGAACATCCAACGGTCCTCCGACGAAGCTCCTACGGACTTCCGGCAAACTCCTGGACTTGCGACGATCCACTTGGTGAGTTCTGATGAGCTTCTTTTGGCAAGCTCCTGGACTTCTCGGATTTGTTCCTGCAGAACCTCCGACGACCGTCCAGACTTCTGTCAAGCTCTCGAACTCCCAACGTGATCATTGTCCTGACTCCGGCGCAACCCCTGCTGCATGTCTTACTTTCATCGTAGTTAATCTTGCACACTTAAAACAAAACTTCGATCGAGATAATTAAGCCTAAGCAATTAAATAAGTTGTCCACAGCATGTCATTGGTCCCTCGACGGTTCATCCGATTCTTCAGCGCATCGTCCTCTCCTGCGGCCTATTGCCCAATCGGCCAGTTGAATCCGCAACTCCGATATCCTTGGCACAATACCCGCTCTTCTTGGCCCGATGCGCAAGTCCACGGCCCGAAGCCTTCTGTCGATACATCGACCGATCCATCGGCCCGACGTCCAATCTTCTGACATGTTTCTCCAGCACAACATGATTTTTCCTGCTTTAATTGTCTCATCCTGATCGAAGCATCCTACGTCACTCAAAACACAGATTAAAACATAAACACAATTATCAATTGGTTTCATCATCAAAATACGAGATTCAACATACTTAACTTTGTCATAATCTGAAAATTGATATAGGGGTCTTCCCTTCTTTTTGACAATGACAAAGGGGGAGCAAGAATTTCTAGCGTGGACATCATAAAAAGAGGCAAACTAGCTAGCTTGCACAATTCAAGACGAAAGCAAAAATTGTACTTCTCAAAAGAGAAGAAATTGCTATCTTAAACTTGCACTTTGCAACGAAAGCAAAATTGCGAGCTCAAACATTGCAAAGGAAGCAAAAATTTGTTAGCTTGCAACTTGCATATTTCAAGAAACAAGAGTTGTCTTCTTGAACATGTCAAAACTGCTAGCTTGCATATTATAAAATTTTTGCTAGCTTGCATAATGATAAAACTGGAAATTATATTTATTATGCAATGACTTGAACTCCTACTTCTAAACACATTAGAGTTGGAACTTCTCCTTTTTGTTGATGACAAAGGGGAAGAAGTATGATGTTATGTATAAGTTTATGCATAAGTTCATGATGACGTGTTGCAAGTATTCATGATGAATATTGCAATGACTTGAATGCAGTTTGAATTCAAAGTTTTATCAATATGGCATATTGATAGGGGGAGTTTATTTAAACTCCAGGAGTTAAGTTTAACTCCATCATCAATTGGTTGTTATCATCAAAAAGGGGGAGATTGTTGAATCTTGTATTTTGATGATGAAACCAATTGATAATTGTGTTTATGTTTTAATCTGCGTTTTAAGTGATGTAGGATTCTTCGATCAAGATGAGATAATTAAAGTAGGAAAAATCATGTTATGCAGGAGGAATATGTCAAAAGATTGTACGTCGGGCCGGTGGATCGATCGACGCATCGACAGAAGGCTTCGGGCCATGGACTCGGGCATCGAGCCAAGAAGAGTGGGTATTGTGCCTAGGATATCAAAGTTGCGGAGTCAACTCGCCGATTGGGTAATAGGCCGCAGGAGAGGATGATGTGCCGAATAATCGGACGAAGCGTCAAGGGACCAATGACATATCGAACAACTTGGTTAATTGCTTAGGATTAATTATCTCGATCGAAGTTTTGTTTTACATGTGCAAGATTAACTACAATGGAAGTAAGACATGCAGCAGGAGTTACACTAGAGTCGAGACTATGATAATGTTGGGAGTTTGAGAGTTCAACGGAAGTCCGTACGGTCGTCGAAGGTTCTACGGGAACAAATCCGAGAAGTCTAGGAGCTTGCCAAAGAAGCTCGTCGGAACTCGCCAAGTGGATCGTCGCAAGTCTAGGAGTTTGCCGGAGCATTGCTAAAGGTTCGTCGGATGTTCAACGGAAGTTCGTCGGAAGCTCGTCGGAAGCTCATCGGAAGAAGCGATTAACGCACCAGAGCAAGTTGCAATAAATGTCTTAAGAAATATCGTAGTTAGTGTGTAGATTAAGTTAGGAATGGGAGGTGATCCTATTAACTTAATCTGGGGGCAATTGGGCCCTTGATAGACCCAAATTAGACCAAATGGATCAATCCATTCAGATCAGAATTCCTGCTAGGCGGTGGCACCACTAGGGTCGACGGTGGCACCGCCCAAGAGATGGTCTCCCAGGAAAGCTGGGCGGTGCAACTGCCCAGGTTAGGTAGTGGCACCGCTTGGGCTCAATCTCCGAGCGAGACTGGGCGGTGCAACCTCCCTTGTCAGGTAGTGGCACCACCCAGAGGCTAAGTCTCCGAGTTGCCAAGCGTTTGTACCGCCCTAGTCAGGAGGTAGTACCGCCAGGACCCCGGAAATATGCGAAATAATATTTTTGAGCTCCAAATTTAAACTAGTTTGGGGCCTATATATACCCCACCCTTTCTTGCATAAAAGGGTACCGAAAGCTTGATCTTACTCTATGATTTTAGAGCTTAAAATTGTTGTAAAGGCTAGAAGTTCTACTCCCTCTTTTCTTCCAAGTTTTGATCTTTCAAGAGAGGAGAGAAAATTATGTAAGGGTTGTCTCTTAAGCCCATTAAACGGAGTAAATCTGTAAAAGGGTGGTTAGCCTTCGCCTATTGAAGGCCTATAGTGGACGTCGGTGACCTCGTCGGAGGAGGAAGCCGAAAGTGGATGTAGGTCACGCTTGACCAAACCACTCTAAAATCTGGTTTGTATTTCCTTTGTGCTATTTATCTTAACTACAAACTGCCTTCCTTACTTTACTTCAAATACGTTTTCGTAAGCTTTCAAAGTTATTATCTGCATGAAACGACTTTTACGTTGGAATCAGATTTTAATGTATGAACGCAGTTTTAATCGTCGAAAGTTTTCCGCTGCACTAATTCACCCCCTTCCCCTTAGTGCTCTTGATCCTAACAGTGTCGCTAAGGGTGGCGAGGAGTAGCAAAGGGTCATCGAGGCTAGGTGCAGCAAGGGGGGTGGTCCGTTGGCCGTAAACAACGACGGCGGCCCTTTCTCACTCGAGCGAGATGGGGCAGCGAGGAGGGAAGGTTACTGGCCAGGGAGCAGTGGCAATGTGATTGCTAGCTGAGAAGCAATGGCAACAATGGAGAAGGGGAAGCGGTGGTCGTTGGCCAGGAAGTAGTGGTTCTTTCTCGGTCGAGAAGGATTGACGAGCATGGCTACAAGCTTCACCCTTTCTCTCTTTTTTTTTTTTTAGATGATGATAGCTATGACAAAGTTATGTGAGAAATTACAGCAAGATCATCAAGGATCGTTGCTCTGATACCAAATGATAAGATCCTAGGGTTTAATCATAGAAGAAATGGGAGAAAAGGAAATGATTACTTCGAGATAATCTACCTCCTTGATCACTTTGAGAGGATCGACCTCCCAGGATTTGTCAAAAGATTATATAATATTTTATTACTTAATAAAAAGAAACAAATATATCTCTATTTATAGAGTTCTACTCATAGTTCATCAGGACTTAGACTCTTAATAATAAATAAATATTAAATAAACCCCTATCCAACTCCTACTGAACTAAATAAACTCAATAAATATTATTTAAAAACTTAGAAAATAAAGAGATCCTAATAATTATTTGCTTAAATTTAGTTTTTAACAATTTAGTTCTTAATAGTTCTTAGAGATATAAGAATCTTTTTAATAATTTTAATATTACTAATATCCTCCGTTGATTTTGATTTGGTTTGTGATGGCTAAAGTGCAAGAAAAATAGTGGAAGATGGATTGTATGTGATTCATCTTCAAACTTTCAAACTCTACTCTGAGTACTTGTAATTGTGTCTTCTTTACTTTATTCACGTCTTAATAAATCTTTTGAAGGATTAATCAAGAATCATGTATTGTTTAGAGTTGTAATGATCTTCTCAAGAATGTTGCTACTGCTTGATAAATAAGACTTACAGCTACTTTATCTTGCTTCTTTTGATCTCTTAATATGACCTTCTCTACTGTCGTGAGAGAGTCATGTATCGTTCTTAATATGACCTTTTCTCTGTGAAAACCCATACAATAATATCCCAAACATCTTGAGATTCGACATATATCTCCATTTGAACGCTCCCATGATCATCATTTTCGTTGAAAAAGATCATCTCGATGATCTGGATCTTCTCTTCCTCAATGTCACCAATTAATTCTTCACGAGCAACTTCTTTCACCGATTAATTCGTCTCACTATCTCTCGCAACTTCTCTTTCTATTTTCGCACTCCTCATTTATAGGATCTTACGGCTTGGATACCATGTTGGAAAGAATGGGAACTCTCAAAAATTAATAATGAAGCTGGAAGAGGTATAATATATATCTCACATATAATTAATTCCCTCAACTCTTCTTTCAATACTTTGCCTTAAGCGACAACCCATATTTATAGTAGATCAATTGACCTACAATTGCAACCCTTAGTTAAAGATAAACTTGATCTAAAACTAAAGTCCAACTTCTTTTGCTGCTGCCAACTCCAACTTTGCTGCTGCTAATCTTCAACATTTGCTGTTGCCAACTGTTAACTTTAACATTTGCTGCCACTTTAACAGTCTCTTTGTTGCCACCAACTTCAACATTTACCGTTGTAATTTACGAAAATAAAATCTATCTAAAAACTAACACTCGACTTCACTAAGTTGGTTTCATAAAATTTAAATTATATTTTAACACGCTAACACGCTGTGGCAAGCCAGCTCGGAGAGAACGATAGGAAGCTCCAAGTTGGCGTTGCGAGCGGAGAAAACGACTGCAAATATCCCCTATTTGGATACGACTGCGATGGTTCGATTATAAGAATACAGCCAGCGATGGTCATAACTCACTCATCACAATTCTCAGAAGATGGAGTTGCACAGGTAGATGTTATCGCAAAAGAAGTGAAACAAAGGATCAAATAGGTGGCGGATGGTGGCCTTCTCCTTTTTGCAAGTGTACTACAAGTGAACTGCAGACTGCAGATATGAGCCGTGGACTACTCCGGCAATGTCAGGCCAATAGTTGCATGGACCACGCTGATAGTTTCAGCCATGGCCATCACGTGGCTCCGAGCCACGCGGTCCTAATCGAACAGCTCCTAGTGTTCGGGGGTCCCATTTGAAGGTGAACAGCGACGACGTCTTTGGGGCCGAACCATGATGCAAGGATATCTTCAGGGGGCTCGTGCATATTGGGCTGGAAGTCCAAAGTGGGTTCAGCCCATGGTGAGCTTTATCAGTCCACAACCCACACCCCTTTGACCTAACCCTAGATCAATATAAGGGGGGTGTGGGGGCTGCGTTTTAGAAGCAGAAAAGAGACAGAAAAAAACAACAACGTGGGCAGCAACGTTGACATCCTCGTAGCAACAAAGAGAGAAAAACAAGGCAGAAAAACAAGAGAAATAAAGGGAAGAAGAGAAGAAGACAAGGACAACGCAGAGAGACTGTTCTCAATCATCTAGCAGTGTTCTCATCTCAAGTTAGATCAAATCTACAGTAGACTCTTGCTGTGATTACTTGGGGAGGTTTTAGATATTGTGGGCAGTGACATAATCCTTATATCCCATTTATTCTCTTGTTGTTGTTGCTAGGGTTTTGGGCAAGAGATTGAGATTTGTATATTCATTAATCTCATAGTGGATTATCTCTAGTTTGCCCCGTGGTTTTTACCCTTCATATTGAAGGGGTTTTCCACGTATATCTTGGTATTTTGTTTTATTGTGTTTCCATTTTATTCCGCTGCGTATTATGATCTTCTAGTATTTGTTCATATACAAAGGTTATTTCTCTTTATATCCACATCAACTGGTATCAGAGCAGGGATTTGGTGATTTAATTTTTGTATTTGAACCTGGAGGCTAGTAATGTTTCTCGCATGATTAGTTTGAATGGAAACAATTGGATGATATAGAAACCAAGAATGGAAGATCTCTTGTATTGCAAAGATTTGTATGGACCTTTGCAGGGGGATAGTGCAAAACCTACAACTATGATAGATGATGAGTGGAAGAGGTTAGATTGAAAAACAATTGGGTTTATTAGACAGTGGCTTGATAATAGTGTCTTTCACCATGTTTCTACTGAAATTTCTGCATATTCTCTTTGGAAAAAATTGGAAAGTCTCTTTGAAAGAAAAACAGCCGGCAACAAAGCTTTTTTGATCAGAAAACTTATGAACCTAAAATATAGAGAGGGTGCTTCTATTGTTGAGCATTTGAATGAAATACAGGGTATTACTAACCAGTTATCCTCTATGAAAATGTCTCTTGATGATGAGTTACAAGCATTGTTACTTCTCAGTTCATTACCAGAAAGTTGGGAGACACTGGTGGTTTCCCTTAGTAATTCTGCACCAGATGGTATTGTCACTATGAGTCAAGTAACAAATAGTTTGTTGAATGAGGAGTTGAGAAGAAAGAGTTCGGCAACATCTCAGAATGATTCACAGGCACTTATCTCAGAGAACAGAGGAATGTCAAAGTCTAGAAGCAATTCACGTATAGGTAGGAGCAAGTCAAGATCAAGAAAAGATATTGTTTGCTATAACTGTGGTGAGAAAGGATATTACAAGAACCAATGTAAGCAACCTAAGAAGAACAAGAAAAAGGGAAAAGAAGTGGAGTCTACAGAGTCAAAGGATAATACTACAGCTACAGTGCAGGGTGGTGATTATTTGATTTTGTCTCCTTCTGATGATATTTTTTCTTATGTGTGTCAGGATCTTGAGTGGGTGATTGACACAGGTGCTTCTTATCATGCAACACCATGGAGGGAGTTTTTTGCTACATACAAGTCTGGAAACTTTGGTGTTGTCAAGATGGGCAACTATGGAACAGCAGACATCGTTGGCATGGGTGATATCTATTTAAAGACTAACCTTGGTTACAAGTTGGTACTTAAGGATGTGAGGCATGTGGCTGACTTGAGGCTGAATTTAATTTCAGTTGGAAGACTAGATGATGAAGAGTATGAAAGTAGATTTCACAAAGGGCAATGGAAGCTCAGTAAGGGTTCTCTTGTTATAGCTAGTGGAAAGAAATGTCATACTTTGTATAGGTTGCAGGCTAAAGCTTATGGTGAGCAGTTAAATGCTATAGAGAAAGACTTCAGTATGGAGTTGTGGCATAGGCGATTGGGACACATGAGCGAGAAGGGGCTGCAAGCTCTTTCCAAGAGAGAGGTATTGCCAGATCTCAGAGGTATACATCTGAACCCTTGTATTGATTGTTTGGCTGGTAAACAACATAGAGTTTCATTTGCTAGTGCTGATTTGTCTAGAAAAATGCATGCCTTAGACCGTGTTTATACAGATATATGTGGTCCTTTGAGGACAAAACTCCTGGTGGATCTGTTGATGTTCTTGGTATAAGTGGTGCACTTTATTTTCTCACTTTTATAGATAATTTTTCCAGGAAAGTTTGGGCTTATGCTTTGAAGACCAAAGATCAGGTTATTAATGTCTTCAAAGAGTTTCATGCCAGGGTTGAAAGGGAGACAGAAAGGAAATTGAAATGCATAAGATCAGATAATGGTGGTGAGTATACGGGATTGTTTAATGACTATTGCAGGTCACATGGGATCCAACATGAGATGACAGTTCCTGGTACACCTCAGCATAATGCAATTGCAGAGAGGATGAACCACACCATCATGGAAAAGATCATATGTATGCTTTCACAAGCCAAGCTACCCAAAAGGTTTTTGGATGAGGCTTTGAGGACTGCAGTTGATGTGATCAACTTATCACAATGTACAACCCTAGATGGTGATGTTGCAGAGTATGTATGGTCAGGGAAAGATGTTTCCTACAGGCATTTGAGAGTGTTTGGTTGTCGTGCATTTGCACATGTTCCAAATAATGAGAGGTCCAAGCTGGATGGTAAGTCTAAAGAATGTATTTTTCTTGGTTACTCACATGATCAGTTTGGTTACAGGCTTTGGGATCTAAAAAAGTAGAAGGTGTTCAGGAGCAAAGATGTGGTCTTCTTTAAGGATCAAACCTTTGAGGATTTGAAGAAGAAGGCACCAGCCAAGACTTCTGCAGAAGGATTAGCAGATTGTGACCCAGTTATTCCTCCAGTATATCAGTGTGATGGGGGAGATGTGTAGGAAAATAGTGTAGAGCCTGATGTTGATTTACCTGCAGGACATGTTGAACAAGAAGAAGTAGGAGAGCAAGTTCCCGCAGAACCTCAGTTGAGAAGATCTTCTAGACAACGTCAACCTTCCAGAAGATACTCTACAGATGAGTATGTGATGTTTACTGATGCAGGTGAACCAGAGAGTTACCAAGAAGCAATTGAGAGTGAGCAGAAAGAGAAGTGGTTAGTTGCTATGCAGGAAGAGATGGATGCTCTTCAGAAGAACCATACTTATGATTTGGTGCTGCTACCAAATGGAATAAAGGCCTTGAAGAACAAGTGGGTTTTTAGGTTGAAGACTCAAGAATATTGTTCTCAACCAAAGTACAAAGCTAGATTGGTTGTGAAAGTCTTTGGTCAAAAGAAAGGTATTGACTTTGAAGAGATATTTTCTCTTGTTGTTAAAATATCTTCTATTCGTGTTGCTCTTGGTATTGCTGCTAGCTAGGACTTGGAGGTTGAGCAGTTAGATGTGAAGACAGCTTTCCTTCATGGTGATTTGGAGGAGGAAATTTATATGGAGTAACCAGAAGGCTTCAAAGTCAAAGGTAAAGATAATTTTGTCTGCAAGTTGAAGAAGAGCTTGTATGGGCTAAAGCAAGCTCCAAGACAGTGGTACAGAAAGTTTGATTCATTTATGACAGAAAATGGATACAAAAGAACGGCTTCAGATCATTGTGTGTACATCAAATGGTTTGGTGAGGATTTTATTATTCTCTTACTTTATGTTGATGACATGCTTATTCTTGGGAAAGATATGTCTAAAATTGACAAGTTGAAGAAGGAACTGAGTGAGTCTTTTGCAATAAAGGACATAGGGCCAGCAAAGCAAATACTAGGCATGCAGATTTCTCATGACAGGAAAAACAAGAAGATTTGGTTGTCACAGAAGAAATACATCGAGAAGGTATTGGAAAGATTCAGTATGAGCAATGTAAAACCAGTTGGTTCTCCTCTTGCAGGTCACTTTAAGTTGTGCTCAGAACAGAGTCCGTCAAGTGATGAGGAGAAGGAGAAAATGCAAAAGGTTCCTTATGTTTCAGCAGTTGGAAGTTTAATGTATGCAATGGTATGTACAAGGCGGACATCGATATATGCGATGGTGTTGTTACTAGATTTCTTGCAAATCCAGAAAAAAAAGCTTTGGGCAAGGCAGTGAGTGAAGTGGATTTTTAGATATCTCAGAGGGAGCTCTAAGGTTTGTTTAAGCTTTGGAGGTGGACCACCTATGTTGACAGGTTACACAAATGCATATATGGCAAGAGATATAGATACGAGGAAGTCCACTTCAGGTTATCTACCAGGGGGAGCTGTGTCATGGCAATCCAGGTTACAAAGGTGTATTGCTCTCTCCACCACAGAAGTAGAATATATTGTTGCTACAGAGGTATGCAAAGAAATGTTATGGATGAAAGAATTCTTATAAGAATTGGGGCTGAAACAGAAAAATTATGTGGTGCATTGTGACAACCAAAGTGCCATCCATTTGTGTAAGAACCCAATGTTTCATTCCAAGTCAAAGCATATAGATGTAAGATACCACTGGATTCGAAATGTATTTGAAGAGAAGCAGTTGCAGCTTCAGAAAATTCATACAGATGACAACGGAGCAGACATGTTGACGAAGACCTTACCAAAAGAAAGACAGGAGATATGCCGACAGTTGATCGGCATGGCTTCACATTGAGGAGTCATAGGACAGCCTCCCTTATGGGCTGAAGGGGGAGGTTGTTGGGCTGGAAGCCCAAAGTGGGTTCAGCCCATGGTGGGCTTTATCAGCCCACAACCCACACCCATTTGACCTAACCCTAGATCAAAATAAGGGGGGTGTAGGGGCTGCGTTTTAGAAGCAGAAAAAAGGCAGAAAAAAGCAGCAACGTGGGCAGCAACGTGGGCAGCAACGTTGACATCCTCGTAGCAACAAAGAGAGAAGAACAAGGCAGAAAAACAAGAGAAAGAAAGGGAAGAAGACAAGGACAACGCAGAGAGACTGTTCTCAATCATCTAGTAGTGTTCTCATCTCAGGTTAGATCAAATCTACAGTAGTGTTAGGACTCTAGCTAGGAGAGTCCTAATTGAGAGGGACATTCATGTAAAACCTACCTAAGCCGACCCCTATTAAAGAGGTGAAGAGGCCGGCTAGGGTTAGGAGATTGTTTCTTAGAGATAAATTAGGAGTTGTAAAGAAATAGGAGTCTTGATTAGAAGTCTATTAAGAGTTGATTAGAAGAAGGAGTCTTGAGTAGGAGTCATATTAGGAGTTAGGGTTTAGAAACCCTATAAATAGTCATGTATTCCTCCTCTTTTCACAAGCAATAGATAAATCTTTTCTGCAGCCTTTGAGCAGTAACTTGGAGGGAGGAACCCCTATAGAGTTCCAAGGAGGCCGATCCCCTAAAGAGATCAACCCCAAGTTAGAATCTGCAAGGGTTCTAACACCTGCCTTTGAGCAATAACTTGGAGGGAGAAACCCCTATAGAGTTCCAAGGAGGCCGATCCCCTAAAGAGATCAACCCCAAGTTTAGAATCTGCAAGGGTTCTAACACCTGGTATCAGAGCAGCGTTCTTGGCGTCTCGCTGCCCTTCCATAGCCATCCATCAACCCTCCACAACCGCCCAAAGCAATTCCCATAATTGCTTAAGAGATCGTTGTCAAATTCCACCGTCATCTCCACCACCACGGATCATCCTTTGATCTCCCCGTGAATTGCAACAGGTTCTGGTTTTCTACCTTACTGTTGCTGCAATTTAGTTATCCTTATTTGAAAATCCCAAAAAAATTATTCTTATATTGCTGCATATACTTTTCGTCATAAAGTTTTCATCTCTACGACGAAAGATACATTGCAGAATTCCAACAGTATAGCACCGTCTGTTTGATCTTGCTACTGTATTTTTTCTATCCAAATCTCTACGAAATTTTTATGAAATCTTTGACATTTCATAATAGCAGATTCCCTTTGGTTTTATAAAAAAATTCTCAATACAAACCACTGATCTTTTACGTCTAATCTGCTATACTTAAAAATCTGTGCTGTAAAAAATTTCAGCCGCATATTGTTGTCTTAACCCATCTATTTGCAATCTTTTTTGAATGAAATTTCTTATACACTTCATAGATCATCTTGGCTTCCATCTAAGATTGATCTATAAAAAAATTCATCTCTAAAAACGATTTTGTGTTGCTGCAAATTTTCGTCGTAACATGCAGGAATTTCTCGACGAGAATTCTGCAATTGCAACTTGCACCAATTTCCTTGCTGTTATACTACCGAAATTTTCTTGATTAAATTAGATATCCTTGCTGTCATATAAATTATGATTTTTCTATCAATTCCCTCCTTAATTCTCTCACGTTTTTTGTGGGAATTACATCGAGAAACCGTTGTTTCTTCGACGATAATTCTACTCTTATAAGACATCACATACTTGCTGCAACTTCCATTGATTTTTACCAAACCTTTGCTACCATCTACCATAGATCCAAAACTTTTATCTACAGCCCTAAAACTCTACCAAACCACACCCTCAACCTGCACCCAAAATAGCCACAAAACAAGCCTAAACCGTAGCCTACATCCACCAATCTACCAACCCTTTCGACCATCACCTCTCTCAACAAATACATACCTTTAACCCGACAACAAAAGAGAGATCTTGATATCACATATTAGATGGCATATACTATGATATCTGAGGAGATATTCAATGCTAAATTCGAAGCCTTCGAGGCGCGAATGGAGGATAAGATTGGGATGCTCTTTACCGAACTCAGATTGGGCCGACCACTAAGCCCGAAGAAATCACATCAAAGAGAGAGCTTTGCCCAATCGCACCAAGCCCAAAGATATGACTTCCAAGATAGGAGAAGCTCTATGACCAACCTCAAATATCCATGCATGAGAGTGGACTTCCCTAGATGGGAAGAAGGAGACCCGATTGATTGGATCTCACGCGCGGAGCGATATTTTCGGTACCACAAAATCGCAGATGCATCTATGGTGAAAATTGTAGCTATACATCTTGAAGGGGATGCTATACAGTGGTTTGACTAGTTTGAACATACTTATGGAGTCTTTTCATGGCAACAATTCAAAGAAGGATTGTTGATACGCTTCAAACCAACCGATTACGAGAATATTAACGGACAACTAGCAAAGATCCGACAAACCTCCACCATTCAGGAGTACCAAACCAGGTTTGAAAGGTTATCTAATCAAACTCATTATTGGTCTTAAAAACAGCTATTGAGGACCTTCATTGAGGGCTTGAAGCTTGAGGAGATCCGAGGAGAAGTTAAAAGCCGACAAACCGTATCACGCTTATGGCAGCCATCTCTTTCGCATACGACATCAAGAGGAGCAATTGAACCATGAAGCTCGAAGGACTAGGGTCACTCCTCAACCAGTAATATTGAAGCCCTCAGCCCCCCCCCTACTGTCGACCAAGTCCCTACACCAAAGAGGTTAACAGGAGAAGAGCTTGGGAGCGATATCACGAAGGGGTTATGTTGGCATTGTGATGAGTAGTGGAGGAGTGAGATTGAGCATTGTAGTAAAGGGAGACTTCTTATGATTGAACCAATAGAAGAAAAGGTCATTGAACATTCAGAAGAGAGCCTGGAATATGAAGAAGAAGATACAGAAGAAGAGCCACAATCGATCGAAGTTACGGTACATGCACTAGCCGACTACTCAAACCCGCAAACGATGAAAGTTGGAGGCCTTCTCAAACAACAACCGATCACTGTTTTCATCGACACAGACAGTACTAATAACTTTCTAAACAGTAAGGTTGCTGTCCAGACAGCTTTACCTATTGAGAATTGCAGCAGGTTTGACGTTAAGATCGCCGATGGATGGATTTTGAAGTATGATCGTAGGCGCCCGCAAGAGAAACTATTGCTGTAGAACCAAGAGATAATTGCAGATTTCTTCCTTCTCCCGCTTGATGATCATGAGGCCATGCTCATAATTAAATGGTTGACAACATTAAGTGATATTTCTTGAAATTTTATGCAACTAATTATGAAATTTTATAGTAAGGAGAAACATGTGACACTAAACGAGAAACATGGGGGCGACGTAACGATGGTTTGCACACAATAAATGGAGAAGATTTTTCATAAAGCATGCCGTAGATTTTTGGTACAACTTGAGCAGCAAACTAAGGGAGAGCCAATAGAATTTGAAGATCCAAACCTACTTCCTTTGCTTGCTGAATTTTCAGATATATTTGATGAACCTTACAACCTACCTCTTACCCGTCGGTATGATCATTATATAACGATTCTTTCAGACAAACCTCCAGCAAATACTCGGCCATATCAATCTCTACATCTCCAGAAGGATGAAACAGAAAGGATTGTAAAAGAGATGCTCAAAACATGAGTTATTCGGCCAAGTTGCAACCTCTACTCTTCACCGATGCTACTTGTACGCAAGAAGGATGGAACATGGCGAATATGCATTGATTACCGAGCTTCAAATGACATCACCGTCAAGGACAAGTACCCAATATCAGTGGTGGATGAATTAAAAGGAGCTCGAGTCTTCCCGAAGTTGGACCTCCGATCCAGTTACCACCAAATTCGGGTATGTGACGATGACATTCCAAAAACTGCATTTCGCACACATAATGGCCATTATGAATTCTTAGTAATGCCTTTTGGATTCACTAATGCTCCTTCAACCTTTCAAAGTCTTATGAACGATATTTTTCGGAGCTATCTTCGCAAATTTGTGCTGGTATTTTTCGATGATATTCTCATTTACAGCCCTTCTCTTGAGACTCACTTTCAGCATTTACGGATTGTTCTGATGATCCTTCGGGAGAATACTCTTTTTGTAAAGCAACCAAAGTATAGCTTTCTCCAGCAAAAAAGTAGAGTACCTTGGGCATATAATATCAGAAAAAGGAGTGGCGATAGACCCAGCAAAAAATTGAGGCAATGCAAGGTGGCAGAAACCTGGCATAAAATTTCTGCGGGGTTCCTTGGACTAACGGGCTACTACCAAAAATTTGTTAAGGACTATGGGAAGATCAGTGCACCACTCACTTCTTTATGGAAACAAGATGCTTTCCAATGGTCGGACAAAGCCTCTGCTGCCTTCAACAAACTTAAGGCAGCCATGACAATGACGCCGGTGCTTGCGCTACCAGATTTTAATAGACCCTTCATCATTGAGGCCGAAGCATCTGGAGTCGGAATTGGAGCCGTTCTCATGCAAGATGGTCGACTACTCACATACACTATCAAGACACTATCTCCCTCCCATCAAAATAAGTCAATATATGATAAGGAGATGCTTGCCATTGTGCGCGCAGCAATGAGGTGGAGACCCTAATTGAATGGTCGACGATTTCAAATTAAAATCGACCATAAAAGCCTCAAGTACTTTTTGGAGCAAAAAATTTCATCCCCTGAGCAGCAAAAATGGGTAACAAAACTTCTTGGATTTGATTATGAAATAACTTACAAAAAGGGGAAAGAGAATATTCTTGTAGATGCGCTTTCGTAGCTACCCGAGCAAGCTGAAGTTTCAGTCGTTTCACTTCCGACCAGCGACTTCCTTGAGGATATTAAGATGGAATGGCAGGAAGATTCAGAGACAAGTAAGATTATAAAAAAATTGCATGAAGCACCAAGCTCCGTGGCTCATTACAATTGGGACTCAAAAGAATTACACTATAAGGGACGCATTGTGCTTATGATAAATTCTACTTGCATCTTCACGAGCAGATTTTGGACAAAGTTATTCTATATCTAGGGTACTAAATTAAAAAAGAGTACGGCATATCACCCATGAAATCAACGGCCGGACAAAATTTGTAAATAGGTGCTTGGAGACGACCCAAAGCCACCCACCAAATATGACTATCCAAGGAGAACTCAGACCAGCCAAGTGTCACTATTGATCGACGGATCATGACTCGACGACGACGACCCACTACTACAGTGCTAATACAGTGGGTGAACCTACCAACAAAAGATGCCACTTGGGAGAACTATGACGACTTGAAGATCAAATTCCCAAAATTCATAAGTCGTTAGCCTCGAGGACAAGGCTGATTTGAAGAGGGCGGGTTTGTTAGGACTCTAGCTAGGAGAGTCCTAATTGAGAGGGACATTCATGTAAAACCTACCTAAGCCGACCCCTATTAAAGAGGTGAAGAGGTCGACTAAGGTTAGGAGATTGTTTCTTAGAGATAAATTAGGAGTTGTAAAGATATAGGAGTCTTGATTAGAAGTCTATTAGGAGTTGGTTAGAAGAAGGAGTCTCGAGTAGGAGTCATATTAGGAGTTAGGGTTTAGAAACCCTATAAATAGCCATGTATTCCTCCTCTTTTCACAAGCAATAGATGAATCTTTTCTACAGCCTTTGAGCAGCAACTTGGAGGGAGGAACCCCTATAGAGTTCCAAGGAGGCCGATCCCCTAAAGAAATCAACCTCAAGTTAGAATCTGCAAGGGTTCTAACACCTGACTTTGAGCAGCAACTTGGAGGGAGGAACCCCTATAGAGTTCCAAGGAGGCCGATCCCCTAAAGAGATCAACCCCAAGTTTAGAATCTGCAAGGGTTCTAACAAGTAGACTCTTGCTGTGATTACTTGGGGAGGTTTTAGATATTATGGGCAGTGACGTAATCCTTATATCCCAGTTATTCTCTTGTGGTTGTTGCTAGGGTTTTGGGCAAGAGATTGAGATTTGTATATTCATTATTCTCATAGTTGATTATCTCTAGTTTGCCCCGTGGTTTTTACCCTTCACATTGAAGGGGTTTTCCACGTATATCTTGATGTTTTGTTTGATTGTGTTTCCATTTTATTCCGCTGCGTATTATGATCTTCTAATATTTATTCATATACAAAGGTTATTCCTCTTTATATTCCTATCAGTACAAGCACCGTTCCCACAATCGAGTGTTGTATATGTATAATTGCTCTCTTATTGTAACTTATATATAACATCAGTAGCTGTTTGAGTACTGTTTGTTTGACTGCATAGTGCCTCTGATATACTACACCTGCTTACCTTTTGATCCTTTATGGCACTGGTTTTCTGGGTTTGTCTCACTTGGTGATGAACGAAGAGGGTGTATTGATTCTAATTTGTCGGCTTTTAGCGCTCGTACCGAGTAAGAAAAGGTTGATGGTTTTGCGGGAGATTTGATTGAACTGTATGCAGTTTGATTCTAAAAAGGAGAGCCTGTGATGCCTTTAAGCTTCTCATGCTTACATTTCTGTGTTTTTTTTTTGTTTCCCCTTTGCGTTCGGGCAGTCCTGTTTGACAAAGACACCTCGTTGGCTCGAGAATCAGAGATCACACGTCTCTCATGAATCATCCTTCATTCAAAACATCGAGTTCTCTGGCAGCTGCAAGATGAGAATCTCTCCCACACGAACACTACACGCAAGCAAGCCACAAACTCTCAGTCATACACAGGAACCACGCGGTGCTTAAAATAATATTAGAGATGCTGGGATGAGAGTCGAATTCATTCGAGCGAAGTCTTTATACAAAGAAGACATACATTTCTATGATTCAAAAGTCCTAATAATCTCGCAGAAGACCATCCTCGGCATCAAAGTTTCCCCTTGTCATCGACAAATGCTAAAATAACTCAGAGTAATTGCACAATGATGTATCGTTGTCTCGTATTGCGACGTTAATGTGTCACCGTATGATGTGGATGTGAGCCATGTGCTCGAGGAAAAAAGTTAACTCGATTTAGGGTATACCAGTGGAATCTTCCAAGGAGAGCCAAATGGCGAAGACGGTCGTGGAACAACTAATGCCTCGTATAACATCAAATGCATCACGCCGTGACTTGTGCCCTACCGGGTGGATCATCTATGCATCGCCATGAATCCCTTGTTTCTTGTTGGATCATGTCATTGGAGAGCAACCTCTTGTCTTGTTTTCCTTTTATATCGGTGTAACTACAGGTCCCTACTATTCGGCATGGCTGCCCAGAAGAACTATTCCCCATTGATATCGATGCCCGCGACAAAGCTTATAAAGCTTAACACTGTTCAACCACTGAGAACTCCATCAGGCCCACTTGCATGATTGGTGGTCGGTGAATCACCGGACAATCCAGTGAAATGCACATATTGCAGGGATTCAGATCTTTGATGATTATTTTTACTGCAAGAAGCTGTAAGATGATCCAGAGGTTAACAAAACAAGAATCTAGCTTTTCGATAACCCGAAGCTGAGTGCTGCTTTTCGAAATCAACAATAGAAATTAAGTAGACCGAATCATCGCATGTCATTGGGCCTCTCAATGACCTAAGTAGATTAATTATACATTCCAATAATATATCCTAATATTCTTAAGGCATATCGATCTGTAAGGAGGCTCTGTCGACAGACCCAGATAGAATATGTCAGTAGTCACAAGCATGGATTTGATAACTTTCTTACCCATCTCAGTAGAGCATTCAATCTTCAAATTTGTACCGTAAAACGGGCTTTCCCATGTCAGGATGGGTAAAACCTTAAAGGTTTGAATCTGAAGTACAATGGGGTGAAGGACCTTCATTTCATGAGAACCAGTGTCGTCCCACTCTGAGACAGTTTACTGCATAGAATTAATTAGTGGGCATATTCTTTTTGCTCAACCATGGAATTCCAAACTTTCAACTCAAACTATCACCAGGTAACATTGTTTCCGCATTTTTTACACGAGAGGAATAGTTAAGTAACTGCTCTCTGAATCCCCCAGTGAGCGAACAGTACCAACTACCAGAAGAAGCACCACATTAATTTGGTCTAGCAAAGCAAAAGCAAGGATGCATGAAACAGAAGATTAAGCTAGTAATGCTCACTGATCTACATCTTCCTGAGGTAGCAAGTGAGAAGGGAAGCTTTGAGCAGATTAAACTTCTTTCTCCATCTCCATCAGTTGCATCAACAAATCCACAAAAGCTAGCATTATTACCTTGTGATTCTTCCTTTCGTTCAGCCTCAAGTAGCAATGCAGAAGTTCCTGAAGGCTATGCCACTCCCTCAGCTCGTGTGCCACCACCATCTCCTCCATGGACGCTCGGAAGTCTTGGTACGGGTCCTCCGAGGAAATGGCCATCGGTATGCTCTCCTCGTAGAATGACGCGTTACCCAACGCTGCCTTGGTTGTGCGTTGGGCTTTTCGGATGCCGGTCTCAGGTTTAGCCTCCTCCATGATGGATTTCGTTGTGCACGGTGAAAAGAAGAACCTCGTGGAACATATGGCGCCTTCTAGGATGGCACTCCGACCTTCGTATTGGTCTGCGCCGGGGCAGGTAGAAGACATGGTTGTGGTGGTGGTGGTGGCCGTGGTGGACACGTCGCTGAAGCCGAAATCCTCCTCGAGGTATGGGAGCTGGTAGAGGCTCTCCTGGAGCTCCAAGGGGCCAAAGCAAGTGGATGAGGAGGGAGAAGAGGTGCAATAGGGGTAATGAAAACTGGAGTAGAGCTCTCCTGCTCTGAAGGACTGGGTTTCTTCTTCTTGGATGCAGATGGGGCCAATGGGTTTGATGCTGGTGATGGCTCCTTGGAGATTTTTGAATGAAGACTTGAGCTTCTCCATTTCTCTTCCCTCTATTCATATGGGGGGAGGGAGAGAGAGAAAGGGGGCGAAATTCTCATAATTATAGAGGCCTCAAAATCATCATTAATCTGCATAAGTTTAATTTGCTTGTCTAATGAATCATTTGCATGCATTACATAGTCGAACAATTTATAGTGAGATTAAAAAACATGCTTCGGTGCCATGCTCTTTAATAATCTAAGCGACCAACATTCACACCATCAAGTAGAAAAACAATAGATTGTGTATATATAATTTGTTTTTTTTTTTCAAAATCCCATCTTATTTCGAAATTTCGTACAATGAGTATTTATGAGAATATATCCTTAGTCTTTAATTGAGTTTATCGTTATCCCGTACAGTCATGCAAACAATTGGCCAAGTGGTCCAAATGAGACTGATATCTTAAGTTGGATGCGTAGTTCTGGATGATATCTGATGTTATGGATTGATCTCAGTAAGTAAATCGAAATTTAATCCGATGTTATGACGGAATTCAGATCCTCTGTTATACGTTTCACATCCTTATAAACCACGAAATAAGGATTGATTTTATAAAATTAAAATGTTTGTATAAATCTGACCAACATAATTTGGATTACACACGAAAACATTTGGGGTGTGTTAGGATTTCCTTGCATCAGTTCTTATTTGTCTCACATTACACTTCTCCAACAGCCTAGCAATAAGTCAAAAGCGCAACGAGCAGAAATTAGCTTTCCTTTTCTTCAACCAAAAGAGGTTGATGAACTTTGCAGGTGCCATGTATTCACAACATTATCACTTGAGCAGTACACCCGTGGTTGCATAGGGAGTGCTTCAACTTGGGAATTGGAGTCTCCACGGCTTTGCTCTCGGGCCAACCATGGTGCTGTGAGAGCAAGCGAACGGGCAGACAGCTTAATTATGTGTGATACAGTTTGAAATAAGAAGGAACAGGAGAAGAGTGTGTGGTCCATGGAGGTATCCAACCACATGCATTAGAAGCCAAAAGATAATTAATAGTTTCAGATGGTCCTATCAACTCATCATTCCTCCCACCCTTAATGGTGAGTTGCGTGATACCATAAGATACACTTGCATACATCTCTCCTTGGCTCTTGGATCATGACTTGATTATCTGAGTGTTTGTTTACACAGCCACATCCGGACACACGACCTATTCCCGGAGATGCAGCACACCGTGGGTGGTAAGAGTCCAATGGGGGAGGGGAGAAAAATGCCAACCTGAAACAGTGAACCGCATGTTTTGAGCTTTCGAGCAATGATGATGAGAGAGTCTCATACAGAACCGGCACACGTGAACTTTCTACAGTGAGAATGATGCGAGACTAGACTCGGCTTGCACGCACCGCCTGCTTCAGCTTTTCAAGCTGGATGGATTATTGTGGGCGGGGCCGTCCATGAATGCAGGATTTGGAGTTCAGATGTTTGTAATGCAAATTTCAGTTTCAACGCATGAACGTTCCTGGAGCCAAAGCGTGCAGTGAGCAAGTTCACATGTCACGAGTACACGGAAATGGGTCATTTTAGTTCTCGTTAGTACTGTTGATGAAAAGCCAACTTTGTTTTCTGGTTCGACTTCGGCTTTGTGTACTTACTATGACATCTTTCAAATAACAGATCCCAAGCTTGCATAAAAAGGGCTGCCTTAGGCAACAAAGTAACAATGCAAAAAAAAAAAAAACACCAAATATTTTAGATTTTATTAGGCATCTGGTTGGAGGATCTATCTCCGTTACAAAGCAGCCTGATCTGACCTAGTGAATCTCTTTCTCAACAACGAATATAAATTCCAGCAACTATTATATACATACATGTATACGTACATCTTGGTGAGTTTAGAATAGCATTTTTTCTATTTCGAAGAAAAATTATACATTCATTCATTTAGGAGCCCTAAGACCATACTAAAATCGTCTAGTTACATGAAGGCCATATTCTACCCTAGTCATATTTCTAATGACCAAACTAAATGTTGTGGTGCCAACTAAACGTTGAACTTTTGACTCCAAGGAATACCTCTTGTTCCATTAAGGCAGTCGATGACCTCTAAAGCATTCCACTTGATTCAAACGTTCCTCGGCCCTTCTTCCTCTTCTACCAGTTTCAAGACTTGTGGGATGGCCCTGCACTCCACTCCACCTTCTTAGCGCTCCTCCCTTTACAATTTCCACAGCCTGTAGAGTGTAGCCAAAGAAGTTACTGCTTGCTTGTCTTTAATAATATAACCTGCACCTGCAAACATGCAGTTTAGACTAAATGAGCCATCACATTCGATTATCTAATCAAACAAACCTCGGGTGCACTGCATTGAATCCCACAAAACTTCCTCGGACCCATGTTGATCTGAACAGAAATCATCAACAATAGATAAAAGCTTTGTGGATTAAGGAGTAAGGCCAGGTCTTACGGTTGCGACCGAGGCAGCCATTCAGATTAACCCAAAGGAACCATAGGGAGTTACCAGTTACACTCCTTGGACATTTGGCCCCCTCCTTTCCAAGGATCTTGCCTCTCAAGCAATCAGTGCCCTTTATACCATTCAGTCATATCCAAGTTTATCTCTGACCAGTTTCCAGTATTCTCTAGCAGATGTGTCTAGGTGAATCGAAATGAAGATTTCAAACACGACATCAATTAGGCTGAGAATGCAGCGCTCTAGCAAATCAATCAAATGTGAGCCCTCTACCCCACAATATTTTCCATAAGAAAACCTCAACTTTAGGAGGTATCCCGACACCCTACATCGCCTTCCACCGATACCAGCTTTCCTCCTTACGATGAAGACTACTTGTAACATATGCGTACGTACTTTCTAAATATACATTACCTTTCGGAGTGAGAGTCCAAATCTAGCGATTATCAGGAGGATTTTGTGAGATACGGATTTCGTTAAACTTTTCAAGTAGAAGTGGATGAAATATGTTGTTAAGAATCTCATTGTTCTAGCAGTTAGGAAATTTAAACATTTCATTCACAATATTAAGATATGTGGGTTGAATTTTTATCACATAATAGTAACGAGGTCGTATTCTGTTAGGACGCAAACCAACAATGGAGATGGACTCTCGACCTAATGAGGCTATGACGATTAAAGAAGTATTCCTGCGTGCAAGAGAAGGCATCAACAATCTAGAGGTTGAAGGTGAGATGATCTGTGCCCGAGAAAGATTTTGAAGAAAGAAGAAACCACTCCATGGTTTATGAAAATTGCATCAGCAATAACAATGTTACTGTCAAAATTTCAATATATAGAGTTACCCCATATCCCCATGGAGGGTAACAAGGCTGCTCACTATCTGGTAGTTAACACCAAAGTTATGAGAGAGGTGGTCCCAATGGTTCCAAATTCTGTCTTGTATCTTAAGCTTCGAGGAGATCAAATCTGATGTATCGTTTGATTTGAATTATTATTATTATTTTTTTTGGAAAACAAAATGTGGACCTCCTAACGAAAAGTACGGTTGCCCAACCATGATTACGAAAACACCAATAGTTTACGAAAACACCCCTTTAATATCCTGAAGTATATGCTTTTCCAAAGAAGATGTATTTCTTCTTCCGTTATCTAACCAAGGGTGCAACTTACCGTATTCGCAATGAAGATATTAAACCACAAGCAATCATGGTTTTTGATAGGGTTTTCTTCATGATAACTAAATCTTTTAGGCCTAGACTCCGTTCATCCTTTGTGTTGGAAACGGTGTCCAGGAAATGATTCATCTTCATGTTTTCAACGGGATCATTCCAAAAAAATTATCAGATAGTCGGATCAATCTTTTCAAAAGATAATTAGAGATTTTAGAATTCGTCAGAGTATGAATAAGAATAACATGAATAACAAATTTGATGAGCACATCCTTCTATGTCGACTTTAAAAAAATTGATTATAAATCTTAAATTTTATTATGAGCCTCGTCAATCATTTGATTTTGGTAATGACCTAAGATATTTCATAAGCCTTGACCCATCTGTCGTGCCCCAAGATCACAAATATTATGCCTAACAATAGGGTCATAGTGTTTACTAAAAAAGTTTTTCGGATTTAGTTTTATTAATCTGAAGATTGGTACGACCTGCATACCAATCCAAGATATGAAAAAGGATGGCACAGGAAATTTTTTTAAAGGCAAATTATCGAGAAAAGCTCTGTTTTTGTTTAGTTTTCCCAAGAATACTCTTCTTTTTTTTTTTTAATTTTCTAGCAACACTCTTTTTTTTATAACTTAATATCTAGAATACCCTTGTCACTACCTATCCACTTTTCTCTCTTTTCCTATACACCGATCTAATTATATATTATTTTTACCTTGTGTTATCATGTCTTTAATAATAAAAGGAAGACACGATGATACAATATAAAAACATTATATTACAATATTCTTGTATTGAGATATAATTTATTTTTTTTAATATTATAATATAATATAAAAAATAATATAGTATAATATTTGTATACTATGTTAAATTTTTTGATATTATTAAAATAATATAATAATAAAGTATAAAAATATTATAACTAAACTGAATCACCTATGAATCGGTCTATAGAAAAAGATTACAAAAAAAAGGGATAAATGACTGACTATTAAATCAATGATATTTCAGGTATTAGGCAAAAGGGTGGACTTTTGAGAATTATAAAAAAGGGAGCACTACTCAGCAAAAATAAAAGAAGAGATAATTTTTCCCAAAAAATTATCTTTTCTTTAGTTACCATTAAAAGATTGAACTCTAATTCCTTTAATAAGGGGAGTAATCTTTTCCTCATTCAAAAGATAATTGTTGAACAAAAATAAAGATGCAGGAAGATAATTGATCTCCATTACCTACACCTTCGTGGGAATTGAACATGTAATAAATTTATTTGAGGATCTAATTATAAATTCATGATCTACAGGAACTAAATTGCAAAACTGCAAAATAAAAAAAAATTAACGGTTTCAAGCCCTACCGCTTCCCACTGCCTCCTTCTCACGCCCCCTCTCTCACGAGGACAAGAGAGGCTGCGTAGGAGCGTGTGGGAGAGAGAAAGAACAGAGAAAGAGAAGCGAGAGGGAGAAAGAGGCGAAAGAGAGAAATAGGGAAGGAAGAGAAAAAGGAGAGGAAAGGAAGAAGGGAGGATTGATACGCTGCGGTTAGAAAAGAAAAGAA
Source organism: Musa schizocarpa (assembly GCA_900464855.2). Lineage (NCBI taxonomy): Eukaryota > Viridiplantae > Streptophyta > Magnoliopsida > Zingiberales > Musaceae > Musa > Musa schizocarpa. The sequence goes on along the minus strand of LS990923.1, from coordinate 20,224,717 downwards.
AAGAAAAAATTGTAGGAAGAGGGGAGAAGGAAAAGAAAAGAATAAGAAGGGAAGGGAGGAGGGAAAAAAGTTAAAAAGGAATAAATAAAGGATAGGGTGTGAGAACAGAGAGGAGAAAGAAGAAAGAGAAGGAAAGGAGAAGGGAAAGAAAATAAAGAAAGAAAAAATAATTTTCATACAAGCAGGAGAGAAGTGAGAAAAAAAAAATAAAAAAAATAAAAGAAAAATTATGAAGGGCTTGATTTGATATTAGATGAATTCAGATGAAGTCTAAGAAAATTTTATTAGGCATAGTTTTAAAGTCTCTTATACTTTTATTGATTAGATTTATATATTGAATTATAAATAGACTAATCTTGGTGTTCTTAGTTAATATGATATTTATGTTAGGAAGAAAAAAAATATTATTTTACAAAAATAAGACAAAACGATATGAAATGTATATTTGTATGGAGGATATGTGGTGAGTATACTCACCTAACTCTATCTAATATATTTTGAAAGTATCAATACACGTGTTTCAAATCGTAAATACACATGATTTATAATATTCATAAGCTTTTATCAATCAAAATTATTATAAAAATTTAAAAATTTATAATTAAAAAAAAAATACAATTGAAATTATTATTTATTATTTTATAAATATTTTTAAGTTATCTTATTAGAATTTATATAAAAATAGTTGTCCAATATTATATTTAAAAATGAATTTAAAATGTTTAGCTTTAGTTTTAGATGATATATGATTATAGCAGTTTTGAAATTATATGTAAAAAAATTATTTAAAACATCTAGTATTATAACAAAGTCATTGAAATATTATTTATAGTAATATGACAGTTGTCTAGACAGTATCCATATTATTTGGATCCAATCAATTTGAATTATATATTAAAATATGTTTAAAAACTAGTTTCTTCTAAATTGTAATACAAAGATATATGTATTATTTATATCTTGTTAATTAAAATAATTTTGAATCTTCTCACCATTAGGATCAAAAGCACTAAAATGGGAGGGGGAGGGGGGGTGAATTAGTGCAGCGAAAAACTTTCAAAGATTAAAATTGTGTTCGTACGATAAAAAACGATTTCAATGCGAAAGCTGATTTGGAAAGTTCTTTAACTTAAGATCAAGCGAAGTGTAGTTAGAGTAAAGCTATGGAGTCAGTTTGCAGTTAAGATAGAAAACATAATTTAAATGTAAATCGAGATTTAGAGTGGTTCGGTCAATCTTGACCTACATCCACTTTTGGCTTCCTCCTCCGATGAGATCACTGACGTCCACTAGAGGCCTTCCTTCAATAGGCGAAGGCCAACCACCATTTTACAGTTTAACTCTTTTTGACGGGCTTAGGAGACAACCCTTACAGATTTTTTACTCCTCTCTTAAATGATCAAAACTTAGAAGTAAAGAGGGAGAAGAACTTTTGGCCTTTAAAATACTTTTGAGCTCTAAAAATCACATAATAAGATCAAGATTTCGGTACCCTTTCATGCATGAAAGGGTGAGATTTTTATAGGCCCCAAACTGGTTTGAATTTAGAGCTCAAAAATATCATCTTCCAGATTTTTGGGGTCCTGGTGGTACTACCGCCACAACTGGGTGGTACCACCGCTTGGCAGAGCTCGGAGATCGAGCTCAGGCGGTACCACCACCTGACAAGGGCAATTCCACCATCTAGCTTTCCTGGGAGACTGAGCTCCTGGGTGGTGCCACCACCGGCCAAAAAATCTGGGTTTGAATAGGTTGATCCATTAGGCCCAATTTGGGTCTGTCAAGAGCCCAATTGCCCCAAGATTAAGTTTATGGGATCATCTTTCATTTTTAACTTAATTATCATGCTAACTATGATATTTTAAGACATTAATACTACAACTTGCTCCGGTGCGTCAATCACTTCTTCCGACGAGCTTCCGGTGAACTTCAGGTGAACATCCGATGAACTCTCGGCGATGCTCCAACGGACTTTAGCAAACTCCTAGACCTGCGACGATCCACTTGGCGAGTTCCGATGAGCTTTTTTAGCAAGCTCCTATACTTCTCGGATTTGTTCCCGCAGAACCTTCGACAACCGTCCGGACTTCCGTCGAACTTTCGAACCCCTAACATGATCATGGTCTTGACTCCGGTGTAACTCCTACTACATGTAAAACTGTCATAGTAGTTAATCCTGCACACTTATCTCAACATATGGATTAGATAACAAATGATAATTGACTTCATCATAAAAAATTTTCTACTGCACTAATTCACCACCCCCCCCTCTTAGTGCTCTTGATCCTAACAATTGGTATCAGAGCGGGGTTAACTCTCAAACGGATTAAAACTCAAGAGAGATGGCATACGCCGAAAACCAAGAGGGCCACTATATTACACGTCCACCCATGTTCAATGGGATGGACTACACCTATTGAAAGACCAGAATAAGGATCTTCCTTATTTCAATGGATTTTAAACTTTAGAATCTTGTTAAAAATGGATTTTTGAAGTCTTCTCTTCCGATGATCGATTAGAATGAATTAGAGAAGAAGACTTCCACTCTTAATGCAAAGGCTATGAATGCCTTATTTTGTGCGCTTGATAAAAATAAATTCAATCGTGTTTCGGTTTGTGAAACAGCATTTGATATTTGGCATACACTCGAATTGACTCAAGAAGGCACAAGTAGAGTGAAAGAGTCAAAAATCAATCTTTTGATACATTCATTTGAATTTTTCCGAATGAAACCGAGCAAGACTATTAGCGACATGTACACTCATTTCACGGATGTCGTCAATGGTCTAAAAGGACTCGGTAAAAGTTTTTCGGATTTTGATCTCGTAAATAAGATTCTAAGATCTCTTACTAAGAGTTGGGACCCTAAAGTTACTACTATTCAAGAAGCTAAAGATTTAAACAACTTTCCTCTTGAAGAACTAATCGGGTCATTAATGACCTATGAAATGACTTGCAAGACTTATAAAGAGCAAGAAGACATCCTTATAAAGAACAGGAAGGATATGACACTTAGAACTTTAAACAACCACTTGAGAGAAAACTCAAGTGATGAGGACTATGACGATGACTTAGCACTTCTAATAAGGAAATTCAAAAAAATTATTAAGAAAAATAAGTTTAAAAATGACACAAAAAATAAATTTGAACCCAAAAAGGACCAAGTAATTTGCTACCAGTGTAAAAAGCCAGGACACTACAAAAGTGATTGTTCCCAAGCCAAGAAGAGAACATCAAAGAAGAAGGCGCTCAAAGCAACATGGGATGACTCGAGCACGTCCGAAGAAGAAGAGTCCAACACCGAGCAAGTTGCTCATTATGCCTTAATGGCCATCGGAGAGGAGGTAACAAATTTAATTGAAGCAGATTTATCATTTGATGAATTATTAAATGCCTTCCATGACTTATTTGATGAATGTAAAATAATTAGTAGAAAATATAAATTGCTGAAAAATAATCATGATAGTCTTGTTAGCAATTTTGATAAATTAAAAACTGAATACCATGATAGTTTAGCCCAATGTAAAAAATGTCATGATCTAGAAACACTCTAAAAGGAGAACTTGCTACTTAAGGACGGTTCGAAGAAGTTCGAGGTTGGTAGCAAGTCCTTGAACATGATCCATACAAATAAGGGTCACGTTCCCAAAAGAAGTGGAATCTGATTTGTGAGAAGTCCTCATCAAAATCCAACCACCTTCATAAAAGGCCCTATCTTACATGTTCAGCACCAATAGCAAATGCAACTTTTGTTGCAAACATAGACATAAAATATATCATTGTACATTCAAGAAAATTTATCCGATCAAACTAATTTGGGTTCCTAAAGGAACAATAATAAACTCTATGCAACATAATAAACAATGTAGATCAGTTTTTGAGGTACCCAAAAGTAAATGGATACCTAAAAATTATCCTTTCTTGTAGAGACATTCACTATCACAAGTTAGGAGCAAGAGATGGTACATTGATAGTAGATGCTCAGGCATATGACCGGAGATCCATCTCAATTCTCTATGCTCACTAGCATAGACGAAGGCTATGTCACCTTCGGAGACAACAAGGGTAAAATCATTGGCAAAAGAACTATAGGTAACAAATCCAACTTCTTTATTAAAGATGTTTTGTTAGTTGATGGTTTAAAACATAACCTTTTAAGCATTAGTCAATTATGTGATAAAAGATATATCGTCAAATTCGAATCTAACGCTTGCATCATTGAAAAACCACACAAAAATACATCTATGATTGCATTAAAACATAATAACGTATACACCATTGACATCAATGATCTTTGCAATGAAATGTGTTTCTCGGTTTTGAATGAGGATGCTTGACTTTGGCATAGGAGATTAGGTCATGCTAGCATGAAACTAATTACTCAGATATCATCCAAAAAACTTCTACGAGGAATTTCTTATATCAAGTTCATCAAAGATAATGTGTGTGATGTTTGTTAATTAGGAAAATAAATTAAGGGTAGTTTTAAATCTAAGAATCAAATAAGCACCTCTAGGCCCTTACAATTGATCCATATGGACTTGTTCGAACCAATCTCTACATCAAGCCTAGGAGGTAGCAAATACGCCATCGTCATTGTAGATGACTATAATAGATACACATGCACTTATTTCTTGAAACATAAAAATGAATGCTTTAGATATTTCACCAAGTTTTGTAAACTTGTTCAAAATGAAAAGGGTTTTATGATTTCATCAATTCGAAGTGATCACAGTGGTGAATTTCAAATCCGCGATTTTCAAGAATTTGTGAATATAATGGATACAACCATAACTTCTCTACTCCAAGAAATCCTCAACAAAATATAGTAGAAAGAAAGAATAGGAAATTACAAGAAATGACAAGAACCATGTTGAATGAACATAGCCTACCCAAATACTTTTGGGCCGAAGTTGTAAACACTACATGCTATATTTTGAATAGAGTTCTAGTAAGACCCTTACTCACCAAAACTCCCTATGAGTTGTGTAATAATAAAAAACCTAATATTTCATATTTTATAGTTTTTGGGTGTAAGTGTTTTATCTTGAATGAAAAAGATGCCTTAGGAAAATTTGATGCTAAATTCGATGAAGGAATTTTTCTTGGTTATTCTTTCTAAAGCTTTTTGTATCTATAATAAAATAACTTTAATTATAGAAGAATCCATTCATGTTGTTTTCAATGAGATTTCCGAAATCAAGAAAAATAATTTTGATGATGATGTTAATTTCGATTCTTTGAATTTAAATGAAACCCCTTCTCCAACTAGCAACTTGGATGCATCCATTTTCAAAACATCCTTACCCAAGGATTGGAAGTATATAGATGCTCATCCTAAGGAGCTAATCCTATGAGACACAAGTAAGGGGGTTCAAATATATTCTTCTCTTAAAAATTTTTGTGCCAACGCCGCTTTTCTCTCCCAAATTGAACCTAAATGTATTGACAACGCCATGAAAGATGATTTATGGATTATTGCAATGCAAGATAAGCTAAATCAATTTAAGAGAAATGAGGTGTGGAAGCTTGTTCCTAGGCCAAATGATCATTTAGTTATTGGTACTAAATGGGTCTTTTGAAACAAGCAAGATGAATATGGTATCATGGTTAGAAACAAGGCTAGATTAGTGGTGAAAGGTTTCAACCAAGAAGAAGGTATCGATTACGAAGAAACCTTCGCTCTTGTGGCTAGATTAGAAGCCATAAGGATGCTCCTTGCCTATGCTAGTAATAATAATTTTAAGTTGTTTCAAATGGATGTTAAAAGTACTTTTCTTAATGGCTTTATTTCTGAAGAAGTTTATGTTGAACAACCTCTCGGATTTAAAAATAATAGCCTCCCTAATCATGTATTTAAATTAACTAAAGCTCTCTATGGTTTAAAACAAGCCCCAAGGGTTTGGTATGATAGACTAAGTACTTTTCTTATTGAAAATAATTTCATAAAAGGCAAGGTCGATACTATATTATTTATCAAGAATTTTGAAAATAATTTTCTCATTGTTCAGATTTATGTTGATGATATTATCTTCGGTTCTACGAATGAATCCCTTTGTGAATCTTTTGCTAAAACCATGAGTCTCGAATTTGAAATGAGTTTGATGGGAGAATTAACCTTTTTCTTAGGCTTACAAATTAAGCAACTAAGCAATGCCATCTTTATTAGTAAAACTAAATATGCTTTAGATCTGCTGAAAAGATTTAACATGGATAGCTCAAAAGCTATTAACACTCCTATGAGCACCTCCACTAAGTTAGAAGTTGATGAAAGTTGAGAAAACTTCGATCAAAAAACTTATAGGGGTATGATAGGAAGTTTACTTTACCTCACTGCAACTAGACAAGACATCATGTTCAGCATAGGACTTTGTACTAGGTTTCAATCGAACCCTAAGATATCTCATCTCAAAGTAGTTAAAAGAATATTTAGATATTTTAAATGTACCACAAATCTAGGATTATGGTATCCAAAATTCGAGAATTTTGAGTTAATTGCTTATGCTGATGCGGATTTTGCTGGGTGTAGACTAGATAGAAAAAGCACATCAGGAACATGTCAATATTTGGGACATTCCCTTATTTCCTGGTCATCTAAGAAACAAAACTCGGTTACACTATCAACAACCGAAGCTGAGTATATTGTAGCTAGTACATGCTGTGCACAAGTTGTGTGGATGAAAAACACCTTAGAAGATTATAAAGTCCATCTTAAAAACATTCCCATTAAATGTGATAACATAAGTGCAATATGTTTAACAAAGAATCTCATTCAACACTCAAGAACAAAACATATTGATATTTGACATCATTTATACGAGATCATGTCACTAATCATGATGTAATCATAGAGTTCATAGATACTAAGCATCAACTAGCTGATATTTTTACAAAACCATTAAGTGAAGAACAATTTGATTTCATTAGAAGAGAATTATGAATGTTAATATGTCCAAATGCATGAACTTGTTAAGATTATTTTTTGAATTTTTTTTCAATGATCAAATCACTTAATTACTATGATGATTTTACACAATTACATTCCTTAATTACATATTGGAAATTATGTGTTTTGGATACAAAAATTTCTATGATAAGAAGTATGTTTTATCTTCATGATTGAATTTGAAAATCTATAGCAAAACCTCGTCCAAATGCATAAAAGTGTTAAATTTCATTTTCGGATCTTCTTGATCCTAACAATCGGATTTTCTCGATACATTATTCTTTTTCGGACTTAATATGTCATATCGAGTTTTGGATTCACATCATTGATTTTTGACATATGGAATCAACTAGCAAATGCATTTCTCATAGACATATCATGTAAAAAATATCTTTCGAGAAATGGATTTAATGATTCCTTATTATATCTTTTGAGAAATAATTTTACATACAAGGATTTGATTCACCTACATATCTTAATCCTTGCAAGAATGAAGTGTGCTTTAATATCTTATCAATTTTAACTTCATTCGAGTAAGCTCACAAATGGTTTCCTCCTTCATGCAAAAAGATAATAACAAATAAAAAGGAAAATGTAATGAAAGCTATTTCTATGTCATGTTTTCCTTGAGATGTTTGTATAATTGGTATCCTATCATTCATTATTGAAAAATGACATAAACCTAGTTAAAATTTGCTAATATTGTTCTCCTTTTTGTTGATGACAAAGGGGGAGAAATATATGAATTGATACTATGAGTGCCATATTTGAATTTAATGCTATATAAATTGATGCTATGAGTGCCATATTTGAATTTGAATTATGTTAAGGTATCAAAAGCTTGCATCAAAATATATGATAAATTGGTTATAGAATTGCTATGATTGCCATATTTACACTATGTTATTGGCATATCATGATAATATATCAAGAACTTCATAGCAATTTACTTGTTGATATCTTGCCATGTGATGCTACGATTGCTAAACACTTGAAATGTTTGCTTTACGTTAAGATATCAAAAGCTTAAATTGTAAATTTACATGTTGATATCTTATATTGAACTGCTACCATCATTCATATTTGAAACGTAAAACTTAAGAATGGATGTCAAGTCTTGACATCATTTTCAGTAAGATACATCATGATAGGAATCATGATGGGAGTAATTGATAAGATTAAGAGTTCTTAACTTATCAATAAGTCTATTGAATTCAAAGGCCTTGAATTCAATAATGACTTATCTCAAGTATGGCGTATAGATAGGGGGAGTTATGGTTAACTCCGTTATCAATTGATTGTCATATTCAAAAAGAGGAAGATTGTTAAATCTCGGATTTTGATGATGAAGTCAATTGTCATTTGTTATCTAATCCATATGTTGAGATAAGTGTGTAGGATTAACTACGATAAAAGAAAGACATGCAGCAGGAGTTGCACTGAAGTCAAGACTATGATCACGTTGGGAGTTCGAGAGTTCGACGGAAGTCCGGACGGTCGTTGGAGGTTCTACGGGAACAAATCCGAGAAGTACAGGAGCTTGCCAAAGAAGCTCGTCGGAACTCACCAAGTGGATCGTCGCAAGTCCAGGAGTTTGCCGGAAGTCCACTGGAGCATCGTCGAAGGTTCGTCGGATGTTCGCCGGAAGCTCGCCGGAAAAAGCGATTGACGCACCAGAGCAAGTTGTAGTAAATGTCTTAAGAAATATTATAGTTAGCATATAGATTAAGTTAGGAAGAGGAGGTGATCCCATTAACTTAATCTGGGGGCAATTAGGCCCTTGATAGACCCAAATTGGGCCGAATGGATCAACCCATTCAGACCATAATTCCTACTAGGTGGTGGCACCGCCAGGGTCAGCAGTGGCACCGCCTAGGAGATGGTCTCCTAGGAAAGCTGGGCGGTGCAACCGCCCAGGTTAGGCGGTGGCACCACTTGGGCTTAGTCTCCGAGCGAGACTGGGTGGTGCAATTGTCACGCCCCTCAAAATATCGATAATATTAAATATTTTTCAACACAAATCCATCCAGGATCCAAACACACATTTGTGGTCACTAATAAAACATTCAGATCGAAATTTCACCTCTATAATCTACAAATTTATAAACCCTGTGTAGTTCATAAACATACAATACATCACTCGATGATTCATAAAATTTGAACCCAACTCACCAAAATAATAACCATAACATAAATTCACAAGTATGGGAGTCTATACAGTCACAAAATCAACGTTTACCATAAGTTCATATCATTACATGAATTAAACTTAACATTTCATAATCCTAAACATGAGAGGTCCTTTTAACTTAAACAAAATCCACAAGTTTAGATTCATCGTCAACATTTCATTAGATGCAGAGTGTGCTTATCAAACATACAGATGGTGAAGTGGGACCATAACATAATATAGTACATCCATTTCTGAATGACCACCAAACATAAGTCTCCCACATCTGGGAGGTCTCCCACGTTTGGGAGTTTCATCCACCACGTCTGAGTGAAGTTATAAGGGCCGGCAGAGCATCACAGGCTCTATGCATAACTTCCTTCACCATTTCTGGCAAAGGTTCACAATATTCCATAAACAGTAGAGTACAAAATGATAGTATGAACAATAATAGCACATATCGGAAGCACACGCGGAACAACAAAACATACATGTGCCTTTACGAGTCAATACGAAGTAAGTAATAATCTTTCACCATTGTATTCAGACTTGAAAGGAAATGAAAGCAAGAGCACACACGGAATCCAAGCAATCACATACAACTCAATTCAAATAAGAAGGTTAGATGGATTCAATATCCAAAGGAATGAAACTAGAATAGGCATATATCAAAAGCAAATGCGGAACAATGGGATATACATGTGCCTATATGAGTCAATGTGATATAGCATAAACGTTACACAATATGTTCAAGAATGGAAATAATTTATAGATAAGAACAAACCAAAATTTAAGCATTAATATAAGCTTCAATTGAGTGAAGGGAACTGAATGAAATCTATTTCCAAAGGAATGAAAACATAATATGCAAAATCGATCAAATCTCGATTTCTGACAGAATTTGAGAGGCACATTGGATAAATATTTCAGATTATCAATTATACTCCAATACTCTCAAGAAAGTTATTATTAAAAGATATATTAATTTATTTTCTGATGAAATAAATTTTGTACGAATCAAGGTTTCCAACAAGGAGTTACCATTGATTTAGTAACTTAAGGTCAAAAACAAAATCACTGTTTTGCAGAATTCATAGGGTCGGATTCAACAGATAACAGGATAGGTATTTGAATTCTAAATATTTCAATCTATATGTCAAAAGAAAGGTCTCGAAGTGTAGTTTAGAATGAAGTCAGTTTGGTACAAATTAGAATTTCCATCAGGGACTTATAGGCATTTTAGTATCGAAAGGTCAGAAATTTTGATCCATATTTTGCAGCATCTATAGGCTCATTTGAAACAGACGTTTGGGTAAGTATTCGATGTCCAAAATCTTCAAAATCAGTTTCAAAAGAAATATATAAGAGTCTAATTTCAAACAAACTAGGTCCTGCCTAAATCCATATTTGATGCTAAATATTATAGCTGAAAGAGTGTATAGGGGTTAGTTTACCGAAAAATTCTAGATCCATGGTTTTATGTCCAAATAGAGAAATATCAGGTTCTAAGTAGAAATCTTTTAGATTATTCAGAATCAATATAAGAACAGAGACTAATATTTCCATAGGATAGGGTTTGAACACTTGTCTTTGAGAATTATGATCCCAATTGAGAAGATTTGAGTAAGAAACCTAAAAGCCCCCAAATATCTCTTCTTCTTTTTCCCCATAATTTTTCTTCTTCTTTCTCTCTTCTCTCTTCTTCTCCCATGCAGCTGCCTTCTCAGGTTTCTTGAGAACGAAGGCAGAGGGGCTTAAGCGGTGGGTTTTGTAATTTTATATATTTTGTAGTTTAGTCCTTGTATTATTATATTTATGATTAGGTCCTCAGGGTTTATATATAGGTCCTCAGATTTTTTTTTTCTTTTTCTTTTTGAACAGATCCCCAAATCTTATGAATAAGTTCTCAAATTTATACTTTGGCTCTTTTATCGAATTTAAAATAGATACTTAAATTACAACTAGAAACTTATACAAAAAATTAGAAATGAGGGACGTTACACTCTCCCCCCCTTAAAAGAAAAAATTAGTCCTCTAAATTTATCATACCTCTATCGATGAAAAGACGTGGATAAACTTTTTTCATTTCCTCCTTAACTCCCAAGTTATTTCCTCTCCAGAATGATGTCTCCAAATTACTTGAACCAGAGGGATGACCCGATTCCTTAGGATCTTTTCCTTCTTATCAACAATCTGAGTGAGCTCTTCCACATAAGATAAATTTTTATCGATCTCCATCTTCTCATACTTAATGATATAAGAAGGATCAGATATATACTTCCTAATCATCGAAACATGAAATATATTATGGATATGGCACAATGACGGTGGCAAGACAATCCTGTAAGCGACAGAACTAACCCTCTCAAGAACCTCAAAAGGTCCAATAAATCTTAGGCTTAACTTTCCTTTCTTCCCAAACCTTATAATGCCTTTGGAAGCGGAGACCTTTAAGAATACAAAATCTCTGATTTCAAACTCAATATCTCGTCTTCTATTGTCAGCATAACTCTTTTGACGACTTTGAGTAGTTTTTAACCTTTTCCTTATAACTTGAATTTTCTTGATAGTTTCTTGTACTTTTTTCGGTGCTAACAACTTTTTGTCACTAACTTCCTCCCAACATATAGGTGTTATGCACTTTCGCCCATATAAAGCTTCATAAGAAGCCATCTGAATACTTGAATGATAACTATTATTATAATTGAACTCAATAAGTGAAATATCTTTATCACATTCACCTTTCCAATCCATAACATAGGCTCTAAGCAAATCCTCAGGTGTTTGAATTGTTCTTTCTGACTGACCATCAGTCTAAGGATGATATGCAATACTAAACTTGACTTTAGTGCCCATAGATTCTTGTAATCTGCTCTAGAATCTAAAGAGAAATATAGAGTCTCTATCAGAGATGATCTTTTTTGGAATACCATGAAGTCTTACTATTTCATTGACATATAAATCTGCAAGTCTATCAAGCGAATAAGTCATATTAATTGGTAGGAAATGTGCATATTTTATTAACCTATCAATGATAACCCAAATAGCATCATGCTTTCTAGAGGTTCTGGGTAATCCTGAAACAAAATCCATGGTAGTACATTCCCATTTCCATTCAAGGATATCTAAAGATTGCAACAACCCTCCAGGTCTTTGGTGTTCTACTTTGATTTGCTGACAAGTCAAATATTTTGAAACATACATTGTAATTTCCTTCTTCATGCCTTCCCACCAATAATGACTTTGGAGATCTCTATACATCTTAGTGCTCCCAAGATGCATGGTGTACTTTGAAGTATGACTTTCCTTTAGGATTTGGTTCTTGATATCTGGTTCATTTGGTACACATACTCTCTCCCCAAATCTCAATAGGCTATCCTTTGAAACTTGAAATTTTGGCTTCAATTCCTTTTCTACTTCATTCCTCAAGTAGATTAAACGTGGATCTCGTAATTGTCCTTCCTTAATTTGTTGAATAAGATCAGATTGCACTTGAATGGAGGCCATCAATATCATCGAGTCTTGCTTTTTCCTCATAGCTTTCTGTTGAATCTCGGATTTTGATGATGCAATCAATAGATGAGTTAATTGATCTAATCCATATTATTGAGTTAAGTGTGTAGGATTAACTACGATAACCAAAAAACACAAAGCAAGGATATCGGAGTCAAGTTCGATGGACGTTTAAGAGTTCGAAGAATCGTCGGAGATGCTGCCGGAACCAACCGAGAAAAAAATCGGGAACCTGTCGGAATTTTTGGAAGTTCGCCGAAGAGATCGTCGGAGGTTCACGGAGATCACCGAGAAGGCTCGGCTACTCATTAAAGTCATCACAAGTTCGGGAGCTTGTTGGGAGCCCGTCGGAAGAAGTTCGTCGGAAAGCTCGTCGGAATAAGACTCGACGTTCGCGGTTGAAAATTTGCTTAGGATGTGTTTTTGTTAAGTAGTTAACGTGTAATTAGGATTAGGATTAAGAAATAATCCTATATCCTAGTTAGGGGCCAACTGGGCCCAAAATTAGACTTGGTTTGGGCTAAGTTTGAAGCCCAACCAGTCAACCGAAGAGTCTGGCGGTGGCACTGCCAGACTGGGCGGTTGCACCGCCTAGCACCCGAGAGCTGGGCGGTGGCACCGCCCAGTGCCCGAGAACCAGGCGGTGGCACCGCCTAGCACTGTCAGCGCCTGACACTGACAGGCGGTTGTTAGGATCGAGAGCACTAAGAGGGGGGGGGGTGAATTAGTGCAGCGGAAAAACTTTCTGCGATTAAAACCAAAAGCTGCGTTTGAATGATAAGGACAACTCTGTATGAGAGTTGATACTAAGCAAGGTTTCAGTCAATCTATGCAGGCAGTTTGCAGCAATGATGAAAACCAGAATATCGGCGCAAACTGAAATCTGATGATCGTATGAAGAAACAGATTTACGTCTAAGTGTCGATTCGTAAATCACTTGTTTAGACAGAAGTATAAAGACAGTGTGCTGCTATTGTACAGCTCAAAAAGTTATCTGCAAAAAGCAGATTTACGTCTAAACGCAGATTTACGTCTAAACGCAAATTTACGTCTAAACACAGATTGACGTCTAAACTTTGAAACTCGTTTGTAAAATCGCAGAAGGCAGTATGCAGTTGAAATCAAGATGTAAACGTAAACTGAAATCTAATGTTTGTATGAGGAAAGCCAATTTACGTCTAAATGCAGTTATACGTCTAAACGCAGTTTTGCGTCTAAACGCTATTTTACGTCTAAACGCAGTTTTACGTCTAAACGCAGTTTTGCGTCTAAACGTTGTTTTACGTCTAAACGCAGTTTTACGTCAAAGCATAAATTTATGTCTAAACGCAGTTTTGAACTTTGAAAAGCGTTTTATGAATACGCAGAAGGCAATTTGTAGTTATAAATGGAATCAAAATGTAAGCGTAAACTGCAGCGTAAAGATCGTACGAAGACACCGATTTATGTTTGAATGCAGATTTGGAAAGATCAGAGTTTAGAGACTCGTTCGTAAAAGCGCAGAGGGCAGTAGCTATGTAGGAGGTTTGCAGTAATGATAAAGTGCTCAAGTAAAAGCAAACCAGAGATTTAGAGTGGTTCGGTCAGTCTTGACCTACTCCACTTTTGGCTTCCTCCTCCGACGAGGTCACCGACGTCAACTAGCTGCCTTCCTTCAATGGGCGAAGGCTAACTGCCCTTTTACAGTTTCTCTCCTTTTGACAGGCTCAGGAGACAACCCTTACAGATCCTTTCTCTCCTCTCTTTACAACTCAAGACTTGAAGAACAGGAAGCGGAGAACTTTAGGACTTTACACAAGTTTGAGCTCTTAGGGTCACTGAAAAGATTAAGAATTCGGTGTGGATATGTTGTCTCTTCAGTGTTGAATGGGTGGGGTATTTATAGGCCCCAACCCAGTTCAAATTTGGAGCTCAAAACGATCAAATCTCGGAATTCCGGGATCAGGCGGTTGCACCTCTTGATGGAGAGAGGTTGCTTTTGGCGAGCTTCGGAGATCGAGCCCGGCGGTTGCACCTCTCTGGGGAGGGGTAGTTGCACCGCTTGAGTGGCTCAAGATCGAGCCCGAGCTGGCGGTGCCACCTCTGGCCGAGGCGGTTGCACCTCTCTGCTGAGCTTCGAAGACCGAGCTCGGCGGTGCTACCTCTCTGTCGAGGGGTTGCACCGCCCGATCTAGCTTCAAGACCGAGCTCGGGCGGTTGCATCTCTGGTGGGGCGGTTGCACCGCCCGATCTCGGCTGGGAGACATAGCTCGGCGGTTGCACCTCTGGCCTGGCGGTTGCACCGCATGGTGCAATCAGGGTCCGAATGGTTAGCTCCATTCGACCCAATTTCAATCTTTTCAGGGGCCCAATTGCCCCAAGATTAAGTTAATGAGATCACCTCCCATTTACCAACTTAATCAACGTGCTAACTACGATTAAATCTAAGACAATTTCTGCAGCTTTGCTCCGATGCGTCAATCGCTTCTTCCGGCGAGTTTCCGGCGAACTTCCGTCGATCATCCGATGAACCCTCGATGATCCTTCTACGGACTTCCGGCAAACTCACGGACTTTATGACGATCCACTTGGCGAAGTTCGACGAGCCGCCAACAAGCTTCCGGACTTCTACCGGATCTATTCTCTTTGAACCTCCAACCGTTGAATCATTTTTTTGATGATGAAACTAATTGATTGTGTTTAGATGTTTAACTGCATTTTGAGTGATGCAGGTCTACTCGATCAGAATTAGACAGTTAACGCAGGAGGAATTGGCGTTGCGCCGAGAGGAGATCACGTTAGGATATTGGGACGAGAGAAGGCTTGAACGTCGGGCATCGGGCCAAGAAGAGCGGAATTGCGCCAAGGATATCGGGGTTATGGAGGTCAATCGTCGATTGGGCAACAAGCCGCAAGAGAGGACGATGTGCTAAAGAATCGAAGCGAAGCATGAACCAATGACGTCTTGCGAAAATGTAATGTCAATTCGCGTTGTAATAACTGTCTAGATCGGAGTAGAGTTTTGGTTTGCATGTGCAGGATTAACTTCGATAACGATGAAGGCATAAAGTGAAACAAAGTGTGGAGTCAAGAATGAAGGATTCGTTGGGAGTTCAAGAGTTCGAACGGAAGTCCGAAGGATCATCGGGAACGCTGCCGAACTAGCCGAGAATGAGTAGGGAGCTTGTAGAAGGGTTTTGGAAGCTTCGTGGGAAGGTTCATGGGAAGTTCGCAGAGTTTGCAGAGAGAGAGATCGAACTTGGGAAGAAGCTCATTGGAACTCGCCAAGATCAAATCGTGAAGTTTAAGAGAGCCGGGAGTCCAGTAGAATGGTTTCGAGAGTTTATCGGGAAGACGCGAAAAGTTAGCGGAAGCTTCGGTTTGGGAAGAAGTCTTGACTTATGGACTTTGTAATAGCTTATATAATGTCTTTAAAATTCGTAGTTAGCATGTTAATTAGGGTTAGAATTAGGTATTAATCCTATAACCCAAGTATGGGCCTATAACACTGAGGCTGAAAACACTATAGGCGGTGGGCTGAAAACACTATAAGGGCTGAAAACACAGAAGTGGTGGTGGGTGCCTGGGCTGGAGCGGTGACACCTCTTGGGCTGGGCGGTGGCACTGCTATTGGCTGGTGGCACCGCCAGCATCGAGGAACCCAAAGAGGATTTGAATTTTGGAGCCCAAATTTTGGAGCCCAAATTTGAATCCTCTTGAGGCCTATAAATACCCCTCAAATCTCAGGTGAGATTACAACCTTTTGAGCAGCAAGAGTTTGAGAGAAAAATCTTAGAAAAGTGTTAGCTTTCTTTCTTTTCAATTTGCTAGTGTTTACCTCATCTCTTCTCGAAAATCTGTAAGAGAGTGAACCGCTTAAAAAGAGTTGTAAGAGGGTATTTACCCTTCCATTTCAAGAAGCTTGCTAGTGGAAGGTGGGAGCCTCATCAAGAGGGGCCTGCAAGTGGAGTGGGTCATTTGACCGAACCACTCTAAAATCGGCGTGATCGTGGTTTTGCGTTTCATTATTGTTATTTATATTATTGCAAATCTTCTTATATGCTCTGGTTCCTTATTACTTTTTGCTCATGCATATTTAAGAATACGCTTTCAAGATTAAACTTGTCAAGTTCCACTCTCTTCATAATACGAAAAGATTTTTTATAAAACCGAAGTTTTTATCGCTGCACTAATTCACCCCCCCCCTCTTAGTGCTGCTCGATCCTAACAATTGGTATCATCAGAGCCCGGTATTTCTCATTTCGGATTTACACCGAGAGAAATGGCTCTTCATGGCTTTCAAGAGGGCTTATCGGTTTTTTAGTCCACCGTTGTTTAACGGATTGGACTACACTTATTGGAAAAACTTCGAATGAGAGTTTTCTTGATTTCTATGAATTTGGATATATGGAATATTATTGAAAATGGTTTTCAACTTCCCTCTAAACCGATGAGCGAATGGTCGGATTTGGAGAAGAAGTATTTTTCTTTAAAGCATAAAGGCTATGAATGCCTTATTTTGGCGCTTTTAGACAAAAAAATGAGTTCAATCGGATTTCTACGTCTTGAAAAACAGCTTTTGATATTTGGCGAACACTTGAAATCACACACGAGGGAACTAGTAGAGTCAAAGACTCGAAAGTTAACATTTTAATGCATGATTTGAGCTTTTTCAAATGAAGCGGCGAAACCATTGTTGACATGTACACCCGCTTTTTTACGGATGTCGTCAATGGTTTACAAACTCTTGGTAAATGTTTCTCAAATTATGAACTTGTTAGTAAAGTTTTACGATCACTTTCTAAAATTTGGGAATCAAAAGTTCTGACAATACAAGAAACAAAAGATTTAAATATTTTTCCACTTGAAGAACTTATCGGCTCGTTGATGACATATGAAATGGTGCGCCAATGCACATGATGAACACAATGAACACTTGAACCACCTTCCAAAGAATAGGAAGGATTTGGAACTCGGACAATTGAATACCACTTGAGCGATGACTCAAGTGATGAGGACAATGATGAACTTGAACTTGAACACTAACTCTTAATAAGTTCATTAAACAAAAATCTAAAATGAACAATGAACTTGAAGCGGAGGAAGAGGCCAAAGAAAAGGAAGGCACCCAAGGATGAATCAAGAACTTCCAAAGGTGAAACTTGGCTTAATTGGGCTTTTATGGGCTTCGACTACAAGGTAAGTAACTCAACTCTCTTGAATTATTTTGAAATTACATAATACTTTCATGAGTTGTTTTTTTTAATTTAGTTTAGGATTAATTTTTTTTTTTTAATTACATGTGTTATGTTAATGCAATAAAATGTTAGATATAAATCTAATGCTTATACACCTAGTAAGATTAATCTTTATGTATATGCTTGAGAAGCAAGAATGTATATTTTGACGATTTCCATATTGATTTTCAATGACGATGCATGTCTTTTGAATGGAAGGCTTGATGATTTTTTTTATGAACCTTATCTTTAGTTATCAAACATGATGTATGGTTTTGACATAAGAATAAAATTTGAGCATGCTAATATAAAGTCAATCTTATAAATTAAAATTAAAGAAGTTTTAGTTTTCTATAAGAATCATTCAAAATTATGTTCAATGAAACCAATGCAATAAAGTTGTAATGAAAATGTTGAAATTTTGATACCATGATTTGATGATTTTATGTAAGAGATTTTAAAGTAATATATAATGATTTTTGTAACTTATTGGTCTTGATGGTTTTATGATGAAATTCATTTTTTGATCCAAAACGTTGATGCATGTTGGAAAGCATGTTAACATGAAATTTTACTGTGAATCAAGATCTTGTTTTTTAAACTCCCATGTTTCTTCTTATTGTTTACTAAAGAAGAAAATTTCCGAAAATGAATCATGATTTTTTTTTTTAATCATAATTTTTATGATTCATAAAGAATTGAGAGATTAAAAAAATCTATCTATGTTTTTCTTTTTTATGAATCTCTTGAAAATGATTTTGATTTGATGATTTGAATTTAAATGAGTTTTATCTTGATTTTTTTGAGATTTACTTTATAAAAATCAAGATCTTGTATCCTCAATGTTACTTTTTTAGCATCTACTATCCAAATGAATTATGATTGGTATCATTGCTATATTTCTTCTTATCGTGTACTAAAGAGAAAAATTTTTCTAAATGAATCATTGAATTTTCGAAACCACAATTCTTTTTTATGATTCATAATGAATTGAGAAATTTTATATGCTTGAATTAATATCTTGTTCTCTTATAAGATTGAATGAATTTTATCTATATCATGATCTCCTAAGATTTTCCCTTGATTATTATTATAAATCTATGTATACCATTTTGAATCTCTTGAAAGTAATGTTGAGATTTTGTTGAATTTGACAATTTAAATTTGAATGAGTTTGTATTCAACTTACGATCTTGATTTCTTGGATTTACTACTTGAGATTCTTTTTTTAATCACAATCTCTTCTTTATACACCTACAATTTCTGTTATTTATAAAAAAGAAGATATTTAATAAAATGAATCATGTCATTTGGTATTCAAATGGTCTTATCTTTGATGATATGATTTCTTTGTATCTATGATACAAATACCTTGAAAATGATTGAAATATTTTACACTTTTATGCTCTTCCCTACTTCTTTCTGGTTTTCAATGATAAAATGGGAAGAAGTTATGATTTGCAATGATGCATACAATACTTGTTCTTTCTAATTATGATGTGATGTATTATATATGTTGTAAATCATGATTTAAAATACTATGGGTTGTTGCTAAAATGATGTATTATAAATATTGATTTAATGTTTTGTATCATTATCAACATGTCGATAAATGCTTAAAAAAATTTTAATGTTTCAGTATCATGTATGATATGCTTATTAATGATGATTGATTTATTTTTTGGTATCGTGCATGAAAAATAAGGTTATTGAAATTGTGTATGTTTTAATTTGAAAATATAATGATGCACAAATAAGAATGATACTTACCTTTGTCATAATATGAAAATTGATATAAGGGTCTTCCCTTCTTTTTGACAATGACAAAGGGGAGCAAGAATTTCTAGCGTGGATATCATGAAAAGAGGCAAACTAACTAGCTTGCACAATTCAAGATGAAAAAAAAAATTGCACTTCTCAAAGAGAAGATACAAATGTAACATTTGCCAAATTGTTTGCTTGCCTCATGTAAAATATTATCTCTTGCTAGTTTGACATTTTTTTTGCTAGCTTGTATTTTTTGCAAAACTTGATCACTTTTTTCAAACATTTTGCTAGCTTACACTTTGTAAAGAAAGCAAAAAATGACACTTCTAGAAGAAAGAGCTTGTTATTTTGAACATCACAAGCTTGCCTATCTTAAGAAACAAAAAATTGCAAAAGTGCTATCTTGCCTATCTCAAGAAGCAAAACTTGCAACTTGCACATTGCAATAGGAAGCAAGAATTATGAGCTTACACAAGAAAGCTATCTTACATTTGCTTTCGAAATTTTTGCTAGCTTGTATATTGTGAAACTTACATATAAGTAAACATTGCTAGCTTGTAGTCTAAAGAGAAAAAAAAGTTGCTATCTCAAAAGAAGCAAATGTGCTATCTTGACTATCTTAAGAGACAAAAATGCTAACTTGCACATCTAGCAAAAAACTTGACAAATTTGCATATTTCAAGAAGCAAGAGTTGCTTTCTTAAACATCTCAATATTGCTACCTTGCATGATATAAAATTTGCTATATCAAACATTATAAATATTGTTACTTGCAAAGAAAAGCAAAGTGCAATCTTGCACAAGAAGCAAGTGTTGAATTGCCATGATTGAACTTAAGAATCTTGCTATGCTTTTGTGCTTATATGTTGTGATGAAAATCTAGCTTCATGTTATAAAAACTTGCATATCTTTTAAAATAGCTAGAGCAACTTCTCCTTTTTGTTGATGACATAGGGGGAGAAGTATATTGATGACTTCATGCATTGAATTGAATATTTTATATATTTGCATGATGGTTTAAATATTTTTCATAACATGTGATGAATGTCACTTGGATTTGGGATAATCCAAGTGTTCTATCAATGGCATATTGATAGGGGGAGTTTGGTTAAACTCCGGGGAGTTTAGGTTAACTCCGTTAGTCATCAATTAGTTGTCATCATCAAAAAGGGGGAGATTGTTGAATCTCGGATTTTGATGATGAAACTAATTGATTGTGTTTAGATGTTTAATTGCATTTTGAGTGATGCAGGTCTACTCGATCAGAATTAGATAGTTAACGAGGAGGAATTGACGTTTGCCGGAGGAGATCACGTCGGGATATTGGACGGCGAAGGCAGAAGGCTTCAACGTCGGGCATCGGCCAAGAAGAGCGGAATTGCGCCAAGGATATCGGGGTTGCGGAGGTCAACTGTCGATTGGGCAACAAGCCGCAAGAGAGAGGACGATGTGCTAAAGAATCGGACGAAGCGCCAACCAATGACGTTACGGCAAATGTAATGTCAATTAGCGTTGTAATAACTGTCTAGATCGGAGTAGAGTTTTTGGTTTGCATATGCAGGATTAACTACGATAACGATGAAGGCATAAAGTGAAACAAAGTGTGGAGTCAAGAATGAAGGATTCGTTGGGAGTTCAAGAGTTCGATGGAAGTCCGAAGGATCATCGGGAACGCTGCCGGAACTAGCCGAGAATGAGTAGGGAGCTTGCCGAAGGGTTTTTTGGAAGCTCGCCGGAAGGTTCGTGGGAAGTTCGCAGAGTTTGCCGAGAGAGATCGGAGCTTGCCGAAGAAGCTCATTGGAACTCGCCAAGATCAAATCGTGAAGTTTAAGAGCTTGCCGGGAGTCCGTAGAATGGTTTCCGAGAGTTTATCGGAAGACCGCCGAAAGTTCGCCGGAAGAAGTCTTGACTTATGGACTTTGTAATAGCTTATATAATGTCTTTAAAATTCGTAGTTAGCATGTTAATTAGGGTTAGGATTAGGTATTAATCCTATAACCCAAGTATGGGCCTATAACTTTAGATTTGAAAAAAACACTATAGGCTGATTGGAAAACACTTCAGCGGGCTGAAAAACACTATAGGTGGTGGCACCGCCTGGGCTGAGCAGTGACACACCTCTTGGGCTGTGGCGGTGGCACCTAGCACTTTTAAAGCGGGGTGGCACCATGCCAAAGCATCGGGAACCCAAAGAGGATTTGATTTTTTGGAGCCCAAATTTTGGAGCCCAAATTTGAATCCTCTTGAGGCCTATAAATACCCCTCAAATCTCAGCTGAGATTACAACCTTTTGAGCAGCAAGAGTTTGAGAGAAAAATCTTAGAAAAGTGTTAGCTTTCTTTCTTTTCAATTTGCTAGTGTTCACCTCATCTCTTCTCGAAAATCTGTAAGAGAGTGAACCGCTTGTAAAGAGTTGTAAGAGGGGTATTTACCCTTCCATTTCAAGAAGCTTGCTAGTGGAAGGTGGGAGCCTCATCGAAGAGGGGCCTCGCAAGTGGAGTAGGTCATTTGACCGAACCACTCTAAAATCGGCGTGATCTGTGGTTTGCGTTTCATTATTGTTATTTATATTATTACAAATCTTCTTATATGCTCTGGTTCCTTATTACTTTTGCTGCGCATATTTAAGAATACGCTTTCAAGATTAAACTTGTCAAGTTCCGCTCTCTTCATACGAAAGATTTTTTATAAAACCGAAGTTTTTATCCGCTGCACTAATTCACCCCCCCCCTCTTAGTGCTGCTCCGATCCTAACATCGACGACCGTCCGAACTTCCGTCGAACTCTCGAACTCCCAACGTGATCATGATCTTGACTCCGGCGTAACTCCTGCTGCTTGTCTAACTTTCATCGTAGTTAATCCTGCACACTTATCTCAACATATAGATTAGATAACAAATGACAATTGACTTCATCATCAAAATTCGAGATTCAACAATCTCCCCCTTTTTTATGATGACAATCAATTGATAATGGAGTTATCCTTAACTCCCCCTATCTATATGCCATAGTTGAGATAAGTCAACCTTGAATTCAAGACCTAAGAATTCAAGTGACGTATTGATAAGTTAGATCAATTAAACTTATCAATACTCCCATCATGATACCTATCATGATGTATCTCTTCGAGAATGATGTCAAGGCTTGACATTCATCATCAAGTTTGTATGATTGTGTTTGTAACTATTCATCATGTAATTGAATGTTATCATATAAAGCAGCGAAGGACTATTACATGATGCTCACATTTGTGATTATCTAGCAAGTTTGCATTTACTTCACAAGATAGGATATCAACTCAAGACATAATGCAAACTATAGCACATGTTCATATATCTCTTGGTGATGCAAGGATGAAATAACTATAACATTGTTTATAGCATCACTCAAGTATTTGCAACATGATTATGGCAATGTTTATCAATTCATATGTTTCTCTCCCTTTGTCATCAACAAAAAGCATGATAGCATTATCAAAAAGCATGGTAGATGTGATTACAGCAGGTTAACTCTTTTCCTTGTTATAGTTCGTTGCTCGAAGGAGGAAAGTCATTTAGTCATTTTTCAACAAGTTTTCATAAGAGTGTACAGGAAAATCCCATTCTTAGCATTCAAACCAAAAAATGAACTTCTTACTTGCATTCGGTTATGAAAAAATTATCACATAATTTTCAACATGTTGTTTGATCAAGTGATGCCAAGGCATGTAATAGTAATAACATCCGAAAAATAATTTTAACTGGTTTAAGTATTCGGACACATCAACATTCCTAATTCTCTTCTTATGTAATCAAATTGTTCTTCACATAGGGGTTTTGTAAAGATATCAGCTAGTTGATGTTTGGTATCAATGAACTCTATGGTTACATCATGATTAGTGACATGATCTCGTATAAAGTGATGTCTAATATCAATATGTTTTGTTCTTGAGTGTTGTATAGGATTTTTAGTTAAGCATATTGCACTCGTGTTATCACATTTAATGGGAATATCTTTGAGATTAACTTTGTAATCTTCTAAAGTATTTTTCATCCATACAACTTGTGCACAATATGCACTTGCTGCAATATATTCAGCTTGATTCGTTGATAGAGCAAGCTGAGCTTTGTTTCTTAGATGACCAGGGATACAAGGGCATGTCCTAAAAATTGACATGATCGATGTGCTTTTTTTTCTATCCAGTCTCTGACCAAATGAAGTCCGAGATCAAAGATAAGCCATTAATTCAAAATTTTCTATTTTGGGTACCATAATCCTAGATTTGTGGTTCCATTAAGATATCTAAGTATTCTTTTTTTTGCTTTGAGATGAGATATCTTAGGGTTTGATTGAAATCTAGCACAAAGTCCTACACTGAACATAATGTCTGGTCTGGTGGCAGTGAGGTAAAGTAAACTTCCTATCATACCCCTATAGGTTTTTTGATCGAAGCTTTCTCCATTCTCATCAATTTCTAACTTAGTAGAGGTGCTCATAGGAGTGTTAATTGCTTTTGAGTTATTCATATTGAACTTCTTTAGCAAACTCATAGCATATTTGGTTTGACTAACAAAGATGTCATTGCTTAGTTGTTTGATTTGTAGGCCTAAGAAGAATGTTAACTCTCCCATTAGACTCATTTGAATTCACTACTCATAGTTTTTTCAAAAAAGGATTCACAAAGAGATTCATTCATGAGAACCAAAGATAATATCATCAACATAAATTTGAACAATGAGAAAATTGTTTTCAAAGTTCTTGATGAATAATGTAGTATCAACCTTGCCTTTTATGAAATTATTTTCAATAAGAAAAGAACTAAGTCTCTCATACCAAGCCCTTGGAGCTTGTTTTAAACCATAGAGAGCTTTAGTTAATCTGAAAACATGATTAGGGAGATTATTATTTTCAAATCCAGGAGGTTGTTCAACATAGACTTCTTTGGAAATAAAGCCATTAAGAAAAGTGCTTTTAACATCCATTTGAAACAACTTAAAATTTTTTTGCTAAGCGTGAGGCAAGGAGCATCCTTATGGCTTCGGTCGAGCCACGGGAGGAGAAAGGTTTCTTCGTGAATCGATACCTTCTTCTTGGTTGAAACCTTTGGCCACTAATCTAGCCTTGTTTCTAACCACGATACCATTTTCATTTTGCTTGTTTTAGAAGACCCATTTAGTACCAATAACTAAATGGTCATTTGGCCTGGGAACAAGCTTCCACACTTTCATTTCTCTCAAATTGATTTAATTCATCTTGCATTGCGATAATCCATGAATCATCTTTCATGGCTTCATCAATGCATTTGGGTTCAATTTGAGAGAAAATGACATTTTCACAAAAGGTTTTAAGAGAAGATCGTGTTTGAACCCCCTTTGATGTGTCTCCTAAGATTAGCTCCTTAGGATGAGCATCTACATACTTCCAATCCTTGGGTAAGGAAATCTGAGAAGTGGATGCATCCAAGTTGCTAGTTGGAGATGGGGTTTCGTTTAAATTTAAAGAATCAAAATTAACATCATCGTCAAGATCATTTTTCGTGATTTCAGAGATCTCATTGAAAACAACATGAATGGATTCTTCAATAATTAGGGTTCTTTTATTAAAGATACGAAAGGCTTTAGAAACTGTAGAATAACCAAGAAAGATTCCTTCATCGGATTTAGCATCAAATTTTCCTAAGTTGTCTTTTTCATTCAAGATAAAACACTTACACCCAAAGACTTTAAAATATGAAACGTTGGGTTTTTTATTGTTCCATAACTCATAGGGAGTTTTGGTTAGTAGAGGTCTCATTAGAACTCTATTTAAGATGTAGCATGCAGTATTTACGGCTTCGGCCCAAAAATATTTGGGTAGATTGTGTTCATTCAACATGGTTCTTGCCATTTCTTGTAAATTTCGATTTTTTCTTTCTACAACTCCATTTTGTTGAGGGTTTCTGGGAGTGGAGAAATTATGGTTGTATCCATTGAGTTCACAAAATTCCTGGAAATCATGGTTTTGAAATTCACCACCATGATCACTTCTAATTGACGAAATCATAGAACCTTTCTCATTCTGAACGAGTTTGCAAAACTTGGTAAAAGATCTAAGGCATTCACTTTTCTGTTTTAAGAAGTAAGTCCATGTGTATCTGCTATAGTCATCTATGATGACGAAAGCGTATTTGCTACCTCCTAGGCTTGATGTGGAGATGGGTCCGAACAGGTCCATATGGATCAATTGTAAGCGCCTAGAGGTGCTTATTTGATTTTTAGGTTTGAAGCTACTCTTAATTTGTTTACTTAATTGGCAGGCATCATATACATTATCTTTGATGAACTTGATATGAGGAATTCCTCTTACAAGTTTTTTGGATGATATTTGAGTGATTAGCTTCATGCTAGTATGACCTAATCTTCTGTGCCATATCCAAGCATTCTCATTTAAAGCAGAAAAATATGTTTCATTACATAAATCATTGATGTCAATAGTGTATACATTATTTTGTTTTAATGCAATCATAGATATGTTTTTGTGTGGTTTTTCAATGATGCAAGCATTAGATTCGAATTTGATAATATATCCTTTATCACACAATTGACTAATGCTCAGGAGGTTATGTTTTAGACCATCAACTAGCAAAACATTTTCAATAGAAAAGTTGGATTTGTTACCTATGGTTCCTTTGCCAATGATTTTACCCTTGTTGTTGTCTCCGAAGGTGACATATCCTTCGTCTATGCTAGTGAGCTTAGAGAATTGGGATGGATCTCCGGTCATATGCCTTGAGCATCCACTATCAAGGTACCATCTCTTGCTCCTAGCTTGCGATGGTTTAGTTTTCTACAAGAAAGGATGATGTTTAGGTACCCATTTGCTTTTGGGTGCCTCACTAATAGATCTACATTTTCTATCATGTTGCATAGAATTTGTCATGGTTCCTTTAGGAACCCAAATCAATTTGTTTGGACTGAATTTCCTGAATGGACAATAATGCGTCCTGTGTCCGAACTTGCAACAAAAGTTGCATTTGCTTTGATGTCTAACATGTAAGATGGGGCCTTTTACAAAGGTAGTTGGATTTTGGTGAGGACTCCTCACAAATCCAATCCCACTTCTTTTGGGAACATGACCCTTGTTTGTAAGGATCATGTTTAATGATTTGCTACCAACCTCGAATTTCTTCAAGGTGTCCTTAAGTAGCAAGTTTTCTTTTTGAAGAGTTTCTAAATCATGACATTTGATACATGAGTTTAAACTATCATGATATTCGATTTTTAACTTATTAAAATCACAAGTAAGACTATCATGTTCCTTTTTTAGCAATTTGTATTTTCTATTGATAATCTTGCATTCATCAAATAAATCATGGAAGGCATTTAATAATTCATCGAAAGATAAATCAGCATCTAATAAATTCGTTACCTCCTCTCCGATGGCCATTAAGGCGTAATGAGCAACTTGCTCGGTGTTGGACTCCTCTTCTTCAGATGCGCTCGAGTCATCCCATGTTGCTTGAAGAGCCTTATTCTTTGATGTTCTTTTTTTGACTTGGGGACAATCACTCTTGTAGTGTCCCGGCTTTTTACATTCATAGCAGATCACTTGGTCCTTCTTGGGTTCAAGTTTATTTTTCGCATCATTCTTAAACTTGTTTCTTTTGAAGAATTTCTTAAACTTTCTTGTTAGAAGTGCCAAGTCATCATCACAGTCCTCATCACTTGAGTTTTCTCTCAAGTGAAATTCAGAAGTTTTAAGTGCCATATCCTTCCTGTTCTTTGGAAGGATGTCTTCTTGCTCTTCATGAGCTTTGCAAGTCATCTCATAGGTCATTAATGACCCGATTAGTTTCTTCAAGAGGAAGTTACATGAGATCTTTTGCCTCTTGAATAGCAGTGACTTTAGGATCCCAACTTTTAGGAAGGGATCTTAGTATCTTATTTTACGAGTTCAAAATCCGAAAAACTTTTTCCGAGTCCTTTTAGACCGTTGATGACATCCGTGAAGCGGGTAAACATGTCGCCAATGGTTTCACTTTCGGTTTCATCCGAAAAAAAGTTCAAAAGAATGCAACAACAAATTGATTTTTGACTCTTTCACTCTACTTGTGCCCTCGTGGGTCACTTCAAGTGTGTGCCAAATATCAAATGCAGTTTGCAAGTTGAAACACGATTAAACTTCGTTTTTTTATCAAGTGCGCATAAAATAAGGCATTCATAGCCTTTGCATTAAGAGCGAAAGCCTTCTTTTCCAATTCATTTCAATCGATCATTGGAAGAGAAGACTTTGAAAATCCGTTTTCAACAAGGTTCCACAGTTCAAAATCCATAGAGATAAGAAAGATCCTCATTCGGGTCTTCCAGTAGGTGTAGTCCATTCCACTGAACATGGGTGGACGTGTAATAGAATGCCCCTCTTGGTTTCCGGCGTATGCCATCTCTCTTGGGTTTTAATTCGTTAGAGAGTTAACCTTGCTCTGATACCAATTGTTAGGATCGAGAGCACTAAGAGGGGGGGGGTGAATTAGTGCAGCGGAAAAACTTTCTGCGATTAAAACCAAAAGCTGCGTTTGAATGATAAGGACAACTCTGTATGAGAGTTGATACTAAGCAAGGTTTCAGTCAATCTATGCAGGCAGTTTGCAGCAATGATGAAAACCAGAATATCAAGCAAACTGAAATCTGATGTTCAGTGCTGAAGAAACAGATTTACGTCTAAGTGTCGATTCGTAAATCACTTGTTTAGACAGAAGTATAAAGACAGTGTGCTGCTATTGTACAGCTCAAAAAGTAATATGCAAAAAGCAGATTTACGTCTAAACGCAGATTTACGTCTAAACGCAAATTTACGTCTAAACACAGATTTACGTCTAAACTTTGAAACTCGTTTGTAAAATCGCAGAAGGCAGTATGCAGTTGAAATCAAGATGTAAACATAAACTGAAATCTGATGTTTGTATGAGGAAAGCCGATTTACGTCTAAATGCAGTTTTACGTCTAAACGCAGTTTTGCGTCTAAACGCAGTTTTACGTCTAAACGCAGTTTTACGTCTAAATGCAGTTTTGCGTCTAAACGCAGTTTTGCGTCTAAACGCTATTTTACGTCTAAACGCAGTTTTACGTCTAAACGCAGTTTTGCATCTAAACGCTGTTTTACGTCTAAACGCAGTTTTACGTCAAAGCGTAAATTTATGTCTAAACGCAGTTTTGAACTTTGAAAAGCGTTTTATGAATACGCAGAAGGCAATTTACAGTTATAAATGAAATCAAAACGTAAGCGTAAACTGCAGCGTAAAGATCGTACGAAGACACCGATTTACGTTTGAATGCAGATTCGGAAAGATCAGAGTTTAGAGACTCGTTCGTAAAAGCGCAGAGGGCAGTAGCTATGTAGGAGGTTTGCAGTAATGATAAAGTGCTCAAGTAAAAGAAAACCAGAGATTTAGAGTGGTTCGGTCAGTCTTGACCTACTCTACTTTTGGCTTCCTCCTCCGACGAGGTCACCGACGTCAACTAGCTGCCTTCCTTCAATGGGCGAAGGCTAACTGCCCTTTTACAGTTTCTCTCCTTTTGACAGGCTCAGGAGACAACCCTTATAGATCCTTTCTCTCCTCTCTTTACACCTCAAGACTTGAAGAACAGGAAGAGGAGAACTTTAGGACTTTACACAAGTTTGAGCTCTTAGGGTCACTGAAAAGATCAAGAATTCGGTGTGGATCTGTTGTCTCTTCAGTGTTGAATGGGTGGGGTATTTATAGGCCCCAACCCAGTTCAAATTTGGAGCTCAAAAGCGATCAAATCCCGAATTCGGGATCAGGCGATTACACCTCTTGATTGGAGAGGTTGCACCGCTTGGCGAGCTTCGAGATCCGAGCCAAAGGCGGTTGCACCTCTCTGTCGAGGGCGGTTGCACTGCGCTGAAGTCCGCTCAAGCCCCTGAGCCCCAGGCGGTGCCACCTCGACCGAGGCGGTTGCACCTCTCTACGAGCTCGAAGGCCGAGCTCGGCGGTGCTACCTCTCTGTCGGGAGGTTTACCGCTTGATCTAGCTCGAAGATCTGAGCTGCGGCGGTTGCACCCTCCTCGGGCGGTTGCACCGCCCAGTCTCGTTGGGAGACACAGCCTGGCGGTTGCACCTCGGCCTGGCGGTTTGCCGCTTTGTGCAATCGAGGGTCCGAATGGTTAGCTCCATTCGCCCAATTTCAATCTTTTCGGGGGCGAATTGCCCTAAGATTAAGTTAATGGGATCACCTCCCATTTACCAACTTAATCAACGTGCTAACTACGATTAAATCTAAGACAATTTCTGTAGCTTTGCTCCGATCGTCAATCGCTTCTTAGGCGAGTTTTAGGCAAACTTCCGTCGATCATCCGATGAACCCTCGGTGATCCTTCTGCATGGACTTCCGGCAAACTCTGGACTTTCGCGACGATCCACTTGGCGAGTTCCGGCGAGCTTCGCTTGGCAAGCTTACGGACTTCTCGGATCTGTTCTCCACTGAACCTCCGAGCGACCGTCCGAACTTCCGTCGAACTCTCGAACTCCCAACGTGATCATGATCTTGACTCCGGCGCAACTCCTGCTGCTTGTCTAACTTTCATCGTAGTTAATCCTGCACACTTATCTCAACACATAGATTAGATAACAAATGACAATTGACTTCATCATCAAAATCCGAGATTCAACAGCGGTGGCACCGCCAGCATCGGGAACTCCACGAGAATTCAAATTTGGAGCCCAAATTTGAATCCTTTTGAGGCCTATAAATACCCCTCAAATCTCAGCTGAGATTACAACTTTTTGAGTAGCAATTAATTGAGAGAAAAGTCTTAGAAAGTCTTAGCAAGTCTAGTTTTCAATTTGCTAGAAAGTTCTCCTTTCTTGCTGAAAATTTGTAAGAGGTTGAACTGTTCGTAAAAGGTTGTAAGAGGGGTATTTGCCCTTCCATTTCAAGAGATTTGCTAGTGGAAGGTGGGAGCCTCATTGAAGAGGGGCCTCGCAAGTGGATGTAGGTCATTTGACCGAACCACTCTAAAATCGGCGTGATCTTTGGTTTGCATTTCATTATTGCTATTTACATTACTGCAAACCTTCTTACATGTTTTAGTTCCTTATTACCTTTGCTGCGCATATTTAAGAATACGCTTTCAAGTTAAGCTTTTCAAGTTCCGTTCTTATCGTACGAAAGATTTATTAAAACCGAAGTTTTAATCCGCTGCACTAATTCACCCCCCCCTCTTAGTGCCGCTCCGATCCTAACAATTGGTATTAGAGCAGGTTCACTCTCATATTTGGTTTAATACCCACAAGAGATGGCTTACTCCGGCATGCATGAGGGATACTCTATCACACGTTCACCCATGTTTAATGGGTCGGATTACACGTATTGGAAGACTCGGATGAGGATCTTCCTCATTTCTATGGATTTCGAGCTTTGGACTATTGTGGAAAATGGATTTCAAAAATCTTCTCTTTCGATGAGCGAATGGAATGAATCGGAGAAGAAGGTTTTTGCTTAAATGCAAAGGCTATGAATGCCTTATTTTGTGCACTAGACAAAAATGAATTTAATCGTGTTTCAATTTGTGATTCGACTTTTGATATTTGGAGAACTCTTGAAGTCACTCATGAAGGCACTAGCCGAGTGAAAGAGTCCAAAATCAACATTCTTGTGCACTCTTACGAACTTTTCCGAATGAAACCAAGTGAGTCCATCGGAGACATGTACACTCGTTTTACGGATGTCATCAATGGACTCAAAGCTCTTAGTAAAGATTTTACTAACTTTGAACTAGTAACTAAAATCTTAAGATCCCTCCCTAAAAGTTGGGATCTAAAAGTTACGGCCATTCAAGAGGCCAAAGACCTTAAAACATTCCCTCTTGAAGAACTCATTGAGTCTCTAATGACCTACGAAATGACATGTCAAGCTCATGACGAGCTCGAGAACCCCCTTCCAAAGAACAGGAAGGATATGGCACTCAAATCACAAGAAGACCGCTTAAAAGAAAAATCAAGTGATGAGGACAGTGACAATGACATTGCACTTTTGACTCAAAAATTCAAAAAATATTTAAGGAAGAATAAATTTAAAAATAATACAAAAAATAAATTTGAACAAAAGAAGGACCAAGTGATTTGCTATGAATGTAAAAAACCGGGACACTACAAGAACGATTGCCCTCAAGCCAAAAAGAGAACACCGAAGAAGAAGGCGCTCAAGGCAACATGGGATGATTCAAGCACGTCCGAAGAAGAGGAGTCCAACACCGAGCAAGTTGCTCACTACACCCTAATGGCCTTCGAAGAAGAGGTAACGTATTTAATTAATGCAGATTTACCTTATCATGAATTATTAAATGCCTTCCATGAGTTATTTGATGAATGTAAGACAATTAGTAGAAAATACAAATTGCTAAAAAAGGAGCATGATAGTCTTACTTATGCTTTTGATAAATTAAAAATTGAATATCATGATAGTCTAGCTCCATGTGCTAAATTTTATGATTTAAATACTCTCCAAAATGAGAACTTGGTACTTAAGGACACCTTGAAGAAATTCGAGGTCGGTAGCAAGTCCTTAAACATGATCCTTACAAATAAGGGTCATGTCCCTAAAAGGAGTGGAATCAGATTTGTGAGAAGTACTCACCAAAATCCAACCACCTTCATTAAAGGTCCTATCTTACATGTTCAACACCAAAGCAATTGCAACTTTTGTTGCAAATATGGACATATGACCTACCAATGTCCATTCAAGAAAATTAGTCCAATTAAATTGATTTGGGTTCCTAAAGGAACCATGGTCAAGTCTATACAACATGATAAACAAGCTAGATTAGCTTTTGAGGCACCCAAAAGTAAATGGGTACCTAAAAATAATTCCTTCTTGTAGAAACATACACCATCACATGCTAGGAGCAAGAGATGGTATCTTGATAGTGGATGCTCAAGGCATATGACCGGAGATCCATCCCAATTTACCAAGCTCACTAGCATGGACGAAGGCTATGTCACCTTCGGAGACAACAACAAAAACAAAATCATTGGCAAGGGAACCATAGGTAACAAATCAAGTTTTTCCATTGATGATGTGTTACTAGTTGATGGATTAAAACATAATCTATTGAGCATTAGTCAATTATGCGATAATGGTTATATCGTTAGATTTGAATCAAATATGTGCATTATTGAAAAACCAAATCATAACATGACTATGATTGCTTTAAAACAAAATAATGTCTATACCATCAATCTTGATGAACTAAGTAATAAAGTGTGTTTCTCCGCCATAAATGATGATGCTTGGCTTTGGCATAAGAGATTAGGCCATACAAGCATGAAAACAATATCTAAAATCTCATCTCGAGAATTAGTACGAGGGATTCCGAATATAAAGTTCATTAAAAATAAGGTATGCGATGCATGTCAACTAGGGAAGCAAATAAAAACAAGCTTCAAATCAAAAAATCAAATTAGCACCACTAGACCGTTACAATTGATCCATTTGGACTTATTTGGACCAATTGATACAACTAGTCTAGGTGGAAGCAAATATGCTTTTGTGATTGTGGATGATTACTCTAGATACACTTGGACCTATTTCTTAGCTCACAAAAGTGATTGTTTCAAGTGTTTCTCTAAATTTTGTAAACTCACTCAAAACGAAAAAGGGTTCATGATTTCATCAATTCGGAGTGATCATGGTGGCGAATTTCAAAACCGTGACTTTCAAAATTTTTGTGAAGTTAATGGATACAATCACAACTTCTCCACTCCAAGAAATCCCCAACAAAATGGAGTAGTTGAAAGGAAAAATAGAAACCTACAAGAAATGGCAAGAACTATGTTAAATGAACATAGTTTACCTAAGTATTTTTGGGCCGAAGCCGTAAATACGGTTTGCTACATCATAAATAGAGTCCTAATAAGACCATCCTTATCAAAAACTCCCTATGAATTATGGAATAACAAAAAATCAAATATTTCCTATTTTAAAGTTTTAGGTTGTAAATGCTTTATTTTTAAATGAAAGGGATGCCTTAGGAAAATTTGATGCTAAATCCGATGAAGGCATCTTTCTTGGTTACTCTTCCGTTTCTAAAGCTTTTGGGTTTTAATAAAAGAACCTTAGTAATTGAAGAGTCTATTCATGTAGTTTTTTAGTGAAGTTTCAAATTTAAAGAAAAATGATTTTTGATGATGATCTTGGTTTTGATAATTTGAATTTAAATGAACTCCCTCCTCAAAATAGCAACTTGGATGCACCTTCTTCGAAATTTCCTTACCTAAGGAATGGAAGTATATAGATGCTCATCCAAAGGAGCTAATTATAGGGATACATCTAAAGGGGTTCAAACTCGTTCCTCTTTCAAGAATTTTTGTGCTAATGTTTTCCTCTCTCAAATCGAACCTAAGTGCATTGTGAGGCCATAAAAGATGATTTTTTGGGTTATTGCAATGCAAGAGGAATTGAATCAATTTGAGAGAATCAAGGTGTGGGAGCTTGTTCCTAGACCTAGTGACCATTTAGTGATCGGTACTAAGTGGGTATTTAGAAACAAGCAAAGGCGAAAATGGTATCGTGGTTAGAAACAAGGCTAGATTAGTGGCCAAAGGTTTCAACCAAGAAGAAGGTATCAATTCTTGAAGAAACCTTTAGCTCCCGTGGCTCGATTAGAAGCCATAAGGATGCTCCTTGCCTATGCTAGTTGTTATAATCTTAAACTATTTCAAATGGATGTCAAAAGTGCCTTCTTGAATGGTTTTATTTCGAGAAGAAGTATATGTCGAACAACCTCCGGATTTGAAAAATTCTCTTCTTCCTAATCATGTATTCAAATTGACTAAGGCTCTCTATGGCTTGAAACAAGCTCCTAGAGCTTGGTATAAAAGGCTTAGTTCCTTTCTTATTTTAAATAATTTTACCAAAGGCAAGGTTGATACTACATTGTTTATTAAACATTTTGAAAATGATTTTCTTATTGTGCAAATTTATGTTGACGATATTATTTTTGGATCTACGGATGAATCACTATGTGAATCATTTGCCAAATCTATGAGTCATGAATTTGAAATGAGTTTAATGGGAGAATTAACTTTCTTTTTAGGATTACAAATCAAACAACTTAAGGATGGTATATTTCTTAACCAATCTAAATATACGTTAGAATTGTTAAAACGATTTAACATGGATAATTCAAAAGCAATAAACACCCCTATGAGTATTGCGACTAAGTTAGATATGGATGAAAATAGTGAAAATTTCGATCAAAAAACATATAGGGGTATGATAGGTAGTCTACTCTACCTTACCGCGACTAGACCAGATATCATGTTTAGTGTAGGACTTTGTGCTAGGTTTCAATCAAATCCTAAATTATCTCATCTTAAAAGTGTTAAAAGAATATTTAGATATCTTAAAGGAACTCCAAATTTAGGTTTATGGTATCCAAAATCGAAAAAAATTTGATTTAATGGCTTATCTTGGGATGCGATTTTGGGGGATGTAGGATTGATAGAAAAAGTACATCCGAACATGCCAATTTTTAGGACATGCACTTGTTTCTTGGACTTCAAGAAACAAAATTCAGTTGCACTATCTCTGGTGAGGCTTGAATACATTGCTACGAAAGTGCATGCTGTGCACAAGTTGTATGGATGAAAAATACATTAGAAGACTATGGAATTCATTTTAAAAATATCCCCATAAAATGTGATAATACTAGTGCCATATGTCTTACTAAAAATCAATTCAGCACTCTAGAACTAAGCACATCGACGTTAGGCACCATTTCATCTGTGATCATGTCCTTAACAATGATGTTGTTCTAGAATTCATTGACACGAAGCATCAATTAGCATATATATTTACAAAAAGCCCTCAATGAAGACAAATTTGAATTTATTAGAAGGGAACTGGGCATGTTAAATTGTCCCTTAAAAGTAAGGCGTTTGAATGTAGTTTCTGAAGATTGGCTCATCCTTGTCTGCTTTCGTTTGTGGATTTGATTTCATCCTCTTCTTTTCGATTCCAAATGAAATATTAAAATACAACTCAATATCTCAACCTTTGCTTGCGTCCAAAGACCTCTGGAATTCAAGAAGGAGGAAGAAAAATTTTTTTTTCCTTCTTCCGCGTGACCAATGGTGGCACCCAGAATCGACGTGAGCAACACCTTTGGCCTTCAGGCATGGCCGGTGGCACTGTTTGTTCAGGTGGTGGCACCGCCCGAGAGCTCTTTTAAACCCGAGAGGGTTAGGGCCGACGGTGACACCGCCCCCAACCCGTGGAACTCTTGCTCCAACTCTCCCAAACTCTCTCAATCCCTCATTCTAACTTCTACAGACCTTGGAGAAGGAATATTTTTGGTCCAAACTCTCCATCATCTCAGAAACACTCTATAAGGTAAAATCTTTCCTTCACTCTCTTCTTGTGTCACCTATTCATTACAATTCATATTTCTCTTATCATTTTATCTAGAAAATGGCTCCTAAGAGATCAAAAGGGAAAAGGATTGAAGGAGATTCATATGACCATAATCTTTTTAGATCCAAAGAAGATGCCCTTAGATTTCCAAACTTTGAAACAAGATATGTCCATAAGGGAAAATACGTTGATCTTGATGAACTAGGAGATTTAGAACCCGTTAGGTGGTTTGCTCATCTAGAGGCCCTACCTCTCTTACAAATAGATGAACCAATTTATTCTAGATTAGTTAAGCTCTTTTATGCAAACCTATGGGTAGATAACGATAGCCTAAGTTCTTACATGTTAGGAACACAAATTAGGATTTCTGATAATTCTATTTGTGAACTAATCGGCATCACTGAAAAAGATAGGGGCTGCTATTTTAGAGCAAAATGGGATGTGAATATAATAGGAGCAACCCTGTAGAAGCTATCGAAACCATTTTTTGAAAACTCAAACTTTGGAATAATACCCAAGAGTTGAACACTTACTACCTTTTAACTCTAAGGTTCTTCATCATATCATGACAAGCATACTTTTCCCTAAGCAATATCATCTTGATGAAATGAGTACAGTAGAGATAAGCATCATGTATTGGATCATGGTGATCAACAAAACTGTTTTGGATACTCAATGCGGCAACACATGTAGGAAATTACAGCTAAAGATATTATGTTGCCATATGGGGATTAATCACTAGATTTCTTCGTGCCTATAACATTTGCATCCCACCCGATGAAGAAACAATTCAGAGTAATAGATATAACGTCATCAATAAAAATCTGCTAAAGAGACTTAGGTGCATATTTAACAATGGAATATGGGTAAGGCAACCTAGAAGGATAGATCCTATTCCTCCACTAGTAGAACAACCAGAAACACCAATTCTTATGGGAAATGAATCTCCTCCTCCTAGTCCCTTTGATGCAGCCTTCACTCCCTATTTCATCCTCTGAAGGAATCATTATGGCAAAACTATCTCAGATCAAATTCCAACAAGACCAACTCAAATGCTTGGCAGGAACAAATTCAGCTCCAACCAAATGGAAATTTTAAAGGAACTTCTGACAACTAAACCAAAAAAATAAATGTTATATATCAGCACTATGGATTACCTCCTACGGAGTTGATGTATCTTTGTATTCTGTTTTGTTTTACTCTTGCTCTCATGTTCCAAGCTGGTCGTCTTTTGAACAAAAACTGAACTTTTGTTGTTTAAATTCTGGATATATGCTTCTGGATGAATGCTGATCTTTCTCTTTGCACATGAATTTTTGATAGAATGAATGCTAATTTTTTCTGTAAAATAGTTTTTCCTTTTTGTTGATGACAAAGGGGGAGAAAAATGATGACTTATAACATAACTTATATAAGCTAATGTGATATGAATGTCTTATGTGCATAATCTTTGAGTATATCGCTCAATCGATTGATCATATTGAATGCATATCTAAAATGTATGATCATGTTGAAAATCTTTATCTCTTATCTTTCGACTTGAAAAATATTTTCATCAAAGTTTCGCATTTACATTATACTTAATGAGAACAACGATAAGTTCTACGGTTAGAACTTATCGGTTTATGCTTGAATTCGATGGGATGAAATTCAAGTGTTTTATCTTCTCATAATATGGCATAAAGATAGGGGAGTTATGTTTAACTCCGTCATCATTGATTGTCATCATCAAAAAAAGGGGAGATTGTTGAATCTCGGATTTTGATGATGCAATCAATTGATGAGTTAATTGATCTAATCCATATTATTGAGTTAAGTGTGCAGGATTAACTACGATAACCAGAAAACACAAAGCAAGGATACCGGAGTCAAGTTCGATGGACGTTTAAGAGTTCGAAGAATCGTCGGAGATGTTGCCGGAACCAACCGAGAAAAAAATCGGGAACCTGTTGGAATTTTCAGAAGTTCGCCGAAGAGATCATCGGAGGTTCACAAAGATCACCGAGAAGGCTCGGCTACTCATTAAAGTCATCACAAGTTCGGGAGCTTGCTGGGAGCCGTCCGGAAGAAGTTTCGTTCGGGAAAGCTCACGGAACAAGACTCGACGTTCATGGTTGAAAATTTGCTTAGGATGTGTTTTTGTTAAGTAGTTAACGTGTAATTAGGATTAGGATTAAGAAATAATCCTATATCCTAGTTAGGGCCAATGGGCCTAAAATTAGACTTGGTTTGGGCCAAGTTTGAAGCCCAACCAATCAAATAGAAGAGTCTAGCGATGGCATCGCTTGACGGGAAGGGGTTGCACCGCGCCGGCACACTGGAGAGTGGCGGTGGCACCGCTCCATGTTGAAGAGCCAGCGGTGGCACCCTAGCATCGGCTGGGCTGACATCGGACAAGCGGTGGCATCGCCATCGACAAAGATGTGGCCCATGCCTTCGACAAAGCGGTGGCACCGCCAGCATCGGGAACTCCACGAGAATTCAAATTTGGAGCCCAAATTTGAATCCTCTTGAGGCCTATAAATACCCCTAAAATCTCAGCTGAGATTACAACTTTTTGAGCAGCAATTGATTGAGAGAAAAGTCTTAGCAAGTCTAGTTTTCAATTTGCTAGAAAGTTCTCCTCCTTTCTTGCTGAAAATTTTTAAGAGGTTGAACTGTTCGTAAAAGGTTGTAAGAGGGGTATTTGCCCTTCCATTTCAAGAGATTTGCTAGTGGAAGGTGGGAGCCTCATCGAAGAGGGGCCTCGCAAGTGGATGTAGGTCATTTGACCGAAACACTCTAAAATCGGCGTGATCTTTGGTTTGCATTTCATTATTGCTATTTACATTACTGTAAACCTTCTTACATGTTTTAGTTCCTTATTACCTTTGCTGCGCATATTTAAGAATACGCTTTCAAGTTAAGCTTTTCAAGTTCCGTTCTTATCGTACGAAAGATTTATTAAAACCGAAGTTTTAATCCGCTGCACTAATTCACCCCCCCCTCTTAGTGCCGCTCCGATCCTAACACTTTCAAATCAAAATTTTCTTCAAATAACTTCCATTGCTTCACGACCAAACTAGCCATAAAACTTATAGATTTTCTACTAAGTGCATCAACTACAACATTGGCTTTGCCCGGGTGATAACGGATTACACAATCATAATCCTTTTGAAGTTCTATCCATCTTTGTTGCCTCATGTTTAACTCTTTTTGAGTGAAAATATATTTTAAACTCTTGTGATCAGTAAAGATTTCAAATTGTCAACCATACAAATATGTCTCCAAATCTTTAGAGCAAAAACAATTACTGCCAATTCCAAATCATGAGTTGGATAATTCAATTCATAACCTTTTAGTTGCCTAGATGCATGAGCAATCACTCTCCCTTCTTGCATCAAAACACATCCAAGGCCCTTTCTTGAAGCATCGGTATAAACTACAAATCCCTCACTACCACTTGGGATAGTGAGAATAGGGGCACTAGTCAATCTTCTTTTTAACTCTTGAAAACTTTGCTCACAATCATCACCCCGTACAAATTTCATATTCTTTTTAGTGAGGTTGGTGAGAGGTTGAGCGATTCGAGAAAATCCCTTCACAAATCTCCTATAATAACCTGCCATGCCCAAGAAGCTTCTAACTTCTGTTACATTTGTTGGTACATCTCATTCAACTACAGCTTCCACTTTCTTTGGATCAACAGATATACCCTTCTCTGAAATCACATGGCCTAAGAAAGCAACTTCATTCAACCAAAATTCACATTTGCTGAACTTTGCATACAACTTCTTTTCTCTTAGTATGGATAATACATTTCTCAAGTGTTCCTTATGTTCCTAATTACTCGAATACACCAATATGTCATCAATCAATACAATTACACAGACATCCAAGAACGGTTGAAATATCCTATTCATTAGTTCCATAAAAGCTACAAGGGCATTAGTCAAACCAAAAGGCATCACCAATAATTCATAGTGACCATATCGAGTTCTAAAAGCTGTTTTTGGAATATTCTCCTCCTTGATCTTCAACTGATAGTAACCTGACCTCAGGTCAATCTTAGAGGATACTTGTGCACCCTGTAGTTGATCAAACAAATCATCAATTCTAGGTATGGGATACTTATTTTTTATGGTCACCTGATTCAACTGTTTATAATCAATACAAAGCCTCAATGTTCCATCTTTCTTCTTCACTAATAATACCGGAGCACCCCACGACGAAACGTTGGGTCGTATGAAGCCTTTATCTAATCATTCTTGTAGTTACTTCTTTAATTCCTCTAGCTCGAGTGGTGCCATTCTGTAGGGAGGCTTAGATATTGGGATTGTACTAAGGACCAGATCAATAACAAATTCACCCTCTCTATCTAGAGGTAAACTAGGCAAGTCAATTGGGAATACATCAGGGAACTCTTTGACCACTGAAATTTTATCTAGATAGGTTTCTTGATTTGAATGCTCCTTTATACACACCATATAACAAAAACAATCCTTCTGTATAAAATGATAAGCTTGAAGTGTTGATATCAAGCAATGAGGCAAATCATGCCTAATGCCCTCAAAGTAAAATATAGGCTGATATGGTATGCAGAAAGTAATTATTTTTGTGTAGCAATCAATACTAGCATGATAGGAAGATAGCCAATCCATGCCAAGTATAATATCAAAACCTTGGATCTCTAGGAGAATCAAATCAACAAGGAGTTCGTGTTCTCCAATAAAGATCAAACAAGATGGGTAAACCAAGTTTGTTGCCAAAGAATCCCCAACAGTAGTTGTTACATATAACATATAATCCAGGGGTCTAGGTAGAATATCTAAGTGACAAGCGAAGTATTGCGAAACAAAGGATAAGTTGGAATTGGGATCAAACAAAACTTTTGCTTTTTTTTTAGAAACATGAAGAATACCTTCAACCACTGATTTTTAAGCTTTAGAATCTTGTTCAGTGATAACATATGCTCTAGCATGGGCTGAGGGTCTAGGAGGCAGTGGCTCTTTCTTCCTGTTCAGTGGGCAATCTCTTACTTGATGATCTAACTTTCCACAAGCAAAACAAGCTCCAATCGTCCGAAAACACTGACTTGTCTCATGATTTAATCCACATTTTGCACATGACTGAGTCCTCTACAGTGGTTTACCTTTCTCAAATATAGATGTCTTGATCCTCTTGTTACTAGCTTCATATTCATTTTCTCTCTTGCTTTTGCTAGTAAATTTGTCCTTTTTGTTCTTGCTCATGATTTTTTGAATTTCCTCCAAGTCTCTTTCAATTTTCAAAGCTCTTTCTACCGTATCCGCATATGTTTATAGTTTTAAGGCTAACATTCGACTTCTTATTGCTGGCCGTAATCCCCTTTCAAAACTTCTTGCTTTTCTAGATTTATCATCAGTCATATGTGTGGCAAACCTAGAGAGCTCAGTGAATTTAGATTCATACTTTGTAACCGTCATAATTCCTTGGATAAGATTCAAGAACTCCAATTCTTTTTGCTCTCTTATATAATCTGAAAAATATTTATTGTTAAACTTTTTTTTGAATAACTTCCATGTCATTGGCTCATGTTTGATTTCAAAAATCCTCTTAATCATTCTCCACCAGTGTTCAGTCTCTCCTTCCAACATGAAGGTAGCAAGAGAAACTTTCTGATCATCAGGGTAAATTCACAAGTGTGGGAGTCTACACAGTCACAAAACCAACGTTTACCATAAATTCATATCATTACATGAATTAAACTTAACATTCTATAATCCTAAACATGAGAGGTCCTTTAAACTTATACAAAATCCACAAGTTTAGATTCATCGTCAACATTTCATTAGATGCAGAGTGTGCATATACAACAAAAACATACATACTAATAAAGATCTGCGCAGAATCTTTTAGCTTTTCACTGCCTTACCCCAATCTTAACATTTAAGCGAGTGACAAGCTATCCTGAAAAATTTATACAGCAACGTGGTGAGCATATAAAGCTCAGCAAGTGACTAACATATCCATGGTAAAAGAGAAAAATTTCCAAACAAATAAGGTTTCATAATGCAAGACAGAATATAAGAATTCATAGACGTAATCTCATTAGGTGCAGAATCACAAATGTCATTTCAATCAAACATATTTGGTTCATAACAGATGAAGCATAGAGTAATTGGAGTATATCAATAGTGTATGAAATGTTCCGGAGCATATCAACAACATATGGAACATTTTGAAGCATAACAATAGCAAATGAAACATTTTGGAGCATATCAAAGGCGTATGAAATGTTTCGGAACATATCAATGATAAATGAAATATTTCGGAACATATCAATGGCGTATGGACCATTTCGAAGTATTTCAAAGAATGAATACGAAACAGAAGCTCATACGTCGAATTTGACATTGCATTCATATCATGCTTATCCAAAGCATGTATAGAAACAAATAACCAAAGCTCTGGATACCATATCAAACATACAGAAGGTAAAGTGGGACCATAACCTAATATGGTACATCCATTTCTAAATGACCACCAAACATAAGTCTCCCACGTCTGGGAGGTCTCCCAAGTTTAGGAGCTCCATCCACCCATGTCTGAGTGAAGTCATAAGGGCCGATAGAGCATCATAGGCTCTATGCATAACTCCCTTCACCATTTCTGGCAAATGTTCACAATATCTCACAAATACTAGAGTACAAAATGATAGTATGAACAATAAATAGCACATATCGAAAGCAAACGTGGAACAACAAAACGTACATGTGCCTTTACGAGTCAATACAAAGTAAGCAATAATCTTTCACCATTGTATTCAGACTTGAAAGGAAATGAAAGCAAGAGAACACACGGAATTCAAGCAATCACATACAACTCAATTTAAATAGGAAGGTTAGATGAATTCGATATCCAAAGGAATAAAACTAGAATAGGCACAT
The DNA here is from genome assembly GCA_900464855.2 of Musa schizocarpa. Taxonomy (NCBI): domain Eukaryota; kingdom Viridiplantae; phylum Streptophyta; class Magnoliopsida; order Zingiberales; family Musaceae; genus Musa; species Musa schizocarpa. Next base: position 20,181,809 of record LS990923.1, on the reverse strand, counting down.
ATCAAAAGCAAATACGGATCAATGGGATATACATGTGCCTATATGAGTCAATGTGATATAGCATAAACGTTACACAATATGTTCAAGAATGGAAATAATTTATAGACAAGAGCAAACCAGAATTCAAGCATTAATATAAGCCTCAATTGAGTGAAGGGAACTAAATGAAATCTATTTCCAAACGAATGAAAATAGAATATGCGAAATCGATCAAAGCTCGATTTCTAACAGAATTCGAGAGGCACATTGGATAAATACTTCAGATTATCAATTATGCTCCAATACCCTCAAAAAAGCTGTTGAAAGATATATCAATCTATTTTCTGATGAAACAAATTTCGTACAAATCAAGGTTTGCAACAAGGAGTTACCATTGATTTAGTAACCAAAGGTCAAAAACAAAATCACTGTTTTGCAGAATTCATAGGGTTGGATTCAACAGATAACAGGATAGGTATTTGAATTCTAAATTTTTTAATCTATATTTTAAAAGAAAGGTCTACAAGTCTAGTTTAGAATTAAGTTAGTTTGGTATAAATCAGAATTTCAAACAGGGACTTATAGGCATTTTAGTATCAAAAGGTCAGAAATTTTGATCCCTATTTTGCAGCATCTATAGGCTCATTTGAAACAGGCATCTGGGTAAGTATTCAGTGTCTAAAATCTTCAAAATCAGTGTCAAAAAAATGATATAAGAGTCTAACTTCAAATGAACTAGGTCCTGCCTAAATCCACATTTGGTGCTAAAAATTATAGTTAAAATAGTGTATAGGGGTCAGTTTTCTGAAAAATTCCAAATCCATGGCTTTATGTCTAAACAGAGAAATATCAGGTTCTAAGCAGAAATCTTTCAGATTATTCAGAATCAATATAAGAATAGAGACTAATATTTCTATAGAATAGAGTTAGAACACTTGCCTTTGAGAATTATGACACCAATCGAGAAGATTTGAGTAAGAAACCTGAAAGCCCCCAAATATCTCTTCTTCTTCCCCCTAATTTTTCTTCTTCTTTCTCTCTTTCTCTCTTCTTCTCCCATGCAGCTGCCTTCTCAGGTTTCTTGAGAATGAAGGTAGAGAGGCTTAAGCGGTGGGTTTTGTAATTTTGTACATTTTGCAGTTTAGTCGTTGCATTATTATATTTACGATTAGGTCGTCAGGGTTGACATATAGGTCCTCAGATTTTTTTTTTCTTTATGAACAGATCCCCAAATCTTATGAATAAGTTCTCAGATTTATACTTTGGCTCTTTTATCAAATTTAAAATAGATACATACATTACAACTAGAAACTTATACGAAAATTTAGAAATGAGGGATGTTACAACAACCACCCCAGTTAGGCAATGGCACTGCCCAGAGGCTCAATCTCCGAGCTGCCAAGCGATTATACCGCCCTAGATAGGAGGTAGTACCGCCAAGACTCCGAAAATCCGGGAAAAGATATTTTTGAGCTCCAAATTCAAACTAGTTTGGGGCCTATATATACCCCACCCTTTCTTCCATGAAAGGGCACCGAAAATCCAATCTTACTCTATGATTTTTAGAGCTCCAAAGTGTTGTAAAGGATAGAAGTTCTCCTCCCTCTTTACTTCCAAGTTTTGATCTTTCAAGAGAGGAGAGAAAAGTTTGTAAGGGTTGTCTCCTAAGCTCATCAAAAGGAATGAAACTGTAAAAGGGTGATTTGCCTTCGCTTATTGAAGGAAGGTCTCTAGTGGACGTCGGTGACCTCATCGGAGGAGGAAGCCAAAAGTGGATATAGGTCAAGATTGATCGAACCATTCTAAAATCTCGGTTTGCATTTACTTTCTGTTCTCTATCTTAACTGTTAACTGCCTCCATAGCTTTACTTTAACTGCATTTCACCTAATCTAAGTTAAAGCAACTTTCGTATCAACTTTCATACCGAAATCGCTTTTATCATACAAACATCATATTTCAGTTTGCAATTACATTCTGTTCTCTATCTTAACTGCCAACTGCATCTATATCTTTACTTTAACTGCATCTCATTTGATCACAAGTTAAAGTGATTTTTGAATCGATTTTCTTACCGAAATTATTTTTATCGTATGAATGTCATTTTAAATCGTCGAAATTTTTTCGCTACACTAATTCACCCCCCCCTCTTAGTGCTCTTGATCCTGACAATAGGAATATCGTAGACATTAAGTATTCTAGTGATTATACTACCATATGGAAGCATTATGTCTTAGATATTTCAATTATATTTCATTGGATAAGGTAACCAAAACAGATGTTATGTCCTTTCATGATCCAGTACATGATTCCTAGTTCCATTTGATTCACTTCATCATGATGGTATTATTTAGGGAGAATGATACTAGTTAGGATATGATGAAGTACTTTAGTATTTAGTGGTAATAGATGTTCATAGCTTTTAGGAACTATCACTAAGTTGGGATTATCGAAAATTATTCCTAAGGCTTCGACGTACGTTGTCCCAACTATTTCATCATCCCACAATCCTCTAAAATAATGACCTCTATTTTTCACGGGATTGCCTATCATGTCACAAATGAATCTATCTATAATGGAAATGTGTTGTCCTAAGAGATAGGTAGACACTCTTTCTTCTTCATCTACATGTAGATTGTTGTAAAACAACCTAACAAGTCTTAGGTAGATGGGTTCACTAATTTGTAGGATTTGGAGTAGATCTAAATTTGTAAACCATTGAATTGTCTCTAAATTACTTAGTTCATTTAGATCAACATACTTTCCCTTATGGACATTTCTAAACTTTATGGAAGCCAATTTTTTGGCATGAAATTTTGAATTGAAAAGGCTAGGATCAAAGTCTTCTTCTAATCTTCTCTTCCCTTTGTCCCTAGAGGATCTTCTAGAGCCCATAACTACTGCTATTTAAGAAGATAGTAATGAGCAAGAGTAAATGACACAAAACAAAAATCAAAAGTCTCTTAGATAATACCTTAGGTGAAATCTTCAAGAGGATGAGAGATTCTTGATCTTGCTCGAAATGGGCAATTTTTGGGCAGCTAAAGGGGAGGAATGGAGGTGGAGAGTTAGAGCTGCTAGGAGGAGAAGAGAGTGAGTTGGGGTTGGTTCCACCGCTGGCCCTAGCTTGGTTTGAAAGGGGCAGAGTTGTGGGCGATGGCACCATTGGTTGGGCGGTGCAACCGTTTGCTACCCATGACAACCGGCGTTGCTACCATCAGCTGGGCAGTGCCACCGCCTATAGGTAGTGAGCACTTGTTTTGAGGGTTGTGTGGGCTGATTTGGATGTTTTCGATTTGAGAAGAGTTTTTATGGAGCAATCAACTTTAATTACGTAATTACGTAAGAATTTCCATCTCAAGATGAGAAATTTCATATGTTCATGATAGATCTTGTGAAGCACATACTCCACTTCAAATGTCGTATATAATTTTCAACATGTTCATGACTTATTATTTAAGTTGGTAAGCTTTGCTAGTTCATGAAAAACTTGGCTTATAGGTTCATGATATAGTTGGATACAAAGATAAAGAAGGAATGAATCCGATAAATTCGAAAGTCTAGAGGATGTGTGAAGGGAGAATTATGAGTTTCAATATCCGAGGGATCAAATAGGATTATATCAGTATCACTTTGTAATATTAATTCTCTAATCCTCTTTTTATCATTTAGGCTAGAGAGCATCACATGTCTTTTTGGATCTCGGGTCATGAATATTGAGTACCCAAAAAGCAAGATATTATCTCTTACTCCTAGCTTATGACAATCTACATTTCTACAAGAAAGGATGAATTTTAGGTACCCATTTACTTTTGAGTGCCTCAAAAACTAATCTAAATTGTTTATCATGTTGCATAGAATTTATCATAGTTCCTTTAGGAACCCAAATCAGTTTGTTCATACTAATTTTCTTGAATGGACATTAATAAGTTTTATATCCATGTTTATAACAAAAGTTGCATTTGTTTTGGTGCTGAACATGTAAGATAGGGCCTTTTATAAAGGTGGTTGGATTTTGGTGAGGACTTCTCACAAATCTGATTCCACTTCTTTTAGGAATGTGACTCTTATTTGTAGGGATCATGTTCAAAGACTTGCTACCAACCTCAAATTTCTTCAAGGTGTTCTTAAATAACAAGTTCTCCTTTTCGAGAGTTTCTTGATCATGACATTTTTTACATTGAGCTAAACTATCATGATATTCAGTTTTTAATTTATTGAAATTAAAAGTAAGACTATCATGCTTATTTTTCAGCAATTTATATTTTCTACTAATTATTTTACATTCATCAAATAAGTCATGGAAGGCATTTAATAATTTATCAAAAGATAAATTTGCATCAATTAAATTTGTTACCTCCTCTTTAATGGCCATTTGGGCATAATGAGCAACTTGCTCGGTGTTGGACTCCTCTTTTTCAGACGTGCTGGAGTCATCCCACGTTGCTTTGAGCACCTTCTTCTTTGGTGTTCTCTTTTTGGCTTGGGGACAATCACTTTGTAGTGTCCCGGCTTCTTGCATTCATAGCAAATAACTTGATCCTTTTTTGGATCGAATTTAATTTTTGTGTTTTTTTTAGACTTGTTTCTTTTAATAATTTTTTTAAATTTTCTTATTATAAGTGCTAAGTCATCGTCATAGTCATCATCACTTGAGTTTTCTCTCAAGTGGTCTTCTAAAGTTCTAAGTGTCATACCTTTCCTATTCTTTGGAAGGATGTCTTCTTGCTCTTCATGAGCTTTGCAAGTCATTGTGTAGGTAATTAATGACCCGATTAATTCTTCAAGAGGGAAGTTGTTTAAATCTTTAGCCTTTTGAATAGCAGTGACTTTAGGGTCCCAACTCTTAGGAAGAGATCTTAGAATTTTATTTATAAGTTCAAAATTTGAAAATCATTTACTGAGTCCTTTTAGACCATTGACGACATCCGTTAAACGGGTGTACATGTCGCCTATGGTCTTGCTTGGTTTCATTCGAAAAAGTTCAAAAGAATGTATCAAAAGATTGATTTTTAACTCTTTCACTCTACTTATGCCTTTATGAGTCACTTCAAGTGTATGCCAAATATCAAATACGGTTTCACAAACCGAAACAAGATTGAACTCATTTTTATCAAGCGCACAAAATAAGGCATTCATAGCCTTTGTATTCAGAGCGAAAGTCTTTTTCTCCAATTCATTCCAATCGATCATTGGAAAAGAAGACTTTGAAAATCCATTTTCGATAAGATTCCAAAGTTTGAAATCTATAGAAATAAGGAAGATCCTTATTCGGCTCTTCCAATAGGTGTAGTCTGTCTTATTGAATATGGGTGGATGTGTAATAGAGTGGCCCTCTTGGTTTCCAGCGTATGCCATCTCTCATTAGTTTTAATCTAATTGAGAGTTAACCCCTCTCTGATATCAATTATTAGGATCAAGAGCACTAAGAGGGGAGGGGGGGTGGGGGGGTGAATTAGTGCAGTGGAAAACTTTCGACGATTAAAATTGTGTTCGTACGATAAAAAACAATTTCGATGTGAAAGCTGATTCAAAAAATTATTTAACTTTAGATCAAGCGAAGTGCAGTTAAAGTAGAGCTATAGAGGTAGTTTGTAGTTAAGATAGAAAATAGAATGTAAATACAAACTGAGATTTAGAGTGGTTCAATCAATCTTGACATATATCCACTTTTGGCTTCCTCCTCCGATTAGGTCACCAATGTCCACTAGAGGCTTTCCTTCAATAGGCGGAGGCCAACCACTATTTTATAGTTTAACTCCTTTTGATGGGCTTAGGAGACAACCCTTACAGATTTTTCACTCCTCTCTTGAATGATTAAAACTTAGAAGCAAAGAAGGAGAAGAACTTTTGGCCTTTGCAACACTTTTGAGCTCTAAAAATCACATAATAAGATCAAGATTTCAGTGCCCTTTCATGCATGAAAGGGTGGGGTTTATATTGGTCCCAAACTGGTTTGAATTTGGAGCTAAAAAATGTCATCTCCTATATTTTCTAGGTCTTGGTGGTACTACCGCCATAACTGGGCGGTACCACCGCTTGGCAGAGCTCGGAGACCGAGCTCAGGTGGTACCATCGCCTGACAGGGGCAGTTCCACCGCCCAGCTTTCCTAGGAGATTGAGCTCCTAGGCGGTGCCACCGTCAGCTAGGAAATCTGGGTCCGAATGGGCTGATCCATTCGGCCCAATTTCGGTCTGTCAAGGGCCCAATTGCCCCAAGATTAAGTTTATGGGATCATCTCCCATTTCTAACTTAATCATCACACTAACTATAATATTTTAAGACATTAATACTGTAACTTGCTCTGGTGCATCAATCGCTTCTTTCGACGAGCTTCCGACGAACTTCCGACGAACATCCGATGAACCGTCGGCGATGCTCCGGCGGACTTCCAATAATCTCCTAGACTTGCGATGATCCACTTGACGAGTTCCGATGAGCTTCTTTGGCAAGCTCCTAAACTTCTCGGATTTGTTCCCGTAGAACCTCCGACAACCGTCCGGACTTCTATCGAACTCTCGAACCCCCAATGTGATCATGATCTTGACTCCGGCATAACTCCTGCTGCATGTCTTACTTCCATCATAGTTAATCCTGCATACTTATCTCAATATATAGATTAGATAACAAATTACAATTGACTTCATCATCAAAATCTGAGATTCAAACCTCACAGGGATATAAGATATAATAATCATTCACGCTAGTGCATCTTCTTCTTCTCTAACATATATATACCTTTGCAAGGATCATTCATCCCATCAAAGAGCACATTGAACCTATATTATAGTTTACCGATAGTGTAGCATATTTGTTTGTACAAATTAACTTTAATATAATTATATATATATATATATATATATGTATGTATATATGTATATATATGTATATGTATATGTATATATATATATATATGTATATATGTGTACATATATATGTATATATATATATGTATATATGTGTACATATATATGTATATATGTATATATATATGTATATATATGTATGTATATATATGTATATATATACATTGATATTGTATCTTCACATAAAAGTATCTTAAGATAATCGGTATTGACCTTGCCATCAACATCCATAAGAAAATTACAGTTTAACACTTCTAACCATAACAAACATTTGTTTGTTTGGTTAGAAATTATGTATAAATATAAAATAATTGTATGCAAATTTTAAATATTAATGAAAGGATAATATTCTTTTAACATCATGATGAATATCAAAAGAATATTAATGAAAGTGATATTTTTTAACGAAAATATAAGGGAAATTATCTTCAGCAGGATATGAGAAAGTTTCTAAAATGTAAGAGGAATAAATACATAAATATGTGTGGGTTATTGGCTTGCCCTTTAGCCACCACAGATTTCACCATGTTCAAACTACAACAGATAAAGTAGCGCCATACTGTCCAAGTGACTTGTGCATGTGCAATGGAGGAGGAGGAAATGCAAAGATCTAATATTATCATCAACAATATCAACAATGATGGGATAAAAGAAAATTTATATATGAATAAATATGAGTAAAATATAACACATAATGAAAAAATTAAATGAAAATTATAATAAAATAAAATACCAAGATTTATGTGAAAAATCCCTCTAACATGAAAGAAAAAAAATCACGTGGCAAGTCAAAATAGTAAATTCACTATAAAAATAATAAATATACAAATTTCGAGGTCACTTATCCAAAACTCACTCAACAATCATAATAGAATAATAAAAATATAAGGATTATATCACTATACTCATTGCCCTCGTCTTCTTCCCTTCTCTTCCTCTTTTGTTCTTTTGTCCTCAATTGTTGCTACTAAGATTTCTCCCAACTATGTCTATTGTAGCCACAAGCCCTCTTTTTTTTTTTGCTCTAGCCGTCACAAGTCTAAGTGAAATGAAAAAGTTTTTAGGTTAAAAGAGAAAAGGGTTTTAATGATTGATGTGGGTTGTGTTATTAAGGTGGCTAAATAAATGGGCCATGTGCCTAACAATCTCCCTCCTTTCAACCCCCATAACGAAGGCTGTCTCATGACTCCTCAATGTAAAGTTATGTCAACCAGTTGTTGATACATCTCTTGCATTTTTTTCGGTAAGATATTTGTCAACATGTCTGTCCAATTATCATCTGTATGAATTTTCTGAAGTTACAACTGTTTTTCTTTAAATACATTTCAAATATAGTAGTATCTAAAATCTACATGCTTTGACTTGAAATAAAAAGTTGGGTTCTTACATAAATGGATAGCGCTTTGGCTATCACAATACACCATATAATTTTTTTATTTCAACTTCAATTCTTATAAGAATTCTTTCATCTATAATATTTCTTGGCAAACCTCTATAGCAGTAAGATATTCTGCCTTTGTGATGGAGGGAGCAATATACTTTTGCAATTTGGATTGTCATGACACAGCTCTCCCTATCAAAGTGAGTACAAAACATGATGTAGACTTTCTTGCATTAATATCTCTTACCATATCCACATCTATGTAACCTGTCAGGATAGGTGATCTACCTCTAAAGCTTAAACAAACTTTAGAGTTTCCTCTGAGATATTTAAATATTCACTTCACTACTGCCCAGTGCTTTTTGTTTGGATTTGTAAGAAATCGACTAGCAACACCCATTGTATATGTGATGTTTGACCTTATACATGTAGCGAAATCTGGGGTGACATCATATATGTAGCAAAAGAATAGAAAATAAAATCTCAAAATTTCTTTCAGAAAATAATGTTTCATCATCGTGTAAAGATTGGTGTACTAAAACTTATAAAACTATACGTACAAGGGAGATTGTATTACTTGAGGAGTTCGTATATACTTGAATTCTTATAGATCTTTGAGAAACGATAAAGGAGGTCAATTGTCCTCCTCTCTATTAGTGATCCATATGATTGGGGTTGCGAAGATGATTCTCAAATTGCTACATAATATTGGAAACTTAAAACTAGGGAGATCGTATATTCCTAAATCCTTGTAGATCTGTAGGAGATGATGAAGGAGGTCAAGCATCCTCCTCTCTAGTGGTGATCTACACAGTAGGATTGTGATGATGCTCCTCAAATCTCTAGATCTACTATCTAAGGAGGAGAAGGAGAGAAGAGAATAGGAGATGACAACCTAAAAAAACTCTAGCCTATGAACTATTGGTTCCCTCCTATTTATAGAGGTCCCTTGTCAACTTAACCCTAATGGATCTTACTTTATTGGGTATCGGATCTCCATCCAACTTCCCGAGCCTCATATATTAATGGATCTATATCCAATAATCTCTCATTAGCTCTTATTAGATCTCATCCATACGATCCAATAATTCAGGGGCTTATTGGATATCCAATGAGATAGGGCTCCGACGAATATCTCATATCTGAACCTCTACTCATTACAATGCTTACCATTTGTGTGTGACCCTCTAGGCCCAATATTGAACTGGTAGTAAGTCATACCTGTCAGAACTCCTTCTGGCTCAGTGAATTATTATCTCTATAATAATTTTGACTTATCGACTATGGAAGTACTAGGCCACTACGCTGTAGTCCCCAAACAATATAGCGAAATCCAATCCATTGGACCTATTAGTCCTCAATTACCATATATCTATAGTCCCTCATGTTAAATCTTAGATTTTGATAATGAAACCAATTGAGAGTGTTTATGATTTAATCTGTGTTTTGAGTGACATAGGAAGCTTTTGGTCATGATGAGACAATTAAAGTAGGAAGAATCATGTTGGGTCAAAGAAAAACATATCAGAAGATTAGACACCGAGCAGGAGGATCGATCAACGTATTGGCAGAAGGCTTCGGGCCATGGGTTCGGGCATCGAGACAAGAAGAGCAGAAATTGCATAAAGTAAATCAGAGTTGCGGAGGTCAACTGGCTGATTTGGCAATAGGCCACAAGAGAGGATGATGAGCTAAATATTCGGACAAAGCGCTGATGAACCAATAACATATCAGACAACATTTGATTTGCTTTGTAATAATTATCTAGATCAAAGTAGGTTTCAAGTGTGTAGGATTAACTATGATAGTGATCAAGGCATAAAGCAAAATAAAGTCCCGAAGTCAAGAATGAGATTTCGTTAGGAGTTAGAGAGTTCATCGGAAGTTCAAATGTTTGTTGGAAGTTCTACCAAAATTGACCGAGAAGTTCAAGAACTTACTAAAGAAGTTCATCGGAACTCACCAAGAAGATCGTAGTGAAGTCCATGAGCTTGCTAGAAGTCCATTGGAACATTACCGAGAGATCATTGGAAGTTCGTCGGAAGATCATCGGAAGCTCGTTGGAAGAAACCTAGACTTACGAACTTATTTAGCTCAGTGAATATCTTAAAATTCGTAGTTAGTATATAAATGGATTAAAATTGGGCCAACTTAATTAGGTGTCAATTGTGCCCAAGTTTAGACTGTTTTGGGCTAAGTGTAAGGCCCAAACAGTGACCCAATAGGTGACACCGTTGTGGCATAGTCTTTGAAACTATGCTAGGCGGTGGTACCACCCAATGATAGTGTCAAACGATGGTACCACCCAGACACTGTATTCCAGGTGATGGTACTGCCCAATATCAGTGTTGTAGGTAATGGTATTGCCCAACACAGGTGGTGGTACTACCAGGACTCAGGAAACTCAAAAAGAGACTCTTTTAGGCTACAAGTTTGAATCCACTTGAGGCTATAAATACCTCTCTTATCCTTGGTTAATAAACACAAGAATTGAGAGTAAAAAAAGTAAAAAAATATTGTTGTAATCTTATGAGAACTCATCTCAAAAGCTTGAGGCTATAAATACCTCTCTTATCCTTGGTTAATAAACACAAGAATTGAGAGTAAAAAAAGTAAAAAAATATTGTTGTAATCTTATGAGAACTCATCTCAAAAGCTTTAAGTGTTAGTGTAGTTTAAAAGAGGAGTAAGTGTTAGGAACGAGTTGGCATTAAGAGGGGGTGTAAATTAGTACAACAGTAAAACCTACGTCGGTTCAAAATCTTATTGCGAATAAACCCATTTTGGAAGATGTTAAGTTGAAAGCATATGGAAGAGTGTAGTGGATGTAAACCAAGTAAAGAAGGGTAGTTTTCATTAAATGTAAATAGCAAGAAGTAAATGCAAACTGAGTTATAGTGGTTTGGTCATCGTGACCTAAATCCACTCCATCGATTCCTCTTCCGTCAAGGCCACCAGCATCCACTAATGATCTTCATTTAATAGGCAAAGATCAGCCTCCTTCTTGCAACTCTATTCTTCTTTTGTAAGCTTAGGAGAGAACCTTTACACCCCTAATTAGGTTGGCCCAATTATATGCTAACTATAAATTTTAAGAAATTTACTAAGTTAAACAAAGTCCGTAAGTCTAGGTTTCTTCCGGTGAGCTTCCAGCGATCTTCCGGCGAACTTCTGACGATCTCTCGGCAATGTTCCAGCGGACTCTTGGAAAGCTTTTGGACTTTATGATAATCTTTTTAGAGTGTTCTGAAGAGCTTCTTTAGTAAGCTCCTGGATTTCTTGGTCAAATCCAGTAGAACTTTCGACGAACATTCGGACTTCCGACGAACTCTCGAACTCCCAACGAAATCGCGTTCTTGACTCCAAGAGTTTATTTTACTTTATGGCTTGCTATCATAGTTAATCCTATATACATAAATAATACACTTCAATCTAGACAATTATTACTAACTATGAATCATGTTGTCCGGTATGTTATTGGTCCATCGATGCTTCGTCCAATATTTTGGTGCATCGTCCTCTCTTGCGGTCTTTTGCTCAATCTGCCAGTTGACCTCCACAACTTTGATATTCTTGGTGCAATATCCACTTTTATTGGCTCGATACCTAAAACTATAGCCCGAAGCCTTCTATTGATATGTCGACCGATCCTTCGGCGCGACGTCCAATCTTCTGACATGTTTCTCTGGCCCAACATGATTCTTCCTATTTTAAATGTCTCTCCCTGATTGAAACATCTTGTGTCTCTTAAAACATAGATCAAATCATTAATACTATCAATTGATTTCATCATCAAAATACGAAATTCAATAATCTCTCCATTTTTTATGATGACAACCAATTGATTACGGAGTTAACCTTAACTCCCGGAGTTTAAACAAACTCCCCCAATCAATATGCCATATTGATAGAACTCTTGGATTCAAAAACCCAAGCAACATGTTATCATTAAACTTATACATAATATCATTATACTTCTCGCCTTTTATTATCAACAAAAAGGAGAAGTCCAACTATCAAGTATTTAGACATATAAGTTCAAATCATTGTATAACCAACATAATATCAAGTTTTATTATCATGCAATTTGTAAGCTAGAAAATTTAGCAAGTTTTACATAATGCAAGCTAGCAAAATTTTCATCACTTTATAACATGTATAATCACCAAATTATCATTAATTTTAATGATGTGCAAGATTGCAAATTATGCAAGTTTGCATTTTTGCTTCTTAAGATAGGCAATCTATCAAATTTTTTAGTGATGTTCAAGATAGCAAGCTCTTTCTTCTCTTTTGAGAAGTTCCATTTTTGCTTCCTTTGCAAAGTGAAAGCTAGCAAAATTTTATATATTTTTTTTTATATAAGTTAGCAATTTGACAAGTGTTAATTCTCTTTAAAGTATGAAGGCTAGCAAGTTTTTAAAAAATAATATAAGATAACAAGCTAGCAAGATACAATGTTTTATACAAAGCAAGCTACGTAAAGTACATTTGCATCTTCACTTTAGATATGCTAGCAAGCAAGCAAGTTTTTCTCCTTATAATTTGTAAGCTAGCAAATTTTACACATATGAAAGTTAGCAAGATTTTTACATCTTTTTTAGATGAGCAAGCTTTTTGGTTCTTCTTGAAGCATACAAGCTAGCCAACAAGCTAGCTATCTCCCCCTTTGTCATTATAAAAAAGAAGGGAAGAATATAATTTTGTATCTCTTTTTCCCTTTACATCAATTTCTAAACCATGACACAGGTAAATAACATAGATGAAAAATTAAGTCATGAATGTCAAAATAATTTTTCATCATGAATATTTCATTATTGCATGCATCATTATCATAAGTTAAAGTATTACATGCATAATACCAAATCATCATTTATAATTACATCAATATTTCAATGTGTTTGTACATCATTACAGTTTCAATTTACAACATGCATAATTTTTAAAATATTACATATCATTCTTACTTTATGCATGATACTAAAAATAAATCAATCATCATATCATATATGATACTCATAAGCTAGTAAATTTATATCATTTTAGAGCATCAAAATAATATCATGAGTATTTCATGCATTTATTTCATCAATGTTTCAATCATTATTTCAATCATAAAAAATGAAAGATCAAGTCTAAAATTCAAGAAATCAAGAGAAATCATGATCCATTTTAACAAATCTCCTCTTAAATAATTAACGAAAATAATTCTTAGGAGATCATATAATAAAAGATATTCAAATAAAATTTGAAGTCATGAATTTCAAAAACGATATTCGTTTTAGTAAATCACAAGAGGAAACATAGGAGAAAAAGATTTCAAGTCATACATAAGAAATCTTATGATTCACGTAGAAAAATCTTCTCTTTAGTAAAATACCAAGAAAAATCATAAGAGTACTAAGAAGAGATCTTGATTAAAAAAAATATCTCAAGTAATTCCAATAAAACAAGATCATGATCTTGATAAAACTTATTCAAATTCAGATCGTCAAAATCATTAAAATCTCAACATTTCTTTCAAGAGATTCAAAATGACATAAATAATTTTATTAATCTCTTAGTGAAAAATCGATAAGGTAGGGATTAAGAAGTTTTCAAGAAAAATGCTTTCCTCTTTTTGTTTCAGCTTGTTAATTGATTTCATACATATATGTTCTTTTCTTTTATGCCAAATCCATGCATCATTCATTAACACAAAAAAAAAGAACTTTCAAAAGATCACAAAAATTATCATGCAAAAGTTCGAAATATAAACTTGTTAAGCATGCTTTCAAATCATCGTTACATTTTCATTAAGATATATTTTCCTTTTTATGTGTTTCATTTTAAGTCATTGATTTCATATAAGCATGATTAAGTTTTTTGTATGAAAACATACATCATAGTTTAAAATCAAAAGAGCAAATCTCATCATGAAAGTCATCAAGATCAAATCATCATTTCTTCAAATCATGATGCTTAATTAAATATAAAATCATCAAGCATGATACTTATATTATTTCATATAAGCATGCCTTTTTCATTTAATCCAAATCAAGACATGTATCCTTTTTAAAACCGAAAAAGCTACTTTTATTATGGTAAAAATTGATAGTCCATAAATCATAAGAATCATCATACATAATTTCGAAAGATAAACTCATTAAGCATGATATTACTTTAAATCAAACATGATTTTATTAATCATAGAGCATCTTTAATCAAAATTGAGAAACAATATGATTAATCTTGTTAATTGTACAAGCATTAGATTTATATTTAACATTTTATTGCATTATTGAATCATTAAAACATCAAGCATGATTTCATAAGGTATTTTTAATCAAAATCATTTTTTTGTTTATCATAATACATGCAATTTTCATGATCATTACTAGAAGGATAAGCATGCTTTTAATTTTTTTCATTTTCATTACATTATTAAACATGTAACTTTTAAAATAATTTTTCTAAACTAAATTAACAATAACTCATTAAAAGCATTATATAATTTCGAAATAAATTAAAGGTATTTTGTTTGAGTTGTTTACCTTATTATCGAGAGTCACCAAAGCGAAGTTTGTCATTTCTTCTTCATTGGTTTCCACCTCATCTTTAGAGAAGCTCGATTCATCCCAAAGTGCTTCCCTCTTTTTGTGTTCATAACAAGTAGTTGCGTTCTTTTTGTTTTTTAATTTTTGTTTCATAAACTTTTTAAATTTCATAGTGATGAGTTCAAGTTCACTATCATTTGAGCTTATGCTCAAGTGGTCTTTAATTGTTCTAAGTCTGAAATCCTTCCTATTCTTTGGAAGGTGGTTCTCAAGTTTTTCAAATGCATTGCACATTATTTCATAGGTCATCAAAGACCCTATAAGTTCTTCAATTGGTAAATGGTTCAAGTTTTTTTATTCTTGAATAACAGTTACTTTTGAATCCCAACTCTTATTAAGAGAACATAAAATCTTGTTTACAAGTTCAAAATCCAAAAAACTTTTACCAAGTGCTTTTAAACCATTGACAACATTCGTAAAATGAGTGTACATGTCAACAACGATTTCACTTGGCTTCATTCGAAAAAGTTCAAAATCATGCATTAAAAAGTTAATTTTTGAATCTTTAATTTTGCTAGTGCCTTCATGTGGTATTTCGAGAGTGTGCCATATTTCAAAAGTCATTTCATAAGTAGAAATCCGATTGAATTCATTTTTATCTAATGAGCAAAAAAAGACATTCATAGCCTTTGCATTTAAAGAGAAAGTCTTCTTCTCCAACTTATTCCAATCATTCATTGGAAGAGAAGAATTTTGAAAACCAAATTCGACAATATTTTGTAAATCAAGATTCAACGAAAGCAAGAAAACACTCATTCGAGTTTTCCAATATGTGTAGTCTGTTAGGATCAAGAGCACTAAGAGAGAGGGGGGGGGGGTGAATTAGTGCAGCAGAAAACTTTCGATGATTTAAAATGATATTCGTACGATAAAGATGATTTCGGTAAAAAAACCGATTCAGAAATCACTTTAACTTGTGATCAAGCAAGATGCAGTTAAAGTAAAGATATAGAGACAGTTTGCAATTTAGATAGAGAACAGAATGTAATTGCAAATTGAAATATGATGTTCGTACGATAAAAGTGATTTCGATATGAAAGCTGATTCGAAAGTTGCTTTAACTTAGATTAGGCGAAGTGCAGTTAAAGTAAAGCTATGGAGGCAATTTGTAGTTAAGATAAAGAATAGAAATAAATGCAAACCGAGATTTAGAGTGGTTCGGTCAATCTTGACCTACATCCACTTTTGGCATCCTCCTCCGATGAGGTCACCGACATCCACTAGAGGCCTTCCTTCAATAGGCGAAGGCCAACCACCCTTTTATAGTTTCACTCCTTTTGACAGGCTTATGAGACAACCCTTACAGAATTTGTCTCCTCTCTTGAAAGCTCAAAACTTGGAAGAAAAGAGGGAGGAGAACTTCTAGACTTTACAATACTTTTGAGCTCTAAAAATTACAAGTAAGATTGGATTTTCGATGCCCTTTCATGCAGGAAAGGGTAAAGTATATATATGCCCCAAACTGGTTTGAATTTGAAGCTAAAAAATGTCATTTCCTAGATTTCCGAGGTCCTGGCGGTGCTACCTCCTGAATGGGGCGGTACAACCGCCTGGCAACTCGGAGACTGAGCCTCTAGGCGGTGCCACCCCCTGACAGGGGTGGTTGCATCGCCCAGTCTCGCTCGAAGACTGAGCCCAAGCGGTGCCATCGCCTAACCTGGGCGGTTGCATCACCCAGCTTTCCTGGGAGACCATCTCTTAGGCGGTGCCACCGTTGACCCTAGCGGTGCCACTGCCTGGCAGGAATTATGCTCCGAATTGGTTGATCCATTCGACCCAATTTGGATCTATCAAGGGTCCAATTGTCCCTAGATTAAGTTAATGGGATCACCTCCCATTCCTAACTTAATCTACATGCTAACTATGATATTTCTTAAGACATTTATTGCTATTGACTCTGGTGCGTCAATCGCTTCTTCCGGCGAACTTTCGACGAACATCCGATGAACCTTCGGCGATACTCCGGCGGACTTCCGGCAAACTCCTAGACTTGCGAAGATCCACTTGGCGAGTTCCAACGAGCTTCTTTGTCAAGCTCCTGGACTTCTCGGATTTGTTCCCGCAGAACCTCCGACGACCATCCGGACTTCCGTCGAACTCTCGAACTCCCAACATGATCATAGTCTTGACTCCGGCGCAACTCCTACTGCATGACTTTCTTCCATCGTAGTTAATCACACACTTATCTCAATATATGAATTAGATAACAAATTACAATTGACTTCATCATCAAAATCCGAGATTCAACAATCTCCCCTTTTTTTATAATGACAATCAATTGATAACAGAGTTAACCTTAACTCCCCCTATCTATATGCCATACTTGAGATAAGTCATTCTTGAATTCAAAGCCTTTGAATTCAAGAGACATATTGATAAGTTAAGATCGTTTATCCTTATCAATACTCCCATTATGATTCCTATCATGATGTATTTCTCTGAAAATGATGTCAAGGCTTGACACCCATTTTCAGGTTTTACATTTCAAATGTGAAAGATAGCAATCGTAGCAATTCATCATATGGTAAGATATCAACATGTAAGACTGTGATGTAAGTTCTTGATATCTTAACATAATATAAATGTTTCAAGTGTTTAGCAATCATAGCATTTCATCACATGGCAAGATATCAATAAGTAAAATTGTGATACAAGTTCTTAATATCTTAACATGATACAAATATGGCATAATCATAGCGTCAATTTACCATATATTTCGATGCAAGCTTCTTTTGATATCATAATATAATATGACACTTATAGCATCAATTCATATAGCATTAAATTCAAATATGGCACTCATCAATTCATATATTTCTCATTCAAATATGGCACTCATAGCATCAATTCATATATTTCTCCCCCTTTGTCATCAACAAAAAGGAGAATGATATTAGCAAATTTTAATTAGGTTTATGTCATTTTTCAATAATGAGTGATAGGATACCAATTATATAAACATCTCAAGGAAAACATGACATGGAGATGATTTTTATTGCTTCTTCCTCTTTATTTGTTATTATCTTTTTGCATAAAGGAGGAAAACCATTTAAGAGCTTACTCGAATGAAGTTAAAATTGATAAGATCTTAAAGTGCACTTCATTTTTACAAGAATCATGATATGTGTGTGATCAAATCCTTGCATGTAAAACTATTTCTCAAAAGATATAAGAAGGAATCATCAAATCCATTTCTCGAAAGATATTTTTCACATGATAAGTCTATGGGAGATGCATTTGCTAGTTGATTCCATATGTCAAAAATCAATGATATGAATCAAAAACTCGATATGACATATATTTATTAAGTCTAGAAGAGAATAATGTATCGAGAAAATCCGATTGTTAGGATCAAGAAGATCCGAAAATGAAATTTAACACTTTCATGCATTCAGACGAGGTTTTGCTATAGATTTTCAAACTCAATCATGAAGATAAAACATGCTTATTATTATGAAAATTTTTCGTATCCAAAACACATAATTTCCAACATGTAATTAAGGCATGTAATTGTGTAAAATCATCATGGTAATTAAGTGATTTGATAAAAAAAAATTGAAAAATAATCTTAATAAGTTCATGCATTCGAACACAATTTTGTAGTGCTCAAGGATTAAGAATTCAATGTATGAATCTTCTTAAATCACAATGAGAGTAGAACATACTCATCATGGAAATCAAGGCACAAGATTTTCAACTTATAAAGTAAGCATGTTATAGAAGCATTCAATCTCAACGTGAAACTTAAGTGATCAAGAAAATTTTGAAAATGAGTAGCGTAAAGAGATTCAAGGAAAATCTGAAAATGATGTTCAATCTACATTAATACTCCTAACTCTGCATATGCTCACCAAATAATACATTAAGTAAAATATATCAATGATTAGTACTTATCAAGGCAAGGGGCATTGTGATCAAGGTGAGTAGCATAAAGAGTTTACAACAACATAATTATTACAACAAGACAAGAAGAAATTGTGATCACATTTACATATACAAGCTCATTCAGGAGGTGAAAAATTAAAATGCCTAAATAAAGAGTCAAATTATCGATAAATTTGCTGCAGCTCAGATAGGATTTGATCTTGTCGATGTTCAAGCCGATCTTGTCTTTAGTCAAATCGGTCCATTCAAATCCCTATGTCTTTGATAGATGATGCAGGAGCTTACTCAAATGGATGTGTTTCCTCAAAGGGACAGATCAGAGGAGATTGAGTACCCCTAAAGATTGGTGTTTCTGGTTCAGGTTCAGGTTAAGGGAGATCGGTTCTTCTAGGCATTCTAACCCAATTACCGTTTCTATAAAGACATCTCAATCAGTGAAGTAGATTTTTATTTATTATGCTAAACCTATCTACTTTTATTACCTCTTCGTCGGGTGGTATTGGAATATCATAGGCTTTAAGTATTCTAGTGATTATACCACCATATGGAAGCATCATATCTTTCTTAGATATTTTTATCATGTTTTGTTGGATAAGGTAACCAAAACAAATGTAATGTCCTTTAATGATCCAATACATGGTTCCTAATTCCATTTGACTCACTTCATCATGATGGTATTATTTAGGGAGAATGATGATAGTTAGAATATGATGAAGTACTCTAGTGTTTAGTGGTAGTAGATGCTCATAGTTTTTAGGAACTATCACTAAGTTGGGATTACCGAAAATTGATCCTAAGGCTTCGATGTAGGTTGTGTTGTCTTAAATAAAGACCTTTATCTTTTATGGGAATGCCTATCATGTCACAAATGAATCTATCCGTAATGGAAATGTGTTGTCTGAAGAGATAGGTAGATACTCTTTCTTCTTCATCTACTTGTAGATTGTTGTAAAACAACCTAACAAATCTTGGGTAGATTGGTTCACTAATTTATAGTATTGGGAGTAGATCTAAATTTATAAACTATTGAATTGTCTCTAAATTACTTAGTTCATTTAGATCAACATACTTTTCTTTATGGACATTTCTAAATTCTATGGAAGCAAATTTTTGGGCATGAGGTTTTGAATCGAAAAAGGTGGAATCAAAGTCTTCTTCTAATCTCCTCTTCCCTTTGTCCCTAGAGGATCTTCTAGAGGTCATAACTACTGCTATTTAAAAAGATAGTAATGAGCAAGAGTAAACAGAAATCAAAAGCTTCTTAGAGAATACCTTAAGTGAGATCTTCTAGAGAATGAGAGATTGTTGATCTTTGCTTTGAAATGGGCAGTATTTGGGCAGCTAAAGGGAAGATATGGAGGTGGAGAAGTGTTGGAGCTGCTAGAAGGAGAGGAGAGTGAGTTGGGGTCTGTTCCACCGCCGGCCCTAGCTCGGTTTAAAACGGGGCAAAGTTGTGGGCGGTGGTACCACTGGCTGGGCGGTGCAACCGCTTGCAACCCATGATAGTCGGTGGTGCTATCTCCAGTTGGGTAGTGCCACCGCCTGTACTACAGGCGGTGAGCACTTGTTTGGGAGCTATATAGGTTGATTTCGATGTTTTTGTCTTGAGGAGAGTTTTCATTTGTGGAGCAATCAACTTTACTTTCGTAATTACGTAAGAGTTTCCATTTCAAGATGAGAAATTTCATACATTCAAGATAGATCTTGTAACGTGCATATTCTACTTTAAATGTCGTACACAATTTTAGACATGTTCATGACTTATTATCTAAGTTGGTAAGGTTCGCAAGTTTATGACAAACTTTGCTTGCAAGACGTGAGTTTCAAAATCTGAGGGATCAAATAAGATTGTATTAGAATCACTCTATAATATTAATTTTCTAATCCTCTTTTTACTATTTAGGCTAGAGAGCATTACGTGCTCTTTTGGATCTTGAGTCATGAATATCGAGTACCCAAAAAGCAGGATATTATCTCTTGCTCCTAGCTTTTGTTGGTGTACGTTTCTACAAGAAGTGATGATTTTTAGGTACTCATTTACTTTTGGTTGCCTCAAAAACTGATCTACATTGTTTATCATGTTGCATAGAGTTTATCATGATTCCTTTAGGAACCCAAATCAGTTTGTTCGGACCAATTTTCTTGAATGGACAATGATATGTTTTATGTCCATATTTGTAACAAAAGTTGCATTTGCTTCGGTGCTGAACATAAAAGATAGGGCCTTTTATAAAGGTGGTTGGATTTTGGTGAGGACTTCTCACAAATCCGATCCCACTTCTTTTGGGAACGTGACCCTTATTTGTAAGGATCATGTTCAAAGACTTGCTACCAACCTCGAATTTCTTCAAGGCATCCATAAGTAGCAAGTTCTCCTTTTGGTGAGTTTCTAGATCATGGCATTTTTCACATTAAGCTAAACTATCATGATATTTAGTTTTTAATTTATCAAAATTGCTAACAAGACTATCATGCTTATTTTTCAGTAATTTATATTTTCTACTAATTGTTTTGCATTCATCAAATAAGTCATGGAAGGCATTTAATAATTCATCAAATGATAAATCTACATCAATTAAATTTGTTACCTCATCTCCGATGGCCATTAGGGCATAATGAGCAACTTACTTGGTGTTGGACTCCTCTTCTTCGGACACGCTCGAGTCATCCCACGTTGCTTTGAGCGCCTTCTTTTTTAATGTTCTCTTCTTGGCTTGGGGATAATCACTTTGTAGTGTCTTGGCTTTTTGCACTCGTAGCAAATAACTTGTCCTTTTTGGGTTCAAATTTATTTTTTATGTCATTTTTAAATTTGTTTCTCTTAATGAATTTTTTGAATTTCCTTGTTTGAAGTGCCAAGTCATCGTCACAGTCCTCATCATTTGAGTTTTCTCTCAAGTGGTCATCTAAAGTTCTAAGTGTCATATCCTTCATATTCTTTGGAAGGATGTCTTCTTGCTCTTCATGAGCCTTGCAAGTCATTTCATATGTCATTAATGACCCGATTAGTTCTTCAAGAGGGAAGTTGTTTAAATCTTTAGCCTCTTGAGTAGCAGTGACTTTAGGGTCCCAACTCTTAGGAAAGGATCTTAAAATCTTATTTACGAGCTCAAAATTCGAAAAAATTTTGTCGAGTCCTTTTAGACCATTGAAGACATCCGTGAAACGGGTGTACATGTCGCTAAT
Source organism: Musa schizocarpa (assembly GCA_900464855.2). Lineage (NCBI taxonomy): Eukaryota > Viridiplantae > Streptophyta > Magnoliopsida > Zingiberales > Musaceae > Musa > Musa schizocarpa. The sequence goes on along the minus strand of LS990923.1, from coordinate 20,159,917 downwards.
AGTCTCGCTCGGTTTCATTTGGAAAAGTTCAAAAGAATGTATCAAAAGATTGATTTTTGACTCTTTCACTTTACTTGTGCCTTCGTGAGTTACTTCGAGTGTATGCCAAATATCAAACACATTTGGAAAAGTTCAAAAGAATGTATCAAAAGATTGATTTTTGACTCTTTCACTTTACTTGTGCCTTCGTGAGTTACTTTGAGTGTATGCCAAATATCAAACACAGTTTCACAAATTGAAACACGATTGAACTCATTTTTATCAAGCGCACAAAATAAGGCATTCATAGCCTTTGCATTAAGAGTGAAAGTCTTCTTATCCAATTCATTCCATTAAGAGTGAAAGATCCTCATTCGGGTCTTCCAATAGGTGTAGTTCGCCCCATTGAACATGGGTAGACATATAATAGAGTGGCCCTCTTGGTTTCCAGCGTATGCCATCTCTCTTGGGTTTTAATCCGTTTGAGAGTTAACCCCGCTTTGATACTAATTGTTATGATCAAGAGCACTAAGAGGGGAGGGGGATGAATTAGTGCAGAGGAAAACTTTCGACGATTTAAAATGATGTTCGTACAATAAAAACGATTTCGGTAAGAAAGCTGATTCGGAAATCACTTTAACTTGTGATCAAGCGAGATGCAATTAAAGTAAAGATATAGAGACAGTTTGCCATTAAGATAGAGAACATAATGTAATTGCAAACCAAAATACGACGTTCATACGATAAAAGTGATTTAGGTATCAAAGCCGATTTGTAAGTTGCTTTAACTTAGATTAGGCGAAGTGCAGTTAAAGTAAAGCTATGGAGGTAGTTTGCAGTTGAGATAGAGAACAAAAAGTAAATGCAAACCAAGATTTAGAGTGGTTCGGTCAATCTTGACCTACATCCACTTTTGGCTTCCTCCTTCGATGAGGTCACCGACATCCACTAGAGGCCTTCCTTTAATAGGTCACCGACATCCACTAGAGGCCTTCGGCGATGCTCCGGCGGACTTCTGGCATACTCCTGGACTTGCGACGATCCACTTGACGAGTTCCGACGAGCTTCTTTGGCAAGCTTTTGGACTTCTCAAATTTATTCCCGCAGAACCTCCGACGACCGTCCGGACCTCCGTCGAACTCTCGAACTCCCAACGTGATCATAGTTTTGACTCCGATGCAACTCCTGCTGCATGTCTTTTTTCCATCATAGTTAATCCTACAAACTTATCTCAACATATGGATTAGATAACAAATGACAATTGACTTCATTATCAAAATCTGAGATTCAACATAGTCCGTCTCATTGAACAAGGGAGGACAAACAAGAGAGTGACCCTCTTGAAAGCCGAAAAGAGTCATTTCTCTTTGGGTGTTAAACTAAATGAGAAAAATGAGACTTGATACCAATTATTAGGAACGAGTCGACACTAAGAGGCGGGGGTGAATTAGTGCAGGGGTAAAACCTACGTCGGTTCAAAATCTCATTGAGATTAAACTTATTTCGGAAGATGTTAACTTAAAAGCATATAGAAGAGTGTAATGGATGTAAATCAAGTAAAGAAGGGTAGTTTGCATTAAATGTAAATAGCAAGAAGTAAATGCAAACTGAGTTATAATGGTTCGATCATTGTGACCTACATCCACTCCATCGATTCCTCTTTCGTCGAGGCCACCGACATCCATTAATGATCTTCCTTTATTAGGCAAAGATCAACCTTCTTCTTATAACTCTATTCTCCTTTTGTAGGCTTAGGAGAGAACCTTTACACCCCCTTTTTACAAAGCTTCCCTCACACTCTCCCTTAGAATAGTCTCCAAATTTTAGCAGGAGGGACTCTATACTTTATAAGGGTTTTCAACTATAGAAACATAGAGTTTATTTATGCAAGAATAGCTAGGGTATTTATAGACCCCAAATGGCTTAAAAAATGGAGCCAAAATTCAAATCCCTTGAAATTTCAAGGTATGGGTAGTACTATTGCCTGCATTGGGTGGTATCACCACCTGCAGTCTGACACTGGGCGGTACCACCACCTAGAAGACTATGTCTAGGTGGTACCACCACCTGACATAGTCTTAGAGATTGTGCCACGACGGTTTCATCTAATTGGTCACTGTTTGAGCCTTTTCTTAGCTCAATACAACCCAAACTTGGGCCCAACTATCCTCTAACTAGGTTGGCCCAATTATAATCCTAATTATACACTAAATAGGAATTTTAAGACATTTACTAAGCTAAACAAAGTCTGTAAGTCTAGGTTTCTTCCGGCGATCTTTCAGTGAATTTCCGGCGATCTTCCGGCGAACTTTCGACGATCTCTCGTTAATGTTCAAGCGGACTTCTGGCAAGCTCCTGGACTCCATGATGATCTTTTTAGAGTGTTTTGATGAGCTTTTTTGGCAAGATCCTAGACTTCATCCTGCATCACTTAAAACGTAGATCAAATCATTAATACTATCAATTAGTTTCATTATTAAAATCCGAGATTCAACAGTAAGTAGGGGTGTAAAGGTTCTCTCTTGAGCCTGGAAAAGGAGAATAGAGTCGTAAAGAGGTGTTGGTCTTCGCCTATTGAAGCAAAACCAATAGTGGATGCCGGTGGCCTCAACGAAGGAGGAATCAGGAGTGAATGTAGGTCACAACGACCAAACCATGATAAACTCAGTTTGCATTTTTATTTTTAGTTGCACACTCTTACGAACATGTTTTAAGTTAACATCTTTCCAAGATTGATTTTAATTGAATAGAAGATTTTCAAACTAACGTGATTTTATCTGCTGTACTAATTCACCCCCCCCCCCTCATAGTGCCAACTTGTTTCTAACAATTAGTATCAGAGCCACATTTTTTTCTTATTTGGTTTAACACCCAAGAGAAATAGTTCTTTTCGGATTTCAAGAGGGCTTTTCTATCGTTCGTCCTCCCATATTCAATGGGATGGACTACACTTATTGAAAAACTCGGATGAGAGTTTTCTTCCTTTTCTTGTATTTAAATTTATGGAATATTATTGAAAACGACTTTCAAAAGTCTTCTACTCGAATAAACGAGTGGAATGATCTAGAGAAGAAAATTTTTTCTTTGAATGTTAGAGCTATGAATGCTCTATTTTATGCTTTAAGCAAAAATGAGTTTAATTATGTTTCTTTATTCAAAACTGCATATGAGATTTGGCACACGCTAGAAGTAACTTATGAAGGCAGAAATAGAGTAAAAGAGTTTAGAATAAATCTTTTGATACATGATTTTGAGTTATTTTGACTGAAGTCAAACAAAACCATTATTGACATGTACACTTGTTTTACGGATGTCATCAATAGCTTAAAAACTCTTGGCAAATATTTTTTTAATCTTGAACTTGTTAGGACCAAGAGTCAGCACTAAGAGAGGGGGGGCGGGAGGGGGGGTGAATTAGTGCAGTAGTAAAAACTGCGTCAGTTTAAAAAACTTCATACGATAAAAATAGTTTCCGACGAAAAACCAATTTTGAAAACTTAACTTGAAAGCGTACATAATGAATTGAAGGCAGTAAGCACTTAAAGAGGTTTGTAGTAAGGTAATAGCAAAAATAAAATGCAAACTAGAGAACACGGTAGTTTACAGTTGTAACATCCTCCATTTTTGAAAATTTAGTAAAAGGTTTGTTTGTAAAAATAAGGATTATTTAATGATTATTTTATATTAAATGATATTATATTAAAAGTTTATGACTAGGGACCTAAGAGTAAATATTAGAAGTTTGATATAATTTATGAAAGATTCAGATTTAAGTTATAAAAAAAAAATAGTGGACATGTGTCACTAGCTAACCTAATTGTGCCACTTATGTTTACTCTAAAGATGACACTTAGCCTCTTTCATGCATGCATGACATCTTGCAAATTTTGCATTAGCCAAAAAAAAAAAAAAAAGAACTAGATGAAAGGTTAAAGAAAACAAACCTAAAGAGTTACAGCCAACGTGAGTTTGAGAAGAGAAGGGAAGAAGAAGAAGAAGAAGAAGAAGAAGAAGAAGAAGAAGAAGAAGAAGAAGAAGAAGAAGAAGAAGAAGAGCTTGAGGTTTTTCATCAATTTTTCCACATTTGGGATTCAAATAATTTTAAGGCAAGTATTCTAACCTCATCCCACAGTAACCTTAATCTTTGTTTCCATTTTTATTCTACAAAATTTGAGAGATTTCAACTGAGAACCAGACCTTCTTTTGTTTTGATACAAAGCCATGAATCTGTAATTTTTTGGTAATCTGACCTCTATGCAATTTTTCGGTCATAACATTTTGTAATAAACTCTGATTTAGACAAAACCTATTCCATTTGAAAGTAGATAAAAAAATATTTATTTTGATATGAAGATCGAAGATTTGGAGTTTAAATGCCTACTAATACTTCTGTTTAAATTAACCCTACAAATTTTGCAAAACAGGGACTGAAATTTTTGACCTCTTGTTGCTTAACTACTTATAACTTTTTGTTGTGAACTCAGATTCATACAAAGTATGATTTATCCGAAGCTAGACTCAAAATTCTTTCTGTATATACCTGATTTGAAATTTTTAGAGTACAATTGCTAACTGAAACATCTACTTTAATCGACCCTATGGATTTAGTAAAATAGAGCTAATATTTTCAGATGTTTTGCTACGAAATTATCTGTAACTCCCTGTTATAAATTCTAATTCTTATAAAACTTGATTTGCTTAAAACTAGATTGACAAATCTTTCTAATGACATCTATTTTTTTATAAATTTGAGCATAATTGGATTTCCAAATAGTTCATACAATGTTCCTATCAAATTCAGCCAGAATCGAGCTTTGGTCGATTTCGGCTTTCCTTGTTTCTTCTCTTGGAAAATCGATTTCGGTAAAAACTCTTACTTCAGTTAAGCTTTACATTATTACCTTAAATTCTTGTATACTTTTGTCCTTTATTTATTTGTACATCTGCAGCTATCATCTAAAGATCATGTTTGCATCGTAATGATTCAGCACATGCATCCCATTGTTCCGCATTTACTTTCGATATGTGCCTCTTCCAGTTTTATTTCTTTGGACATTGAATTCATCTAACTTTCTTATTTCAATTGAGCTATATGTGATTTCTTGAAATCCTTGTATGCTCTTGCTTTTGTTCCCTTTCAAATATGAATACATTTGTGAAAGATTATGTTTGTATCGTATTGACTTGAAAGGCATATGTATATTTCATTGTTCTGCATATACTTCCAATATATGCTAATTTCATTATTCATATTGTCCCTTTGTACTCTAGTGTTTGTGGGATAAATGTGAACCTTTGCTAGAAATGGTAAAGGGAGTTATGCTTAGAGCCTGCGATGCTCTATCGGCCCCCTATGACTTCACTCAAACGTGGGTGGATGGAGCTCCCAGACAATGGAGACTTATGTTTGGTGGTCATTCAGAAATGGATGGACCATATTATATTATGATCCCACTTCACCTTCTTTGTGTTTGATACGATATCCAAAGCTTTGGTTATATTTCTATGCATGCTTTGGATAAGAATGAAATGAATGCATCATCATGTGACATTTGAGCTTCTATTCATGTTTTGTTCTTTGATATGTTTCAGAAATATTATAAGTCTTTGTTATACCTTGAAATTACCATATGTCATGAATATGCTCCAATTACACTTCCTCGATTATATGAACAAAACATGCTTCGAACAAAATGACATCGTAATTCTGCATTCAAACAACACATGCTTCTGTTTCATCTTGTATCTCTGCTTTGTATTTTTGATACCTTATTTGTTTGTAAAAAAAAAAATTGTCCTCTTTGCTTTGAATATGTTAGTCACTTGCTAAGCTTTATATGATCACCCCGTTGATATATAAATTTTTCAGGATAACTTATCGCTTGCTAAAATATGTAGTTTGGCTTGAGGTAGTGAGAAGCTAGAAGATTTTGGGGCAAATTTTTCGTACTTGATATGTTGATGTTATATAAGTTCCTTTTGTGTGTATCAATGACAAAGCTAGATTGATGTATCCTGTAAATATTTCAAAAGTACTTCTCATGTTATGATTTTGGGAATGTTTAGTCAAATTTATGTAATGAATGATATAAACATATGGTACATGTTGATTTTGTAAATATATAGATTCTCACAACTATGGATTTATGATATGGTTATGGTTTAGTTAAGTTACCTTTGGATTTTAAGAATCATCTAGTGACATGATGTATGATTATAAACTGCACAAGTTTTGTGAATTGTGGATTGTAAAGGAGAATGACTTGAATATTTTTCTTAGTGACCTCAAATGTGTGATTGGATCCTGGACTATTTGTTAAATTATAATATTATCAATTTTGAGTTAGGTTCACACCTCCTGAATGGGAATTAAATTGGGGGGGGGGGGGGACAGAGGGGTGAGTGGTATCAGAGCATGGTTTGAGGATCACTAAAATATTTGATATGTTGACGTGCAAAATATATTGAGGTCTAGTGAACTATAGTGATTGGTAAAAATTTTCTTTGATGCATTTTAGGAATCTAGGATGACGAGGACATTTAGTCCTCCTACTTCATCTGCTTTTGATAAATTAAGTATGATAAAAGGTTGATCGGGGATATTAAATCAGAGTGGCACAGTAGAAGTGTGGTGAACCTAATACATTGGTAGCAGAAAAATGGATGATGTGATTGGAGAAGATATTTGATGTACAAAATTATTCTGATGATCAAAAGAATTTCTGGAGATCAAGGATAGGAATAGCAAGGACAAGTTTACCAAAACAAAAAGATTAGAAATGAATCAGAATGTGATAATAAGAGGGTCAAGACTGTTGGGAAATCCCTGGGGGCGACATCATATGTGTAGCAGAAGAACATGAAAAATAAAATCCCCGATTCCCAAAGAGATGTTCGTCGTCGTGCGAAGATTGGTATGCAAAAAATCCGCGAAATATGAAACTGCGTATAGAGTATATTGTGTTACCTAGGGAGATCGTATATCCCTGTTTCCTTGTAGATCCTTAGGAGAGGGTGAAGGAGGTCAAGCGTCCTCCTCTCTAGCGGTGATTCACACAACAGGGTTGCGACGACGCTCCTCAAAACTCCAGACCTACTCTGAGGTGGAGATGGAGAGGAGAATAGGAAAAGGCAAACAAAAGCTCTCTAGCCCATGGGGCTCTGAATCCCTTCTATTTATAGAGGTCCCCTGTCAAACCCTAATGGGTCCTCCCCTAGTGGGTATTGGATCTGCATCCAATAAGACAAGGGCTCCGTCAGGATATCTCATATCAGAACCTCTATTCATCAGTAATGGCTACCATATGTGTGTGACCCTCTAGGCCCAATATCGAGCTGGCCGTGAGTCATACCTGTCGAGAACTCCTTCTAACTTTCGGTGAATTATTATCTCTGTAATAATTCACTCGACTCATCGACTCTGGACGAACTAGGCCACTCTGCCAGTAGTCCCAGGACGTCTGAGGGGAATCCAATCCATTGGACCTGTCATCCTCGCCATTCGTGGGTGTACCGATAGTCCCTCATCCATCTAATATACCGTAGACCAGTATATCGAGCATGGTGTTGTGGACCCCACGGTTTCTTCTCGAAGTCTCGCTCTAATCGGATTCTCAGGAGAACTCTTTTCTCTCAACCCGAATGACCTTGGCGGGGATTTGTGCGAGCAAGAACACATGAGATATTCCTCTCATGGACGTGTGAGAGTGGATGATCCTCTATCGACACTCAATAGCCCTCGTAGGTCGACTACCACTCCCAATGACCGGTTTGTACTAGATGCGGGACAGCCAAACCTATAAGTCCGGTATCAAAGAGTGGAGCACTCATCTGGGGACATCCTTGGTGTCTCAAGTCTAAGGACCAGATACACCACTAGGACTACGGAATCGCTGTCTAACAATAAGGCATCATCAACCATCCAGCATTCCGTAAGCGGATCAATCAGTGAACTCATTCTCCAATGAGCACCTATACTGTATCCCTAGTGTCCCTACACAAGCAGCTATGAGACCAGCTGCATCCATCATATGGACGGGTATACAACACACCAATCTGTCCGGTTATCACGATATCCCTCTCGAGTAACCTATGACCGGGATTATTTAGGATATGTGTTTAAAGGTGAATCGATCTCACTATCGTGATCTCATCATGATCCGATTCCCATTGCACAAATCCAAGGACATCACAATATATGTATGCATTTATGCAATAGTTATAAAGTGATATATGCCAAAATATAATAAGCAAAAAGATTCTATATTAAGTCACACGTGCCATCACTCACGTGATTGGCTTGCTGGGCACCTATGACTAGCAATCTCCCACTTGACCTAAAGCCAATCACCTATGTGTCTGATCCCCATCAGACCCCTGTGATGCTCAAAACAAATATGAGACAATGGCTTTGTTAGTGGATCTACAATGTTATCTTCGGATGGAACTCTTTCCACTACTACATCTCCTCGGGTCACGATCTCTCTGATAAGGTTGAACCTTCTCAGAACATGCTTAGATTTCTGATGAGACCTAGTTTCCTTTGCTTGAGCAATCGCCCTGTTGTTGTCGTAATATAGGGAGATCGGCTCTTCGCTACCCGGCACGACTCCCAAATCTGTGATGAATTCTTCACCCAAACTCCTTCCTTTGCTGCATCTGATGCAGCAATGTACTCCGCCTCTGTGGTCGAGTCAGCAGTGGTATCTTGCTTAGAACCCTTCCAGCACACTGCTCCTCTATTCGAGGTGTACACATACCCTGAATTCGACTTGCTATCATTGACATAGATTGAAAACTTGAGTCAGTGTAGCCTTCAACCTTAAGGCTATTACCTCCATATACTAGTAAAAGATCCTTAGTCCTTCTCAAGTACTTAAGGATACACTTTACTGCTTTCCAGTGCTCCAAGCCTGGATCCGCCTGATACCTGCTCGTGACACTCAGAGCATGCGCTATATCAGGCCTAGTACATAGCATGGCATACATGATAGACCCTATTACGGAGGCATAAGGTATCATATCCATGTTCGCCCTTTCTTCTGGAGTCTTTGGGGACATACTTGTAGAAAGCAATATCCCATGTCTCATCGGTATGAGACCTCTCTTGGAATTTTCCATGTCAAACCTTTTGACAATGGTTTCTATGTACGTGGACTGGGACAAGCCAAACATCCTCTTGGATCTATCTCTATAGATTCTAATCCCCAAAATATAGGATGCTTCCCTTAAGTCCTTCATGGAGAAGTGTCTAGATAACCAAGCCTTTACTGTGGATAGCATTCCTACGTCATTCCCAATTATCAGGATGTCATCCACTTACAATACCAAAAAGGTGATAGCGCTCCCACTTACCTTTCTGTATACACAAGGCTCATCTTTGTTCTTAACGAAGTCATAAGATCTGATTGCCTCATCAAATCTTATGTTCCAACTTCGGGAAGCTTGATTTAATCCATAAATGGATCTAAGCAACCTACACACCTTATCTGGACAGTTCTTGGACACGTATCCCTCAGGTTGTATCATATACACCTTCTTCTCAAGGTTCCTATTGAGGAATAAGGTTTTCACATTCATCTGCCAGATCTCATAATCATAGTGTGCTGCAATAGCCAATAGAATTTTGATGGATTTTAGCATTGCTTCGGGTGAGAAGGTTTCATCATAGTTAATACCTTGCCTTTGACGATACCCCTTAGCCACTAGCATTGCTTTATAGGTCTCTACCTTTCCATCTACTCCGATCTTTTTCTTAAAGATCCACTTGCAACCGATGGGTACAATACCTTCGGGCGCATCAACTAGGTTCCAAACCTTATTTGAGTACATAGAATCCATCTCAGAATTCATGGCTTCTTGCCACTTCCCGGAGTCTATACTTATAATAGCCTCCTTGTAGGTCTGAGGATCAATATCCTCTGCATCCTCTCCTCTAATATGTCCCACATATCTCTCAGGAGGATGGGATACTCTATCAGATCTGCGTAAAGTTGAAACTTGTGTATTAGGTACCTGAACAAACTCGGGCTGTAGAGTGGTGCTTGAGCTTGGTTCTTCAACCTCGCTCAATTCTATCATTCTACCACTATCTCCGCCAAGAATGTGTTCCTACTCAAGGAACACTGCTCTCTTAGCTACAAAGACCTTTTGGTCCTCGAGATGATAGAAATAATACCCACAAGTTTCCTTGGGGTATCCCATAATTTGCATCGCTCTATCCTTGATTCTAACTTATCGGGGTTGTGTCTTTTAATATTTGCAGGGCAGCCCCAAATCTTAACAACCTTAATATCAGGCTTCTTCCCTTTCCATATCTCATATGGTGTAGACACTACCGACTTAGTTGGAACTCTGTTCAGAAGGTAAGCTGCGGTTTCTAGGGCATATCCCCAGAATGAGATGGGTAGGTCAGCGAAACTCATCATAGACCGTACCATATCTAATAATGTATGATTTCTCCTTTCAGAGACACCATTGAGCTGAGGTGTATAAGGAGGTGTCCATTGGGATAATATCCCATGGTCCTTGAGGAACTGAGTGAACTCTGTACTTAAGTACTCACCTTCTCGATCTGATCGAAGAGTTTTGATACTCTTTCCAGTCTGGTTTTCCACCTCATTCTTATACTCTTTGAATTTCTCAAAGGCCTGGGACTTATACTTCATTAAATACACATATCCATACCTGAGAAATCATCAAGTAAATGTAATGAAGTAGGAGTAACCTCCAATGGCATGAGTTGACATGGGTCCACATACATCACTATGTATGGTTCCAACAACTTCGGTGGCTCTCTCTCCGGTTCCACTAAATGGAGAGTTGGTGGGTTTTCCACGAATGCAAAGGCTTACAAGTTGCATATGACACATAGTCGAATGGATCTAGATATCCATCATTTAGCAACTTTTGAATCCTTCTTTCATGGATGTGACCTAGCCTACAATGCCCTGGTATGAAACGTTTCAACTCATCTCGTTTCCTTTTGGACACATTTACATTCATGATATGTGGAGTGGTGTCTAATATAAATAAACCATTATGCAATGTTCCTTTCATGATGATCTTATCATCTAATAATATCGAACAACCATTGTTCTCAAAAACAAATTTATATCCACTAAGCTGTTAAACATAAAATGGAGATAATGTTTTTGATAATAGAAGGAACAAAATAACATGCATCTAATGCAATAAAAAGCTCCACTAGGCGAGATATAGGGTGACCTTGCCAGCGGCTACTACAAACAACTTTTTGCTCCATTACCCATCTTGAGGTCCATCTCGCCTCTCTCTAGTCTCCTAGGCCTTGCCAGAACCTGCAACGAATTGCATATATGATAAGCACTACCGGTATCCAATACCCATATGTTATCATAAGAGTCTGACAAATGGAGACTGATCATGAATGTACTGAAGCTTCATCAAGCTTTTGTTTCGCCCTTTCTGCAAGGTACTCTTTGCAGTTTCTCTTCCAGTGCCCATCTTTACCATAGTGGAAGCACTAGCCTTTGTCCTTTTGGGTCTTTCTTAGCAACCTTTGCTTTACGGTTTGACCTTGCCCTTTCCCTTCTTAAGGGACCTTTTCGCTTTCCTTTTCCTTTTGGTCTCACCGGTGTAGAGAACTGGCTTCTCTTTCTTGATAGTACTGTACCTCCCTCAACATATTGAGAAGCTCACGGGAGAGTCACTTCAAGCTTGTTCATATTAAAATTCATTATGAATTGTGAAAAGGAATCGGTAGGGACTAAAAGCACAATGTCCACACACAAGTTATCCTCTAGGACCATTCCTAGACTGTGAGTTTCTCTATTCACTCAATCATCTTTAGGACATGGTTACGAACCGATGTCCCTCAGTCATCCTAGCGGAAGAGACTCTTAGATATCTCATATGTTGAGTCCTTCCTGTTCCTCAAACAATTTTTGGACATGTAGGAGAATGGATCTGGCATCCATCTTTTCATGTTGTCTCTGTAACTCAGGAGTCATAGAGCCTAACATATAGCACTGAGCAAGAGTGGAGTCATCAATGTACTTCACGTAGCGAGCGATCTCATCCTCGTTTGCCCCTTCTTCAGGCGTAGGCATCACTATATCAAGGATGTACACGATTTTCTCCGCTGTGAGAATAATTCTCAAGTTACGGAGCCAATTCGTATAATTTGGACCAGTGAGGCGGTTGACATCAAGTATTCCACGTAAGGTATTTGAAAGCGATATTTTCTGAAAATAAAGATGCAGCAGAAATGAATAACATGCAGATTTTGCAAGAACTAAACTATCAAGATATGGACTTCTATCTTAATATGCTCCCACTATTTTACTAACGAGTCACGCGACACCCTCAACACGTGAAACGGAAGTCTCCAGCAGACTTCTAGTGGGGTTCAGGATCCAATCAACATCTTAGTGTAACCTCGAGGGACTCGACCAATCACACTAAGCCTAAAAGATAGGCAACTCTTGTCGATCACAACTCCTTGTGATTCCCGTCCTGTTCGGCCTCCGAATCACCATGGCCTCGAGGGACTCGACCAACCATGATGCTCGGTTAAGTCAACACCTTCGTTACAAGATGAGTCTGATTTGATGATATACCCTCGAGGGACTCGACCAAGTATACCATGCCCTCAGGTCACCAGTGACATCTCTATGTCGTAAGCAAGATAGTGAATCGCGATATAGGTGAGTCTTGAGGGACTCGACCAACTCAACCTACACCTGGAATTGGTTCCTACTTATAACGATGGAAGGCCACGTGGGTCAATCTAATTGCCTCATGTTTACCGACTTAATATTATCGAGAGATGTTTCTATGATTTGGTTTCCTAATATGACGTGTCACACATATATATATTTATTATATATCTACATCGCATGCAAATATATATACATATCTAGTATGTGTATAAGCAATTACACCATATGATCATGGACCACAACATAATATGATTAGGCCCGAGCCAGTAGGCCTAATCACTCACATCAAGATCTATGTGTGCAACGGTGCATCTCGATGCCCTGTGATCGTCCATTTCGTCCTTGTCGGTTCCGTCGACATCTTAATGCATCTTCATGCATCACGATCGTCCGACTCGTGGGTCCCGCTATCGCATCCACGCTCCTGCTGTGCCTCCTCATGTGAATACAACTTAATCATAGGAACGCAGGCCCGACAATAAACGAGAAATATAATGGAGGTTCGCAGACCACAATAATGATAATCACAGGTACACACATCATACGATCCACGATCATCCGTCCACACATCATACATCACATGTATAAATAATCATCATCATGTAGGACTACTAGATAATAATAATAATAAAATAATAATCAACTAAACCTTTTAATTAATTAATATTTTCTGAAATCAGAGACATTATAGGGAATTTTTGAATTCATAGGGGTATTTTCATAATTTGGACAAAAGATAGAAACTGGAATTTCTCAAATTCCGAGGGGCAAAACTATCTTTTGCCCAGAAAACCCTAATGCCCTTTCCCCTTTTCGCTGCTGCCGCCGCCGCCACCCTACCGGCGACGGCCTGTGCGGCGGGGCGAGGGCATTGCCCTCGCTTGCAGGCGGCACGCCCGCTGGCAGCGCTGCCGCTGCGGGTGGGCGCCGCCGCCTTCGCAGGCGGTGCTGTCCCGTCGGGCGACCGCCCCTGTGGGGGGTTTCGCCCGCGGGAGCAGCGGCGGCAGGCACCGTTGTCCTACGGCGCCTCTGCCCGTGGGCTGCCAGCCTCGCCGACAGCAAGCCTGCTGCAAGCAGGCCCCCGGCCGGCTGCAGCAGACGCAGCCCTTGTGCTACCCGCCTTCGACTGCGCTGCACGCACGCAGATCGAGGGCAGCAACTGCTGTTGCCCTTCCTTGTTTTTGCGTCAACAATTTTGACGTCAAAATTCTTCCTAAACACAACATATGCAATTCAAAACCAATCATTCGCACGAGCAAACTGGCTTTGATACCACTGTTGGGAAATCCCTGGGGGCGACATCATATGCACAGCGGAAGAACAAGAAAAACAAAATCCCCGATTCCCAAAGAGATGTTCGTCGTCGTGCGAAGATTGTTAAGCAAAAAATCTGCGAAACATGAAACTACGTATAGAGTATATTGTGTTACCTAGGGAGATCGTATATCCCTGTTTCCTTGCAGATCCTTAGGAGAGGGTGAAGGAGGTCAAGCGTCCTCCTCTCTAGCGGTGATCCACACAGCAGGGTTGCGACGACGCTCCTCAAAACTCCAGACCTACTCTAAGGTGGAGATGGAGAGGAGAATAGGAAAAGGCAAACAAAAGCTCTCTAGCCCATGAGGCTCTGAATCCCTCCTATTTATAGAGGTCCCCTGTCAAACCCTAATAGGTCCTCCCCTAGTGGGTATTGGATCTGCATCCAATAAGACAAGGGCTCCGTCGGATATCTTATATCCGAACCTCTATTCATCGCAATGCCTACCATATGTGTGTGACCCTCTAGGCCCAATATCGAGCTGGCCGTGAGTCATACCTGTCAGAATTCCTTCTAACTCAGTGAATTATTATCTCTGTAATAATTCACTCGACTCATCAACTACGGATGTACTAGGCCACTACGCCGTAGTCCCCAGACGATACAAGGGAATCCAATCCATTGGACCTGTCTGTCCTCAGTTACCGTGTACCTATAGTCCCTCATCCATCTAATATACCAGAGACCGTATATCGAGCATGGTATTATCAGACCCACACGGTTTCTTCTCGAGTCTCGCTCTAATCGGATTCTCCCGGAGAACTCTTTCTCTCTCAACCCGAATGACCCTAGCCAGGGATTTGTCTGAGCAAGAACACATGGGATATTCCTCTCATGACGCCGAGAGTGGATGATCCTCTATCGACACTCAATAGCCCTCGTAAGGTCGACTACCACTCCCAATGACCAACTGTACTAGATCTGGGATAGCCAAACCTATGTCTGGTATCAAAGAGTGGAGCACGCATACAGGACATCCTTGGTGTCTCAAGTCTAAGAACCAGATACACCACTAGGACTACGGAATCGCTGTTTGACAATAAGGCATCATCAACCATCCAGCATTCCGTAAGCGGATCAATCAGTAAACTCATTCTCCAATGAGCACATGTACTGTATCCCTAGTGTCCCTACACAAGCAGCTATGAGACCAGCTGCATCCATCATATGGACGGGTATACAGCACACCGGTCTGTCCGGTTATCACGATATCCCTCTCGAGTAACCTATGACCGGGATTATTTAGGATATGTGTTTAAAGGTGAATCGATCTTACTATCATGATCTCATCACGATCCGATTCCCATTGCACAAATCCAAGGACATCACAATATATGTATGCATTTATGCAATAGTTATAAAGTGATATATGCCAAAATATAATAAGCAAAAAGATTCTATATTAAGTCACACGTGCCATCACTCACATGATTGGCTTGCTGGGCACCTATGACTAGCAAAGACATCATCAATTTTAAAAGGGAAGTCACCACAAAAGATTCAATCCTGTGTATGATGAGTTAGATTATGAAATATGTTTGTATTTGTAGGTGATTGGAGCCTATTTTGCTTGTGGAAATTTGGATCATAAAATAAAATACTGCCCTTTGAACAAGAAGAAAAAATCACTGCCTCATAAATCATCAGCCCTACCTCATAAACCATCAGCCCATGTTAGAGTGTATGTTATCACGGAATATGATTCTAAAGTTTCTGTATCAGTGGTCGAAGGTACTATTCATGTTTCTGAAAGAATGCAAATATTTGTTTGACCATGTGTCTCATCTATGATTTGATACGCAATATTTTGCTTATCACATGGGCATTCAACCTAAACCACTAGATTATATGCTATATGTAAATACGACTATTGGGGATTATTTGATAACAAACTCGATCTGGTGATCTTGTTTGATTTCTATTGGACAACACGAACTTCTTGCTAATTTGGTTCTCCTAGATATTTGAAGTTTTGATATTATACTAAGTATTGATTAACTATCTTCCAATCATACTAGTATAGATTGTTGTACAAAATTATCACTTTTTACATACTAGATCATCCCATCTTTTATTTTGAGAGTATTGGGCACGATTTACCTCCTTGCCTGATGTATTTTCAAATGACTTGCCTAGTTTACCTCCAGATAGATAGGGTGAATTTACTATTAATTTGGTCCCCGGGACAACCCCAATATCTAAGCCTTCTTACGGAATGACACCACTTGAGCTAGAGGAATTGAAAAAGCAACTACAAGAACTATTAGATGAGGGTTTAATTCGACCCAGTGTTTCACCATCGGGTTCTCCAGTCCTATTAGTTAAGAAGAAAGATGGAACATTGAGGCTTTGTATTGATTATAGACAATTGAATCAGGTGACTATAAAAAACAAGTATCCCCTACCCAGAATTGATGATTTGTTTGATCAATTGCAAGGTGCACAAGTATTCTCCAAGATTGATTTAAGGTTAGGTTATTATCAGTTGAAGATTATGAAAGAGGATATTCCAAATACAGCTTTTAGAACTCGATATGGTCACTATGAATTCTTAGTGATGCCTTTTGGTTTAACTAATGCCCCTACAGCTTTTATGGAACTGATGAATAGGATATTTCAACCATTCTTGGACGATTTTGTGGTTGTATTCATTGATGACATATTAGTATATTTAAGGAGTAATCAGGAGCATGAGAAACACTTGAGAAATATATTGTCCATACTAAGAGAAAAGAAGTTGTATGCAAAGTTCAGTAAATGTGAATTTTGGTTGAATGAAATTGCTTTCTTAGGCTATGTGATTTCAGGGAAGGGTATATCTGTTGTTCCAAAGAAAGTGGAAGCTGTGGTTAAGTGGGAAGCACCAACAAACCTAACAGAAGTTCGAAGCTTCTTGGGCATGGCAGGTTATTACAGGAGATTTCTAGAGGGATTTTCTCGAATCGCTCAACCTCTCACCAAACTCACTCAAAAGAATGTGAAATTTGTATGGGGTGATGATTGTGAGCAAAGTTTTCAAGAGTTAAAAAGGAGATTGACTAGTGCCCCTATTCTCACTATTCCAAGTGGTGATGAGGGATTTCTGGTTTATATTGATGCTTCAAGAAAGGGCCTTGGATGTGTTTTGATGCAAGAAGGGAAAGTGATTGCTTATGCTTCTAGACAACTAAAGAGTTATGAACTGAATTATCTGACTCATGATTTGGAATTGGCAGCAATTGTTTTTGCTCTAAAGATTTGGAGGCATTACTTGTATGGGCGAACATTTGAAATCTTTACTGATCATAAGAGTTTAAAGTATATTTTTACTCAAAAAAAGTTAAACATGAGGCAGCGGAGATGGATAAAGCTTCTAAAAGATTATGATTGTACCATTCGTTATCACACGGGTAAAGCTAATGTTATAGCAGATGCCCTTAGTAGAAAATCTATAAGTTTTATGACGACTTTGGTTGTGAAACAATGGAAGTTATTAGAAGATAATTATGATTTGAATGTTATGAGAAAAGGGCAAGACTCAATGATATTAATAGCCTCCACTGGGCCTGAATGTGACTTGGTTTGGACCGGACTTAAAGCCCAACTAGTGACCCGTAAGGTCGGGCAGTGGAATCACCGGACTAGGTGGTGGCACCACCCAGAGCCCAAAGGGTCGGGTGGTGGTATCGCCGAACTGGGCGGTGGCACCACCCGACACCCGAGAGTTTGGGCGGTGCCACCGCCCAGAACCCGAGAGTTCCAGCGGTGGTATCGCCAGAACTCTGTCAATGTTGAAATTGACACGTGTAGCACCGCCAGTCACCGGTCGATGACATTGCCAGGCGGTGGCACTGCCACCGACAGGCGATGGCACTGCCAGCCTCGGAAACCCAAGAGAATTCAAAATTTGGAGCTCAAATTTGAATCCTCTTGGAGCCTATAAATACCCCTCAATTCTCAGCAGAGAATACAACTTTTGTAAAGCATTAGATTGAGATAAAAGCCTTAGCAAAGTCTTTAGCAAGCCTTTTTTTCAATAGCTTGAGTGTTCACCTCCTTCTTTCTGGTTGAAAATTTGTAAGAGTGTGAACCACTTGAAAAAGGTTGTAAGAAGGGTATTTGTCCTTCCCCTTCAAAGTGATTTGCTAATGGAAGTTGGGAGCCTCATCGAAGAAGGCTTCACAAGTGGATGTAGGTCATTTTGACTGAACCACTTTGAAT
The DNA here is from genome assembly GCA_900464855.2 of Musa schizocarpa. Classification (NCBI taxonomy): domain Eukaryota; kingdom Viridiplantae; phylum Streptophyta; class Magnoliopsida; order Zingiberales; family Musaceae; genus Musa; species Musa schizocarpa. The sequence continues at coordinate 20,141,722 of LS990923.1, read as the reverse complement.
TGGTGTGTCTCTTGAATGTGTGAGTATTTACATTTCTGAACCGTTATTTACATAGTAGCAAGATCTCATTTATTTTCTTCTCGCTTTGCTCGAGCTACTTTCTCCGAGACATTCATTGTCAAATTCAAATCTCTATATATTTATGAAATCATTTTCAAACTTATGAGTTTTAATCCATTTGCACTAATTCGCCCCTTCTCTTAGTGCCGCTCTGATCCTAACAATTGGTATCAAAGCTAGGCTCACTCTCATATTTGGTTTAATACCCAAGAGAGATGACTTACTCCGACATGCATGAGGGTCATTCTATTATATGTCCACCTATGTTTAATAGGTCGGATTACACATATTGGAAGACTCGTATGAGGATCTTCCTCATTTCCATGGATTTCGAGCTTTAGACTATTGTCGAAAATGGATTTAAAAAATCTTCTCTTCGATGAGCGAATGAAATGAATTGGAGAAGAAAGTTTTTGCTTTAAACGCAAAGGCCATGAATGCCTTGTTTTGTGCACTAGACAAAAATTAGTTTAATCTTGTTTCAATTTGTGATTCGACTTTTGATATTTAGAGAACTCTTGGGGTTACTCATAAACGCACTAGCTGAGTGAAAGATTCTAAAATCAACATTCTTGTGCATTCTTACGAACTTTTCCAGATGAAACCAAGTGAGTCAATCGGAGACTTGTACACCCGTTTCACGGATGTCATCAATGGACTTAAAGCTCTTGGTAAAGGTTTTTCTAACTTTAAACTAGTAACTAAAATTTTAAGATCCCTTCCAAAGAGTTGGGATCTAAAAGTTACAGTCATTCAAGAGGCCAAGGACCTTAAAACATTTCCTCTCGAAGAACTTATTGGGTCTTTTATGACCTACGAAATGGCGTGTCATGCTCATGAAGAGCTCGAGAACCCCCTTCTAAAGAACAAGAAGGATATGGCGCTGACATCACAAGAAGACCACTTGAAAGGAACATCAAGTGATGAGGACAGTGATGACGACATTGTAGTTTTAACTCAAAAATTTTAAAAATTTATAAGAAAGAACAAATTTAAAAATAATACCAAAAATAAATTTGAACATAAAAAGGACCAAGTAATATGCTACGAATGCATGAAGCCGAGGCACTTCAAAAATGAATAACCCCAAGCCAAGAAGAAGCAACCGAAGAATAAGAAATCTTTAAAAGCGACTTGGGATGATTCAAGTGCTTCAGAAAGCGAAAAAGCTAACAATAAAGGGGAGGCAAACTTTGCGCTAATGGCTTAAGGAGAAGAGATTTGTGATTTAATTAATGAAGATTTATCTTTTGATGAACTTTCTATCACTTTTCATGATTTATTTGATGAGTGTAGAGTTATTAGTAAGAAGTTTAATCTTTTAAAGAAAGAACATGTCTTACTACAAAATAAGCTTGATAGTCTTCAAACTCCTCTATGCTCTAAGTGCGAACACTTAGAAGCAATCAAAAGTGAAAATTTGCTACTTAAAGAGACCTTAAACAAGTTTAAAGTTAGTAGCAAGGGATTGGACATGATCCTTACAAACAAGGGTCACGTCGCAAATAGAAGTGGAATTGATTTTGTGAGAGGATCTCACCAAAATCCTACCACTTTCAGTAAGGGACCCACATTACATGTTTCACCTTGTTTGAAATGCAACTTTTGTTGTAAATCCGGACATGTTTCTTACAAATGTCCATTTAGGAAGATTAGTCCACATAAGTTGATATGGGTTCCTAAAGGAACTATAAATATTTCTATGATGACCAACAAAATTGGTAGATCAATTTTTTAGGCACCCAAAATCAAATGAGTACCTAAAAACCATCCTCTTTTGTAGACAAACCCACAAGCTAGGAGCAAGATATTGTATCTTGATAGTGGATGCTCAAGACACATGACTAGAGATTCATCTCATTTCTCTATGCTCACTAGTAAAGAAGAAGGGCACGTCACCTCGGAGACAACAACAAAGGTAAAATCATTGGCAAGGGAACCATAGGTAACAAATTATATTTTTCAATTGATGATGTATTATTATTTGATGGATTAAAACATAATCTATTAAGCATTAGTCAATTATGCGATAAAGGTTATATCGTTAGATTTGAATCTAATACGTGCATCATTGAAAAACCAAACAATAACTTGTCAATGATTGCTTTAAAACAAAATAATGTATAACCATCAACCTTGATGAACTAAGTAATGAAATGTACTTCTCCACTTTGAATGATGATACTTGGCTTTGGTATAGGAGATTAGGCTATGCAAGTATAAAACTAATATCTAAGATCTCATCTAGAGAATTAGTACAAGGGATTCCCAATATGAAGTTTGTTAAGGACAAAGTATGTGATGTGTGTCAACTAAGTAAACAAATAAAAACTAGTTTCAAACCAAAAAATTAAATTAGCACCACTAACCATTACAATTGATCCATTTGGACTTATTTGGACCAATTGACATGACAAGTCTAGGAGGAAGCAAATATGCTTTTGTAATTGTAGATGACTATACTAGATGCACTTAGACCTATTTCTTGGCTCACAAAAGTGATTGTTTCAAATATTTCTCTAAATTTTGTAAACTCACTCAAAACGAAAAAGGCTTCATGATTTTATCAATTCAGAGTGATCACGGTGGTGAATTTCAAAACCGTGACTTTCAAAGTTTCTGTGAAGTTAATGGATATAACCACAACTTCTCCACTCCAAGAAATCTTCAACAAAATAGAGTAGTTAAAGAAAAAATAGAAACCTATAAGAAATGGCAAGAATTATGTTGAATGAACATAGTCTACCCAAGTATTTTTGGGCCAAAGCCGTGAATACGACTTGCTATATCATGAATAGGGTTCTAATAAGATCGTCTCTATCAAAAACTCCCTATGAATTATGGAATAATAAAAAACCAAATGTTTCTTATTTTAAAGTTTTCTATTGCAAATGCTTTATTTTGAATGAAAAGGATACCTTAGGAAAATTTGATGCTAAATCCGATTAAGGCATCTTTCTTGGTTACTCTTCCATTTCTAAGGCTTTTCATATTTTTAACAAAAGAACCTTAGTTATAGAAGAGTCTATTCATATAATTTTTAATGAAATTTTTGAGTTAAAGAAAAATGATTTTGATGATGATCTTAGTTTTGATAATCTGAATTTAAATGAACCCCCTCCTCAAAATAGCAACTTGGATGCATCTTCTTCTGAAATTTCCTTACCTAAGGAATGAAAGTATGTAGATGCTCATCTAAAGGAACTAATTATAGGAGATACATCAAAAGAGGTTCAAATTCATTCTTCCTTCAAGAATTTTTGTGCTAACGCTGCCTTCCTTTCCCAAATCGAACCTAAATGCATTGACGAGGCCTTGAAAGATGATTTTTGGGTCATTGCAATACAAGAGAAATTTAACTAATTTGAGAGGAATGAGGTATAGAAGCTTATTCCTAGACCTAGTGACTATTTAGTCATTGGTACTAAATGGGTCTTTAGAAACAAGTAAGACGAATACGGTATCGTAGTTAGAAACAAGGTTAGATTAGTGGCCAAAGGTTTCAACCAAGAAGAAGATATCGACTACGAAGAAACCTTCGCTCGTGTGGCAAGATTAGAAGCCATTAGGATGCTCCTTGCCTATGCTAGTAGTAATAATTTTAAACTATTTTAAATAGATGTCAAAAGTGTTTTCTTAAATGGTTTTATTTCCGAAGAAGTATATGTCAACAACCTCGCGGATTTGAAAATTCTCTTCTTCCTAATCATGTATTCAAATTTACTAAGGCTTTCTATAGCTTGAAATAAGCTCCTAGAACTTGGTATGAAAGGCTTAGTTCCTTTCTTATTTTAAATAATTTTACCGAAGGCAAGGTTGATACTACATTGTTTATCAAGCACTTTGAAAATAATTTTCTTATTGTGCAAATTTATGTTGACGATATTATTTTTGGTTCTTTGGATGAATCACTATGTGAATCATTTGCCAAGTGTATGAGTTATGAATTTGAAACGAGTCTAATGGGTGAATTAACCTTCCTTTTAGGATTGTAAATTAAATAACTTAGTAATGGTATATTTCTTAATCAATCTAAATATACATTAGAATTGTTAAAACGATTTAACATGGATGGTTCAAAAGCGATAAATACTCCTATGAGTACTTTGACGAAGTTAGATATGGATGAAAATGGTGAGAATTTTGATCAAAAAATGTATAGGAGAATGATAGGTAGTCTGCTTTATCTCACTACGACTAGACCGGATATCATGTTTAGTGTAGGACTTTGCGCTAGATTTCAATCTAATCCTAAATTATCTCATCTTAAGAGTATTAAAAGAATATTTAGATATCTTAAAGGAACTATCAATTTATGATTGTGGTATCCGAAATCTGATAAATTCGTTTTAATAGCTTATGCAAATGCCGATTTTGGCGGATGCAGGATAGATAGAAAAAGTACATCCAGAACATGCTAATTTTCAGGACATGCACTAGTTTTTGGGACTTCCAAGAAACAAAACTCAGTTGCACTATCTACAGCGGAAGCCAAATACATTGCTACAAGTGCATATTATGCCCAAGTTGTTTGGATGAAGAATACATTAGAAGACTATGAAATTCACTTGAAAAATATTCCCATAAAATGTGATAATACAAGTGTCATATGTCTTACCAAAAATCCAATTCAACACTCTAGAACTAACCATATCGACGTTAGGTATCATTTCATACGTGATTATGTGCTTAACAATAATGTCGTTCTAGAGTTTATTGACACAAAGCATCAATTAGCAGACATCTTTACAAAAGCATTAAATGAAGACCAATTTGAATTCATTATAAGGGAACTAGGCATGTTAAATTATCCCCGAGAATAAGCTTGTTTGAATGTATTTTTCGAAAAGTTTTTTCATACTCTTTCCGTTCTTTTGTGGATTTGATTTCCTCCTTCTCTTTCGATTCCAAATGACATATTGAAGTACAACCAAGATCCTATCTTATCTTGAGCCAAACACCACTGAAAAACAAAAAGGGGAGGAAAGAAACTTTTTTTTCTCTTCCGTGGCATGCCAGCGCAAGAACCGACGGTAGCACCGCCTGAGCGCTCGGGCGCCAGGCAATGGCACTGCTCAGATTGGTGGTGGCACCGCCCGAGACCCCCTTTATATAAAGAGGGGTTAGGGCCGACGATGGAACCGCCCCCAACCCGTGAGAAACTAGTTCAAGCTCTCCCACAACTCCTCCAAAACTTCTCTAACCCTTATTCTAACCTTTAGAAGCCTAGGAGAAGGATTCTTGTTGGCTCAAGCTCTCCATTCTTCAAGAAATTCTCCACAAGGTAAAATCTGAAATCTTTCCTTCCTCTTCTCATTATTTTGCCCACTCTTCATAGTTTCATATACTTGATCTATCATCTTGTCTAGATACTAGCTCCCAAGAGATCAACAAGAACAAAAGGGAAAAGGGTTGAAGGAGATTCATATGACCAAAATCTTTTTAGATCCAAAGAAGTAGCACTTAGGTTTTTAAATTTCAAAACAAGAACTATACATAAGGGTAAACACGTTGATCTAAATGAACTAGAAAACCTAGAACCCATTAGGTGGTTTGCATATTTAGATGCCTTACCTCTCCTACAAATCAATAAACCAATTTATCCTAGGTTAGTTAGGCTATTTTATGCAAACTTATGTGTGGACAACGAAAGCCTAAGTACTTACCTTTTAGGAACACAGATTAGAATCTTTGATAGTATCATTTGTGAACTAATTAGAATTACTAAAAAGGATAGGGGATGTTATTTTAGAAATAAATGGGATGTCAATGTAATTGGAGCAAATTACTCCGAAGCCTTATAAATTGTCTTCGAAAATCCAAACCCAAGCATGATATCCAAAAGTTGCGAGTACCTACTACCCTTTAACTCTAAAATTCTTCATCACATCATGACTAGCATACTACTTCCCAAGCAATTTCATCTTGATGAAATGAGTCAAATAAAGCTAAGCACCATGTACTGGATTATAACCGGACAACATAATTGTTGAAATCTCAAATTTTGATGATGAAGTCAATTGTCATTTGTTATCTAATCCATATGTTGAGATAAGTGTGCAGGATTAACTACGATGGAAGTAAGACATGCAGTAGGAGTTGCACCGGAGTCAAGAATATGATCACGTTGGGAGTTCGAGAGTTCAACGGAAGTCCGGACGGTCGTCAAAGGTTCTATGGGAACAAATCCGAGAAGTCCAGGAGCTTACCAAAGAAGCTCGTCAAAACTCACCAAGTGGATCGTAGCAAGTCCAGAAGTTTGCCGGAAGTCCACCGGAGCATTGATGAAGGTTCGTCGGAAGTTTGCCGGAAGCTCACCGGAAGAAGCAATTGATACACCGAAGCAAGTTGCAGTAAATGTCTTAAGAAATATCATAGTTAGCATGTAGATTAAGTTAGGAATGGGAGGTGATCCCATTAACTTAATCCGGGGGCAATTGGGCCCTTGATAGACCCAAATTGGGTCGAACGGATCAACCCATTCGGACCAGAATTCCTGCTCGGTGGTAGCACCGCCCAGGAGATGGTCTCCCAGGAAAGCTGGGTGGTGCAACCGCCCAGGTCAGGCAGTGGCACCGCTTGGGCTTAGTTTCCGAGCGAGACTGGGTGGTGCAACTGCCCTAGTCAAGCGGTGGCACCGCTTGGGCTCAGTCTCTGAGTGAGACTGGGCAGTGCAACCGCCCTAGTCAAGCGGTGGCGCTACCTGGGCTCAGTCTCCGAGTGAGACTGGGTAGTGCAACCGCCCCTATCAAGCGATGGCACCGCCCAAAGGCTTAGTCTCTAAGCTGCCAGGAGGTTGTACCACCCTAGTCATGAGGTAGTACCGCCAGGACCCCGGAAATCCGAGAAATGACATTTTTGAGCTCCAAATTCAAACCAGTTTGGGGCCTTTATATACCCCACCCTTTCCTGAAAAGGCACCGAAAATCCAATATTACTCTGTGATTTTTAGAGCTCAAAAGTGTTGTAAAGGCTGGAAGTTCTCCTCCCTCTTTTCTTCCAAGTTTTGAGCTTTCAAGAGAGGAGAGAAATTTTGTAAGGGTTGTCTCCTAAGCTCGTCAAAAGGTGTGAAACTGTAAAAGGGTGGCTGGCCTTCGCTTATTGATGGAAGGCCTCTAGTGGACGTCGGTGACCTTATCGAAGGAGGAAGCCAAAAGTGAATGTAAGTCAAGATTGACAGAACCACTCTAAATCTCGATTTGCATTTACTTTCTATTCTCTATCTTAACTACAAACTGCCTCCATAGCTTTACTTTAACTTCACTTCGCTTAATCTAAGTTAAAGCAACTTCCGAATCGGCTTTCATACTGAAATCGCTTTTATCGTATGAACATAGTATTTCGGTTTGCAATTACATTCTGTTCTCTATCTTAACTGCAAACTGTCTCTATATCTTTACTTTAACTGCATCTCACTTGATCATAAGTTCAAGTGATTTTTGAATCGGCTTTCTTACCGAAATTATCTTTATCGTACAAACATCGTTTTAAATCGTCGAAAGTTTTCCGCTACACTAATTCCCCCCCAACTTTAGTGCTCTTGATCCTAACAATTGGTATCAGAGCGAGGTTAACTCTCAAATGGATTAAAACCCAAGTGAGATGATATATGTCATAAACCAAGAGGGTCACTCTATTAAATGTCCATCCATGTTTAATGGGACGGACTACACCTATTGGAAGACCCGAATGAGGGTCTTCTTTATTTCAATTGATTTTGAACTTTGGAATCTTGTCAAAAATGGATTTTCGAAGTCTTCTCTTCCAATGATCGATTGGAATGAATTGGAGAAAAAGACTTTCGTTCTTAATACAAAGGCTATGAATGCCTTATTTTGTGCGCTTGATAAAAATGAGTTCAATCATGTTTCGATTTGTGAAACCGGGTTTGATATTTGGCATACACTCGAAGTGACTCACGAAGGCACAAGTAGAGTGAAAGAGTCAAAAATCAATCTTTTGATATATTCTTTTGAGCTTTTCCGAATTAAATAGAGCGAGACTATTAGCGACATGTACACCCGTTTCACGAATGTCGTCAATGGTCTAAAAGGACTCAGCAAAAGTTTTTCAGATTTTGAGCTCATAAATAAAATTCTAAGATCCCTTCCTAAGAGTTAGGACCCTAAAGTTACTGCTATTCAAGAGGCTAAAGATTTAAACAACTTTCCTCTTGAAGAATTAATCGGGTCATTAATGACCTATGAAATGACTTGCAAGGCTCATGAAGAGCAAGAAGACATCCTTCTAAAGAATAGGAAGGATATGGCACTTAGAACTTTAGATGACCACTTGAGAGAAAACTCAAGTGATGAGGACTATGACGATGACTTGGCACTTCTAACAAGGAAATTCAAAAAATTCATTAAGAGAAACAAATTTAAAATTGACACAAAAAATAAATTTGAACTCAAAAAGGACCAAGTTATTTGCTACGAGTACAAAAAGCCGGGACACTACAAAAGTGATTGTCCCCAAGCTAAGAAGAGAACATCAAAGAAGAAGGCGCTCAAAGCAACGTGGGATGACTCGAGCACGTCCGAAGAAGAGAAGTCTGATACCGAGCAAGTTGCTCATTATGCCCTAATGGCTATCGGAGAGGAGGTAACAAATTTAATTGATACAAATTTATTATTTGATGAATTATTAAATGTCTTCCATGACTTATTTGATGAATGCAAAACAATTAGTAGAAAATATAAATTACTGAAAAATAAGCATGATAGTCTTGTTAGCAATTTTGATAAATTAAAAACTGAATATCATGATAGTTTAGCTCAATATGAAAAATTCCATGATCTAGAAACTCTCCGAAATGAGAACTTGGTACTTATGGACACCTTGAAGAAATTCGAGATTGGTAGTAAGTCTTTGAACATGATCGTTATAAATAAGGGTTACATTCCCAAACAAAGTGGAATCAGATTTATGAGAAGTCCTCACCAAAATCCAACCACCATCATAAAAGGCCCTATCTTACATGTTCTGCACCAAAGCAAATGCAACTTTTGTTGCAAATATAGACATAAAATAAATCATTGTCCATTCAAGAAAATTAGCCCAAACAAACTGATTTGGGTTCCTAAAGGAATCATGATAAACTCTATGCAACATGATAAACAATGTAGATCAGTTTTTGAGGCACCCAAAAGTAAATAAGTACCTAAAAATCACCACTTCTTGTAGAAATGTACATAATCAAAAGCTAGGAGCAAGAGATAATATCCTGCTTTCTGGGTACTCGATATTCATGGCTCGAGATCCAAAAGAACAAGAAATGCTCTCTAGCCTAAATAGTAAAAAGAGAATTAGAAAATTAATATTACAGAGTGGTTCTAATACAATCATGTTTGATCCCTCAGATTTTGAAACTCATAATTCTCCCTTCACATACTCTACGGATTTCTGAACTCATCGAATTGATTTCTTCTTTACCTTCGGATCCAACTATATTATGAACTTACATCTTGCAAGCAAAGTTTGTCATAAACTTGCGAAGCTTACCAACTTGGATAATAAGTCATGAACATGTCTAAAATTTGTACGACATTTAAAGTAGAATATGCGCGTCACAAGATCTATCTTGAATGTACGAAATTTCTCATCTTGAAATGGAAACTCTTACGTAATTATGAAAGTAAAGTTGATTGCTCCACAAATGAAAACTCTCCTCAAGTCGAAAAGATCCAAATCAGCCCATATAGCCCCCAAACAAGTGCTCAACACCTGTAGGCAGTGGCACTGCCCAACTGGCGGTAGCACCGCTGGTTGTCACAGGTTGCAAGCGGTTGCATCGCCCAGCCAGTGGTGCCACCGCCTGCAACTTTGTCGCCTTTTAAACCGAGCTAGGGCCGGCAGTGGAACTGACCCCAACTCACTCCCCTCTCCTTCTAGCAGCTCCAACACTTCTCCACCTCCATTTCTTCCCTTTAGCTATCCAAATACTGCCCATTTCAAAGCAAAGATCAACAATCTCTCATTCTCTTGAAAATCTCACTTAAGGTATTCTCTAAGAAGCTTTTGATTTCTATTTACTCTTGCTCATTACTATCTTCTTAAATAGCAGTAGTTATGGGCTCTAGAAGATCCTCTAGGGATAAAGGAAAGAGGAGATTAGAAGAAGACTTTAATTTCACCCTTTTCTATTCAAAACCTCATGCCCAAAAATTTGCTTCCATAGAATTTAGAAATATCCATAAGGGAAAGTATGTTGATCTAAATGAACTAAGTAATTTAGAGACAAATCAATGGTTTATAAATTTAGATCTACTCCCAATACTACAAATTAGTGAACCCATCTACCCAAGATTTGTTAGGTTGTTTTACAATAATCTACAAGTAGATGAAGAATAAAGAGTGTCTACCTATCTCTTCGGACAACACATTTTCATTACGGATAGATTCATTTACGACATATAGGCATTCTCGTTAAAGATAAAGGTCTTTATTTTAGAGGATTGTGGGATGATGAAACAGTTGGGACAACCTACGTCGAAGCCTTAAGAACAATTTTTAGTAATCCCAACTTATTGATAGTTCCTAAAATCTGTGAGCATCTACTACCACTAAATACTAAAGTACTTTATCATATTCTAACTAGCATCATTCTCCCTAAACAATATCATTATGATGAAGTGAGTCAAATGGAATTAGGAACCATGTATTGGATCATTAAAGGACATAACATGTGTTTTGGTTACCTTATCCAATAGAACATGATAGAAATATCTAAGAAAGATATGATGCATCCATATGGTGGTGAGCATATGCAGAGTTAGGAGTATTAATGTAGATTGAATATCATTTTTGGATTTTCCTTGAATCTCTTTACGCTACTCGCTTTCAAAATTTTCTTGATCACTTAAGTTTCACGTTGAGATTGAATGCTTCTATAACATGCTTACTTTATAAGTTGAAAATCTTGTGCCTTGATTTCCATGATGAGCTTGTTCTACTCTCATTGTGATTTGAGAAGATTCATACATCGAATTCTTAATCCTTGAGCACTACAAAATTGTGTTCCAATGCATGAACTTATTAAGATTATTTTTCAAATTCTTTTAATCAAATCACTTAATTACCATGATGATTTTACACAATTACATGCCTTAATTACATGTTGGAAATTATGTGTTTTGGATACGAAAAATTTCCATGATAATAAGCATGTTTTATCTTCATGATTGAATTTGAAAATCTATAGCAAAACCTCGTCCGAATGCATGAAAGTGTTAAATTTTATTTTCGGATCTTCTTGATCCGAACAATCAGATTTTATCGATACATTATTCTCTTTCAGACTTAATAAATATATGTTATATCGAGTTTTTGATTCATATCATTGATTTTTGACATATGGAATCAACTAGTAAATGCATGTCTCATAGACTTATCATGTGAAAAATATCTTTCGAGAAATGGATTTGATGATTCCTTCTTATATCTTTTGAGAAATAGTTTTACATGCAAGGATTTGATTCACACACATATCTTGATTCTTGTAAAAATGAAGTGTGCTTTAATATCTTATCAATTTTAGCTTCATTCGAGAAAGCTCACAAATGGCTTTCCTCTTTCATGCAAAAAGATAATAACAAATAAAGAGGAAGAAGCAATAAAAATCATCTCCATGTCATGTTTTCCTTGAGATGTTTATATAATTGATATCCTATCACTCATTATTAAAAAATGATATAAACCTAGTTAAAATTTGCTAATATCGTTCTCATTTTTGTTGATAACAAAGGGGGAGAAATATATGAATTGATGCTATGAGTGTCATATTTGAATGAGAAATATATGAATTGATGAGTGCCATATTTGAATTTAATGTTATATAAATTGATGCTATTAATGCCATATTTGAATTTGAATTATGTTAAGGTATCAAAATCTTGCATCGAAATATATGATAAATTAGTGATAGAATTGCTATGATTGTCATATTTGCACTATGCCATATTTGCACTATGTTATTGCCATATTTGCACTATGTTAAAATCTTGCTATGGTTCGTCATATTTGCACTATGTTAAAATCTTGCTATGGTTCGTCATATTTGCACTATGTTAAAATCTTGCTATGGTTCGTCATATTTGCTATGGTTCGTCATATTTGCACCATATTTGCCATATTTGCACTATGTTAAAATCTTGCTAGTGATAAAATCTTGCTATGGTTCGTCAGATGTTGCCAAAAGTTCGTCGGAAGCTCGCCGGAAGAAGCGATTGACGCATCAGAGCAAGTTGCAGTAAACGTCTTAAGAAATATCGTAGTTAGCATGTAGATTAAGTTAGGAATGGAAGGTGATCCCATTAACTTAATCTGAGGGCAATTGGGCCCTTGATAGACCCAAATTGGGCCGAATAGATCAACCCATTCGGACCAGAATTCCTGCTAGGCGGTGGCACCGCCTAGGAGATGGTCTCCCAAGAAAGCTGGGCGATGCAACCGCCCAGGTTAGGCGGTGGCACCGCTTGGGCTCAGTCTCTGAGCGAGATTGGGCGGTGCAACCGCTCTAGTCAGGCGACGGCATCGCTTGGGCTCAGTCTCCGAGTGAGACTGGGCGGTACAACCGCCCTAGTCAGGCGGTAGCACCGCTTAGGCTTAGTCTTCGAGTGACACTAGGCGGTGCAACTACTCCTGTCAGGCGGTGGCACCACCCAAAGGCTCAATCTCCGAGCTGCCAGGCGGTTGTACCGCCCAGTCATAAGGTAATACCGCCAGGACCCCGAAAATCTGGGAAATGATATTTTTGAGCTCCAAATTCAAACCAGTTTGGGGCCTATGTATATGCCACCCTTTCCTGCATGAAAGGGCACCGAAAATCCAATCTTACTTTATGATTTTTAGAGTTCAAAACTGTTGTAAAGGCTAGAAGTTCTCCTCACTCTTTTCTTCCAAGTTTTGAGCTTTCAAGAGAGGAGAGAAATTCTATAAGGGTTGTCTCCTAATCCTGTCAAAAGGAGTGAAACTATAAAAGGGTGGTTGGCCTTCGCCTATTGAAGTAAGGCCTCTAGTGGACGTCGGTGACCTCATCGGAGGAGGAAGCCAAAATTGGATGTAGGTCAAGATTGACCGAACCACTCTAAATCTCAGTTTGCATTTACTTTATGTTCTCTATCTTAATTGCAAACTACCTCCATAGCTTTTACTTTAAATGCACTTTGCCTAATCTAAGTTAAAGCAACTTTTGAATCGGCTTTCATACCGAAATCGCTTTTATCGTACGAACGTCGTATTTCGGTTTGCAATTACATTCTGCTCTCTATCTTAACTACAAACTGTCTCTATATCTTTACTTTAACTACATCTCGCTTGATCATAAGTTAAAGTGATTTTCGAATCGGCTTTCTTACCAAAATCGTCTTTATCGTATGAATATCGTTTTAAATCGTTGAAAGTTTTCCACTGTACTAATACCCCCCCCCCCCCCTCTTAGTGCTCTTGATCCTAACAATAATTGCTTTGGGTACTTAATCCAGCAACACATGTAGGATATAATAGTTAAAGACATTATGTTACCATAAGGAGAGTTAATTACTCGATTAATACTTGCCCATGATATTTGTGTCTCGCCTAATGAAGAAATAATTCAAGTTGATCGATTTAACACCATCAATAGAAATCTACTGAAAAGATTTAGGTGCACATTTAGCAATGGTATATGGGTTAGGCATCCTAGAAGGACTGATCCAATTCCTCCACTAGTAGAACACCTTGAAACACCAATTTTTAGGGGAAATAAATCTCCTCCTCCTAGTCCCTTTGGTGCAGCACCTTCAGCTCCTGCTTCATCTTTTGAAGAACTCATTATGGCATAATTGCATAAGATCAAATCATAACAAGACCAACTCAAATCATAGCAAGAGCAAATTCAAATTCAATAAATAAAAATTTTAAAGGAACCGCGACAAATGAATCAAAAAATATATGTCATGTATAAGAACTATGGATTTCCTCCTAAGGATTAATCGATATACCTTCTTATTCTATTACCTTAACATGTGATCGTTGTATGATTACTCTTAATGCCAAGTTAAAGTTTTCTCATCTTCTTGAAAGCTATGCCTCTTAATGAGATGATTTTTGAATGAATGTTGATTGTCTTTTAAATTTTGGATGAATGCTGATTTTTTGAGATGAATTTTGGATATATGATGATTTTTTATGAGATGAATTTTGGATGGATGCTGAATTTTGTATGATTGATCTTAAGGCTGGATTTCTTTTCTAATGATTTTTATGCTTCAATTCCCGTCTCCTTTTTGTTGATAACAAAGGGGGAGAAGAATGAGCAAAAGATGACTTGTGATGACTTGACTTATAAACGCTTGTGTAATGCAAAATGTCTTATATGCATCGCAAAATCCATTTAGAATATCACAAGTTCTTAGATTGATTGATCATATGAAATTCATGTTGAAAATTCTTATCTCTTGTCGAAGTGATAATTGTCTTTTATCATTCGACTTGAAAATTATTTTCATAACTTGAAATGATGAGAAATACTAAGTTTCGTATTTACTTATGCTTAAAGAGAATAACGATAAGATCAACGTATAGAACTTATCTATTTAGGCTTGAATTCAAGAGATTGAATTCAAGTGTTTTTATCCTCTCATAATATGACACATAGATAGAGGGAGTTATGTTTAACTCCGTCATCGATTGATTGTCATCATAAAAAAAGGGGAGATTGTTTAATCTTGGATTTTGATGATGAAATCAATTGATGGGTTAATTGATCTAATCCATATTATTGAGTTAAGTGTATAGGATTAACTACGATAGCCTGAAAACATAAAGCAAGGAAACCAGAGTCAAGTTTGATGGGTGTTTGAGAGTCTGAAGATTCGTCGGAGATGCTACCGGAGTTAATCGAGAAGAAATTGAAGACATGTCGGAGTTTTTGGAAGTCCGCCGAAGAGATCATCGGAGGTTCGCGAAGATCACTGAGAAGGCTTGGCTACTCAATGAACTCGCCACAAGATCGGGAGCCTGTTGGGAGTCCGTCGGAAGAAATCCAAAGGTGGATCGGAAGTACGTCGGAAGATCACCGGAATGCTTGCCAGAATGAGACTCTATGTTTGACATTTTAAAACTTGCTTAGGACTATGTTTTCAGTTGCGTAATTTATATGTAATTAGAGGAAGTATTAAGGGATAATCCTATATCCTGGTTAGGGGCCAATTGGGCCCGAATGTGACTTGGTTTGGGCTGGACTTGAAGCCCAACCAGTGACCCGTAAAGTCGGGCGGTGGAACCGTCGGACTGGGCAGTGGCACCACCCAGAGCCCAAAGGGTCGGGCGGTGCCACCGCCCAGCACCCGAGAGTTCGGGCGGTGGCACCGCCCAGAACCCGAGAGTTTCGTCGGTGGCACCGCCAAAACTCTATCAATGTTGAAATTGACAGGCGCTAGCACCGCCATTGACAGGCGGTGGCACCGCCAATCACCGGTCGATATGACATTGACAGGCGGTGGTACAGCCAGCCTTAGAAACACAAGAGAATTCAAAATTTGGAGCACAAATTTAAATCCTCTTTGGGCCTATAAATACCCCTCAATTCTCAGTAAAGAGTACAACTTTTGTAAAGCATTAGATTGAGATAAAAGCCTTAGCAAAGTATTTAGCAAGTCTTGTTTTCAATTGCTTGAGTGTTCACCTCCTTCTTTCTCATTGAAAATTTATAAGAGTGTGAACCACTTGTAAAAGGTTGTAAGAGGGGTATTTGTCCTTCCCCTTCAAAGTGATTTGCTAGTGGAAGTTGGGAGCCTCATCGAAGAAGGCTTCGCAAATGGATGTAGGTCATTTTGACATAACCACTTAAATTGGTGTCTCTTGAATGTATGAGTATTTACATTTCTGAACCGTTATTTACATAGCAACAAGATCTCATTTTATTTCTTCTCGCTTTGCTCGAGCTACTTTCTCCAAGACATTCATTGTCAAATTCAAATCTCTACGTATTTATGAAATCATTTTCAAACTTATGAGTTTTAATCTGGTACACTAATTCCCCCCCCCCCCCCTTAGTGCCGCTCCGATCGTAACAAGAATTGCTATAATTACTGTGATTGCCATATTTACATTATATTAAGAAATCAAAAGCTTACATCGTAATTCTACAAATTGATATCTTGTCATGTGATGGATTGTCATATTTGCACTATGTTAAGATATCAAAAGCTTGCATTATAACTTTACGATTTTGATATCTTAAAATATGTGGTAAATTAATTGCTATACACATGAAATGTTTGCATTAATGAAAAGATATCTAGAGCTTACATTGCAATTTTACAATGTTGATATCTTGCCATGTGATAAAATGCTATAATTGCTAAACACTTGAAATGTTTGCATTATGTTAAGATATCAAGAGCTTATATCGCAATTCTACATGTTGATATCTTACCATATAATGAATTACTATGATTGCTATCTTTCATATTTGAAATGTAAAACTTGAAAATGGATGTCAAGCCTTGACATCATTTTCAGAGAGATACATCATGATAGGAATCATGATATAAGTATTGATAAGGTCAAACGAACTTAACTTATCAATATATCTCTTGAATTCAAAGGCTTTTGAATTCAAGAATGACTTTTCTCAAGTATGCCATGGCATATAGATAGGGGGAGTTATGGTTAACTCCATTATCAATTGATTGTCATCAACAAAAAGGGGGAGATTGTTGAATCTCATATTTTGATGATGAAGTCAATTGTCATTTGGTTATCTAATCCATATATTGAGATAAGTGTGCAGGATTAACTATGATGGCAGTAAGGCATGTAGCAGGTGTTGCACCGAAGTCAAGACCATGATCACGTTGGGGGTTCGAGAGTTCGACGGAAGTTCGAACGGTCATCGGAGGTTCTGCGGGAACAAATCCGAGAAGTCCAGGAGCTTGCCAAAGAAGCTCGTCTAACTCGCCAAGAGGATCGTCGTAAGTCTAGGAGTTTGCCAGAAGTCTGCCAGAGCATCGCCGAGGGTTCATCGGATGTTCGCCGGAAGTTCATTGGAAGCTCGCTGGAATAAGCGATTGACGCACCATAGCACAAGTTGTAGTATTAATGTCTTAAATATTGTAGTTAGCATAAAGATTAAGTTAGGAATAGGAGATGATCCCATTAACTTAATTTGGGGCCAATTGGGCCTATGATAGACCCAAATTAGGCCGAATGGATCAGCCCATTCGGATCCAGAATTCCTGGCCGATGGTGGCACCGCCAAGGCCGATGGTGGCACCGCTCAGGAGCTCAATCTCCCAGGAATTCTAGGTGGTGGTACTGCCTAAGCTCGATCTCCGAGCAATGTCAAGCGGTAGTACCACCAGGACCCCGGAAAATCAAGAGATAACACTTTTGAGCTTCAAATTCAAACCAGTTGGGGCCTATATAAACCCCACCCTTTCCTGCATGAAAGGGCACTGAAATCTTACATTTATTCTGAGAATTTGATAGCTTAAAATTGTTGTAAAAGGCTAGAAGTTCTTCTCCCTCTTTCCTTCTAAGTTTTGATCATTCAAGAGATGAGTGAAAATCTATAAGGGTTGTCTCCTAAGCCTGTAAAAAGGAGTAAAAAGGAGTAAAGCTGTAAAAGGGTAGTTGGCATTCGCCTATTGAAGAAAAGCCTCTAATGGATGTCGGTGACCTCATCGGAAGAGGAAGCCAAAAGTAGATGTAGGTCAATATTGACCGAACCACTCTCAATCACGGTTTGCATTTATATTCTACTCTCTATCTTAACTGCAAATTATCTCCGTTGCTTTACTTCAACTATACTTTCGCTTGATCTTAAGTTGAAGAACTTTTTGAAATGATTTTTCATTGAAAATGCTTTTATCGTATGAACATCATTTTAATCGTCGAAAGTTTTCTGCTGCACTAATTCACCCCCCCCCCCTCTTAGTGTTCTTGATCCTAACAATGTTGGGCCAAGTGAAAGGCCCAAACAGGTGAAACCATCATGGCATAGTATCCAAGACTATGTCAAACGATAGTACTACTAGTCTGGGTAGTGATACCACCTAGACACAATATCCAAGAGATTGTTAGGCAGTGGCATTGCCAAACTAGGCAGTGGAACCACCCAGTATCAAGCTGCAGGCGAAGGTACTGTCTGTATCCTAAAATCTCGGGAATTTAAATTTTTGCTCCATGTTTTGAAGCCATTTGGGGTCTATAAATACCCCAGCTATTCCTACATGGAGTAGCAAGAAAGGTGAATAAAAACTCTATGTTTCTAAAGTTGAAAACCCTTGTAAAGTGTAGAGTCCCTCCTCCTAAAGTTTAGGGACCATTTTAAGGGAGAGTGTGAGAGAAGCTTTGTAAAAAGGGGTTTTAAAGGTTCTCTCTTGAATCTATCAAAAGGAGAATCAAGTTGTAAGGGTAGTTGATCTTTCGCCCATTGAAGTAAGATCATTCGTAGATGCTAGTGGCCTTGACGGAAGGGGAATCGGTGGAGTGGATGTAGGTCACGACGACCGAACCACTATAATTCAATTTGCATTTCTGTTTTGCTATTTACCTTAACTGCAAACTGCCTTAATTGCTTTACATTCACTACACTTCCATATGCTTTCAAGTTAACATCTTCCGAAATGAGTTTAGTCGCAACGAGATTTTCAAATGACGTATTTTTTATCTGCTACACTAATTCACCCATCCCTCTTAGTGTCAACTCGTTCCTAATAGAGATGACCGGATAGATTAGTATGATGTATACCTATCCATAAGATGGAGGCGGCTAGTCTCATAGCTGATTGTGTGGGGACACTAGTGATACCGCACAAGTGCTCATTATAGAATAAGTTCACTAATTGATCCACTCACGGAATGTTTGATGGTTGATGATACTTCATTATTAGACAATGATTCTGTCATCCTAGTAGTGTATTTATTCCTTAGACTTGAGATACTAAGAATGTCCTATATGAGTACTCCACTCTTTGATTCTGAACTTATAGACCTAGAAGTTTCAAATCTAGTATAGCTGATCATTAGGAGTGATATCCAACCTTATGAGGGCTATTGAGTGTCGATATAGGATCATTTACTTTTGGTGTCATGAGAGAAAATTCTCATATATTCTTGCTGAGGCAAATCCTTAGCCATGGTCATTCGGATTGAGAGAGAAAAAGTTCTTCGAGAGAATTCGATTAGAGCGAGACTCGAGTAAAAATCGTATAGGCCTGACAACACCATGCCCGAGTATATGGTCTCTAGGATATTAGATGGATGAAAGACTATAAATACACGGTAATTAAAGATAGAAAGGTCCAATGGATTACATTCCCCTATATCGTTTTGGGACTACGGCATAATGACATAGTACATCCGTAGTCTATGATTCAAGTGAATTATTATGGAGATAATAATTTACTGAGCTAGAAGAAATTCTAATATGCATGACTCATGACTAGCTCGATATTGGGCCTAGAGAGTCACACACATATGGTAGGTGTTACGACAGGTAGAGGCTTGGATATGAGATATCCGCTGGAGCCCCTATCTTATTTGATATCTAGTAAGCTCCTGAATTATTGAATCTTGTAGATAAGATCTAATAAGAGCCAATGAGAGATTATTAGGTAGAGAACCATTAATCTAAGAGGCTTGGGTAGTTGGATGGAGATCCAATACCCAATATGACATGATCCATTATGGTTAAGTTGATAATGGGCCTTTATAAATAGGACAGAATCAAAGGGCTATAGGCGAGACCCCTTTTGGCTACCACCTCCTATTCTCTGTTAGGATCGGAGCAGCACTAAGAGGGGGGGGTGAATTAGTGCAGCGGATTAAAACTTCGGTTTTTAAAAAATCTTTCGTATGATAAGAGCGAAACTTGACAAGCTTAATCTTGAAAGCGTATTCTTAAATATGCGCAGCAAAAGTAATAAGGAACTAAAGCATATAAGAAGGTTTGCAATAATGTAAATAGCATTAATGAAATGCAAACCAAGGATCACGCCGATTTTAGAGTGGTTCGGTCAAATGACCTACTCCACTTGCGAGGCCCCTCTTCGATGAGGCTCCCACCTTCCACTAGCAAGTCTCTTGAAATGGAAGGGTAAATACCCCTCTTACAACTCTTTACAAGCGGTTCACTCTCTTACAGATTTTCGAGAAGAGATGAGGTGAACACTAGCAAATTGAAAAGAATACAAGCTAACACTTTTCTAAGACCTTTCTCTCAAACTCTTGCTGCTCAAAAAGTTGTAATCTCAGCTGAGATTTGAGGGGTATTTATAGGCCTCAAGAGGATTCAAATTTGGGCTCCAAAATTTGGGCTCCAAAATTCAAATCCTCTTTGGGTTCCCGATGCTGGCGGTGCCACCGCCCAGCCAAGCGGTGCCACCACCCCAGCGTTGCTGGTGTTACGGTGCCACCTTAACCTAGAGGTGTCACCGCCCAGCACTTTGGTGCTTTGGGCGGTGCCACCGCCTATAGTGTTTTCAGCCCGCTATAGTGTTTTCACTCACCGCCCTACGTTGTTTTCACCTTTACAACGTTGTTATAGTCCCCTATTTGGGTTATAGGATTAATACCTAATCCTAACCCTAATTAACATGCTAACTATGAATTTTAAAGACATTATATAAGCTATTACAAAGTCCATAAGTCTAGACTTCTTCCGGCGAAGCTTCCGGCGAACTTTTGGTCTTCCGATAAACTCTCGGAAACCATTCTCATGGACTCCCGGCAAGCTCTTAAACTTCACGATTTGATCTTGGCGAGTTCCAACTAGCTTCTTCGCAGCTCCGATCTTTCTCGGCAAACTCTGCGAACTTCCCACGAACCTTCCGACGAGCTTCCAAAAACCCTTCGGCAAGCTCCCTACTCATTCTCGGTTAGTTCCGGCAGCGTTCCCGACGATCCTTCGGACTTCCGTCGAACTCTTGAACTCCCAACGAATTCTTCGTGCTTGACTTTGCACTTTGTTTCGCTTCATGTCTTCATCGTTATCGTAGTTAATCCTGCACATGCAAGCCAAAACTCTACTCCGATCTAGACAGTTATTACAACGCGAATCGATATTCCGTGTGCTAAGCACGTCATTGGTTGGCGTTTGGTCCGATTTCTTCAACAAGATCGTCCTCTCTTGCGGCTTATTGTCAATCGGCGGTTGACCTCCGCAACCCCGATATCCTTGGTGCAATTCCGCTCTCCTTAGCCCCGATGCCCGACGTTCAAGCCTTCGCCGTCCAATATCCCGATGTGATCTCCTCCGTACAGCGTCAATTCCTCCTGCGTTAACTGTCTAATTCGATCGAGTAGACCTGCATCACTCAAAATGCAGTTAAACATCTAAACACAATCAATTAGTTTCATCATCAAAATCCGAGATTCAACAATCTCCCCTTTTTGATGATGACAACTAATTGATGACTAACGGAGTTAACCTTAACTCCCGGAGTTTAAACAAACTCCCCTATCAATATGCCATTGATAGAACACTTGGATTATCTCAAATCCAAGTTACATTCATCACATGTTATGAAAAACATTTAAACCATCATGCAAATATATAAAATGTTTAATTCAATGCATGAAGTCATCAATATACTTCTCCCCTATGTCATCAACAAAAAGGAGAAGTAGCTCTAGCTATTTTAAAAGATATGCAAAGTTTTACAACATGAAGCTAGATTTTCATCACAACATATAAGCACAAAAGCATAGCAAGATTCATAAGTTCAATCATGGCAATTCAACACTTGCTTTTGTGCAAGATTGCACTTTTGCTTTTCTTTGCAAGTAACAATATTTATGATGTTTGATATAGCAAATTTTATATCATGCAAGGTAGCAATATTGAGATGTTCAAGAAAGCAACTCTTGCTTCTTGAAATATGCAAATTTGTCAAGTTTTGCTAGATGTACAAGTTAGCATTTTTGCCTCTTAAGATAGGCAAGATAGCACATTTGCTTCTTTTGAGATAGCAACTTTTTGCTTCTCTTTAGACTACAAGCTAGCAATGTTTACGATATGTAAGTTTCATAATATATAAGCTAGCAAAATTTTTGAAAGCAAATGTAAGATAGCTTTCTTGTGTAAGCTCATAATTCTTGCTTCCTTTTGCAATGTGCAAGTTGCAAGTTTTGCTTCTTGAGATAGGCAAGATAGCACTTTTGTAATTTTTGTTTCTTAAGATAGGCAAACTTGTGATGTTCAAAATAACAAGCTCTTTCTTCTAGAAGTGTCATTTTTGCTTTCTTTGCAAAGTGTAAGCTAGCAAAATGTTTGAAAAAGTGATCAAGTTTTGCAACATACAAGCTAGCAAAAATGCCAAACTAGCAAGAGATAATATTTTACATGAGGCAAGCAAACAATTTGGCAAATGTTACATTTGCATCTTCTCTTTGAGAAGTGCAATTTTTTGCTTTCATCTTGAATTGTGCAAGCTAGTTAGTTTGCCTCTTTTCATGATGTCCACGCTAGAAATTCTTGCTCCCCTTTGTCATTATCAAAAGAAGGAAGACCCTTATATCAATTTTCATATTATGACAAATGTAAGTATCATTCTTATTTGTGCATCATTATATATTCAAATTAAAACATACACAATTTCAATAACCTTATTTTTCATGCACGATACCGAAAAATAAATCAATCATGATTAATAAGCATATCATACATGATACTCAAACATTAAAATTTTCAAGCATTTATCAACATGTTGATCATGATACCAAACATTCATCATTTAACGCATTTCAATCATTGTTTCGATCATCACTATAACTCATCATGCACATGATGTAAAATCATCTAACATGATACAAACATTTATTTTCAAAATGTTTATCACTATTTTCATGTATGATAATAAAGTATTCATGATGCATATATCATCACAATACAAAGCAATTGCATGCATAATTTCAAAGTATAAATATTTCAAATCATGAAGATATTAACTTGTCAAATTTCATCCAATCATTCATGATTATAACTTTTCATTTGTATACATCAAAATAATATCAAGAGTATTTCATGCATAATTTTAATCACCACATAAGGAATATCAAGAAGAAAGTAATTGGGTGATGCGATAAACATTTCATGAATACAAGGAATTGTATAAAAATCATATCATGAAAAGATAATAATAGAAGACACATTTTGTTTTGAAAAATCTCCTCTTAAATAATCAAGGAAAAATCTTAGGAGATCGATTAATGAAAAAATCTTGATTCATAATAAATCTTAATTGGTAAATATCACGGAATCAAGATCATGATTTTGAATAAAACTCATTCAAATTCAAATCATCCAAATCATCAAAATCTCAACATTTCTTTCAAGAGATTCAAAATGGCATAGATAGTTTTATTGGTCTCTTAGGTAGAAATCAATAAGATAAAGGATTACATTTCATTTTTATAAATTTCTATTCATGTGATTTGCTTCTTATGAGCATGCCTTAGTCTTTATATGCCAAATCAATATAAGCATTAAAGTTCAAGATCAAGATGTAAAGGCAAAATCTTATAAGACAACTCATTTATAAAATATTCATCATGTTTATTTTCATGAGATTCATAAGATTGGTAAAATAAATTCATTAATCTCAATAGAATAGAAAATTCATTTCCATTTCATACAATTGATTTCATGTGAGAGTGTTCAAGTCTTTTTGTGAAAACATTGTATCATCATTTAAAGTCAAAACATAAGTTCGTCATAAAGCCGTCAAGCCCAAACACATCAAAAATAAAACATCATGATATCACATCTATCATCAAAAGACTATCAAGAAATTCATACATAGATGTACATGCACTATGTCATCTTAATTCGTCATAAAAATGATTAAACCAAAAACATGTTAATCCAAAATGAGAGTATCAAATCAACATTTACTTCAAAAACTCATGTATGTCATAAAATCATCAAGATACACATGTATGGATTAATCCTAAGCATTATTACATATCATATAATTATCATCCCTAATGTTGTATACATCATTTAACATTTCAAAAACATAACATACATGAAACCTTAGCAATATACATTTCATGATCAAAGTTTTTAATTTTTCAAAAGATGCTAAAAAGAAAAAGATGATATAATTTTTGAAAAATAATTTTTATTTCCTATTCCTACTATCTAAATTAAGCACTCATGAAAAACTTCAAGTAATTTCAAAATAATTCAAGAGAGTTGAGTTAGTTACCTTGTAGTCGAAGCCCATCAAAGCCCAATTCGCCGTTTCATCTTTGGAAGTTCTTGATTCATCCTTGGGTGCCTTCCTTTTCTTTGGCCTCTTTCTCCGTTCAAGTTCATTGTTCATTTTAGATTTTTGTTTAATGAACTTATTAAGAGTTAGTGTTCGAAGTTCAAGTTCATCATTGTCCTCATCACTTGAGTCATCGCTCAAGTGGTATTTATTTGTCCGAAGTTCCAAATCCTTCCTATTCTTTGGAAGGTGGTTCAAGTGTTCATTGTGTTCATCATGTGCATTGCACCATTTCATATGTCATCAAAGAGCCGATAAGTTCTTCAAGTGGAAAAATATTTAAA
Source organism: Musa schizocarpa (assembly GCA_900464855.2). Classification (NCBI taxonomy): domain Eukaryota; kingdom Viridiplantae; phylum Streptophyta; class Magnoliopsida; order Zingiberales; family Musaceae; genus Musa; species Musa schizocarpa. The sequence continues at coordinate 20,117,115 of LS990923.1, read as the reverse complement.
TCTTTTGTTTCTTGTATTGTCAGAACTTTTGATTCCCAAACTTTAGAAAGTGATCAGTAAAACTTTACTAACAAGTTCAAAATTCGAGAAACATTTGCCAAGAGTTTGTAAACCATTGACGACATCCGAAACGGGTGTACATGTCAACAATGGTTTCGGCCGGCTTCATTTGAAAAAAAAAAGCTCGAAATCATGCATTAAAATGTTAACTTTCGAAGTCTTTGACTCTACTAGTTCCCTCGTGTGTGATTTCAAGTGTTCGCCAAATATCAAAAAAGCTGTTTAGCATGTAGAAATCCGATTGAACTCATTTTTTGTCTAAAAGCAAAATAAGGCATTCATAGCCTTTTTGTTTAAAGAAAAATACTTCTTCTCCAAATCGACCATTCGTTCATCGGTTTAGAGGGAAGTTGAAAACCATTTTCAATAATATTCCATATATCCAAATTCATAGAAATCAAGAAAACTCTCATTCGAAGTTTTCCAATAAGTGTAGTCCAATCCGTTAAACAACGGTGGGACTGAAAAACCGATAAGCCCTCTTGAAAGCCATGAAGAGCCATTTTTCTCGGGTGTAAATCCAAAATGAGAAATATGGGGGCTCGATACCAATTGTTAGGATCGGAGCAAGCACTAAGAGGGGGGGTGAATTAGTGCAGCGGATTAAAACTTCGGTTTTTAAAAAAAATCTTTTCAGATGATAAGAGCGGAACTTGACAAGCTTAATCTTGAAAGCATATTCTTAAAATCAGCAAAAAAGTAATAAGGAACTAAAGCATATAAGAAGGTTTGCAATAATGTAAATAGCATTAATGAAATGCAAACCAAGGATCACGATTTTAGAGTGGTTCGGTCAAATGACCTACTCCCACTTGCGAGGCCCCTCTTCGATGAGGCTCCCACCTTCCACTAGCAAGTCTCTTGAAATGGAAGGGTAAATACCCTCTTACAACTCTTTACAAGCGGTTCACTCTCTTACAGATTTTCGAGAAGAGATGAGGTGAACACTAGCAAATTGAAAAGAAGACAAGCTAACACTTTTCTAAGACCTTTCTCTCAAACTCTTGCTGCTCAAAAAGTTGTAATCTCAGCTGAGATTTGAGGGGTATTTATAGGCCTCAAGAGGATTCAAATTTGGGCTCCAAAATTTGGGCTCCAAAATTCAAATCCTCTTTGGGTTCCCGATGCTGGCGGTGCCACCGCCCAGCCAAGCGGTGCCACCGCCCAGCGTTGGTGCTGGTGCCACCGGTGCCACTAGGAGGTGTCACCGCCCAGCACGGGTCTTTGGGTGCCACCGCCTATAGTGTTTTCAGCCCCTTCAAAGTGTTTTCAGCTCACCGCCTCTGGTGTTTTCACCCTCTGGTGTTATAGTCCCCTACTTGGGTTATAGGATTAATACCTAATCCTAACCCTAATTAACATGCTAACTATGAATTTTAAAGACATTATATAAGCTATTACAAAGTCCATAAGTCTAGACTTCTTCCCATGAAGCTTCCGGCGAACTTTGCGTCTTAGATAAACTCTGGAAACCATTCTGCGGACTCCCGGCAAGCTCTTAGACTTCACGATTTGATCTTGGCGAAGTTCCAACTAGCTTCTTGGCAAGCTCCGATCTTTTCGGCAAACTCTGCGAACTTCCCACGAACCTTTCCGGCGAGCTTCAAAAAACCCTTCGACAAGCTCCCTACTCATTCTCGGCTAGTTCGGCAGCGTTCTCGATCGATCCGGACTTCCGTCGAACTCTTGAACTCCCAACGAATTCTTCGTGCTTGACTTTTGCACTTTGTTTCGCTTCATGTCTTCATCGTTATCGTAGTTAATCCTGCACATGCAAGCCAAAACTCTACTCCGATCTAGACAGTTATTACAACGCGAATCGATATTCCGTTGCAAGACGTCATTGGTTGGCGTTTCGTCCGATTCTTCAGCGATCGTCCTCTCTTGCGGCTTATTGCCCAATCGGCGGTTGACCTCCCAACCCCGATATCCTTGGTGCAATTCCGCTCTCCTTAGCCCGATGCCCGACGTTCGAAGCCTTCTGCCGTCCAATATCCTGACGTGATCTCCTCCGGCGCAACGTCAATTCCTCCTGCGTTAACTGTCTAATTCCGATCGAGTAGACCTGCATCACTCAAAATGCAGTTAAACATCTAAACACAATCAATTAGTTTCATCATCAAAATCCGAGATTCAACATTCTCATCTCTCTCTCTCTCTCTTCTCTGCCAATAGTCCCTATTTGGGGCATGTGGACAACCACCCTGCCCATGCGTGATTGTGTGTGCGTGTCTCCCAATGAACCCCATGATCATCATGATGCGATCGTGCACACACATACCGCTTAGTGACCCCGCTAGCTTTGGGCATCTATTGACGTTCACCACAGCTAACAAATGCCATCACAACGGCATTGTTACAACCATCGTAGCCATTCCAAGTAGTGATAGTACTATTGCAACCATCGCACATAACAGTAATCACCATAATCATGTCGGTAGTGGCACTACTACAACCATCGCACATGCTACAACTACTACAATGTTGTCGCAATCTACAGTGCTTTTGTTGCATATATAGTTGCTGCTCGTAATTGAGTTGGCGACCACCAAAGACCACCACCCTTAACAATACTATTGCCGACAGCAAGCTATTGATAGTAGTCTATCGATCAAATATGACAAACCTCACATTGCCCGCAAGCAAGTGATAGGACAAAGTGGATAAGAAAGCAGACTGGCAATATAAATAAATCGTTCATGCATCATAAATAAAAATCTAATAACATCTTTTTACGAGCGAAAGATGCTAACAGATAGATCTAATATATTTAATTTCACAAACATGACTCTAATATCAATTATAAGCATAAAAATCATTTTTATGCTATTGTTATGTAAAAAAAATTTAATTTCAAAATCTAAATTAAATATGATATATTATATTTATAATGCATACCTTTCGATGTCATTTAAAAAGCTTTTATCTGATTTACGAGCACAGCATCATTCGATCCGAAAGCAATAGCAATGTTAATCTATAATGAGAACTAGACTCGCTTTCTCTCTTCTTATCTTTCACAAGAATGCTATGAGTGATGGATTATGGATAAAGGGGAGATAAGAAATTATCTCTAATCGCTCATTGACTAGTTCACATAACTAAAGGGAGATGAGATTTTCTTTCCATAATTAGATTTTCTTTCTATTGATTGATAACTATAATCATAATCCAATCATATACATAATATATCTTACCTAATTAGATAAGATCACATAATCTAGTACAATAAGTTGCAAAGTACTTAGGGGGTGTATGTAATAGGTAACATAGTTGTTTACCGGAAGGAGAAGACTTCCTTCTACTCTTGTTGATATTTTGTGGAATGACCTTAATAAATAGGACTGTAAGTAGAACCTTAAAGATCTAACGATAGAATTGATATTTTGTGGAATGACCTTGATATATAGGTTAGTAAGTAGAACCTGAAAGTAGTATTTCTTTTAAAGGAATCATAAAACAAAAAAAAGAACTTCCAGGTTCTTGCTCCTAGATTCCACCCGTAGGTAGGCCTTTCTTATGCTTGGACCTTTGGATTTACTCGTTACTTCTTGAATTCGTAAGTGTGATCGTAAAAGGTGGTTATGGTGTTTGATGAAATGCGTTGACGATCTTATTCTGGTCTGAATAAATTTCTTTGGGTTTCTGGTATCCTCGTTGCTCGGGTCTTTCGATCCTTTTGTTACTGCTTGCACTTGAATCTTGTCCGTTGGCTGTGAATAATTTCGGTGAATGCACCCGTTTTTCTGTAGGGAAATCTGATCCTCCTCTCTATCTAGTAGATCTATCGTTGATGAAAGACGATGCTCATGCTCCAGTCCTTTGCCTTGGCGATTTGTCGATACTCACGTAGCTTGCAGCACCGTCATTCGATAGAAGGAACCCAGATAGCTTCGGTCTCCCAGTTAGAATGAACAAGCAATTGCGTTCCTCAAAACATAGGACACTAAAATTGCATAACTTGTTCATTACTACGAGTATTTGCTATAGATAACATTCACAGCATGCTAAATATGCAGCGCTATGGACAGGATCACATTGGGTATAATGTGGACATTTTTCTATCCTTAATTTGTCATGTTTTCTTTATCATCTCTATGGAGGTCGTAATTTATCCCATTCAGAAAAATTTTCTATCACGAAGCAAGTCTACAGAGTGTCACGGTATTTGTCAATTGCTGTTTAGAAGTCTACAGATTGTAGGAAATGACAATACGATGCTCTGAATTAATGAGACTTTTTCTAAACTAATTTTATTATACTTTTAATCGAACTTTAGGTGAGTTTGTCCAGAAAAGTGATGTGAATTATATTCGTATGCTCTACTTATTGTTATACCTAATTTGAATTATATTCAAATCCGTCGTTTATGTGTGAATGAGTCGGGTGTAGTTATCCAATCCGCTAATCAGAACCTCATGTTGTTCCAAAAACTTCTGTTATGAATAAAAAAATTCTTTTAAAAAAAACTGCAACTTTTTATTTACAATCTTCTTCTCTCTCTCTCTCTCTCTACCTCTTTCTTGATGGGGATATAAATAGGAATAACCTTTGTATAGGAACAAATACTAGAAGACCAAAATACGCAGCGGAATAAAATGGAAACACAATCAAATAGAACACCAAGATATACGTGGAAAACCCCTTCAATGTGAAGGGTAAAAACCACGGGGCAAACTAGAGATAATTCACTATGAGAATAATGAATATACAAATCTCAATCTCTTGCCCAAAACCCAAGCAACAACCACAAGAGAATAACTGAGATACAAGGATCACGTTACTGCCCACAATATCTAAAACCTCCCAAGTAATCACAGCAAGAGACTACTGTAGATTTGATCTAACCTGAGATGAGAACACTGCTAGATGATTGTGAACAGTCTCTCTGCGTTATCCTTGTCTTCTTCCCTTTCTTTCTCTTCCTTTTCTGCCTTGTTCTCCTTCTTCTCTTTGGAATCTCGTGGCCCCTAAGATCTGCCTCGTTGTTGCCTTTTTATAGCTTTAATCTCCTCTCAAACGCAGCCACCACACCCCCATAATCTTAATTAGGGCTAGGTTAAGAGGGGGTGTGAGCTGTGGGCTGATAAAGCCCACATGGGCTGAATATCGGCCATCAGCCCAACATTTCTTTCTTCTCTTAGTTTGATCAGTGGCTTTATGTTGACCATGGAGTTTTATGTAGTACCCAAATGTCTGTTCCGTTTGACCAAACCAGGAGATACATGCACTAGTCTTCTTCTTAGTTTGACATTGGAAATTAGATTCTCGGGCATATGGATTCGATATCTCTACTGAAACAAATATTTTGCATCATGTTCACGCATAATGTTACAAATCCTAGTTCATTTATCGAATAAATGGAAATAAAACGTTAATTTTTCAATAGAAAATGTTACATGAGGATCGAAATAATTGGGTTGTACATGCAAAACAGTTTGTGTGCACATTAGACTAATCTTGTACTTAGATCCTCTCTCAACACGTGACATCAGTTGTTAGATCAATATAAAAGGAATGGGTAAAACGATAATTTTAATATCCTTCCATTTTTAGCACGTGAGTTGTTTAAATTATCTTTTTACCGATAAAATAATTAGAAATAGAATGGATGTAAATTTTTTTTTTCATCACTTTTATATCGATTCAGTATGTGCTGTCACGTGTTATGTTTTTCGTCAACGCAATTGACGACGTTAGCATAAATTAAGTTATATAATTTATTTTTTCATAATTATAGAAATTTTAATATAAAATTTTTAAGTATAAAAATCACAATACTAATAAGATTTAAGTATAAAAGGTAACTTATAATTAGTTCTTATCAACACTACTCCCAACTTAACTTTAAAGAATTATGTAAAGAATTTATTGAATTCAAGGAATCCATGTTTCTTTCACCCGGAATACATTGCTTTTGCAACTAAAAAGGGGAAGGGATTTTTTACGGTGCACTTTCCCCACCTTATTCGGAATAATATGAATGAGAAAGAACAAACAAATTTGTGACACATTGGTCAGTAGCCTTTCTCAGGAATTAAAAAACGGAAAAAAAAATTTTGACGTTTGTAAAGGACTCTGCATTCTTTTTCCAAGGACTTGAGAGCGTTAAGGACTGTTTCTACACTACCTGCTGATGGGGCAGAGGGGAAAATAAGCGATGTCCCGTCGGTTAATATCGCCCACGCTCATCCATCACCATCAGTTGGCGGCCTGAACAAGGGGCGAGTGAGGAGACATGAGGCGAGGTGTCATGATGCTCAGTTCCTCGAACCGACGAGGCAAACTTAGGCGGAGCGCCGCGTCCCACCTCTTGTTCTTCTTCTTGGCTTGCGCAGCCGCAGTGTGATTCCCCGGGGACACAAACTTCCTGATCCTCTTCAATGCGGTTTCCATGGTGTTATCGTCCATGTTGGCGAAGCACACCCTGAACCACCCCGGCTCAGAGCAGTGGAACGAAGACCCCGGTGAAATGTTGAGCTTCACCTCCTTAATTATCACTCGCCACAGCTTGAGTTCCGCCTCCACCGTGGCTTCGTTTAGCAGATGCGTCAAGTTCATCCAGCAGAATAGCCCCGCATTGCTCTCCAAACATTTGATATCAACTCTGTGGAGGCCAGCAGTAAAATCTTTGTGCCTGCGCGACAATCTCCTCCTGCTCTCCGCCAAAAATTTGGTTGTGAAGTCATCATCTCCCAGCATGGAAGCCAGTAGGTGCTGCGTTTGAGTCGAGACCAGTCCAAAGCTGGACATCTTCCGAGCACAGCTGACAACTGCATCATTGTACGAGTAAATGACCCCCACGCGGAATCCAGGGACGCCGAGATCCTTGGACAGACTGTAGACGATGTGAATTAGGTCCCTGTCGTAGTATGGTTCCTCTTCCACGATCTCGGAGACGCTGACGTAGGTAGGCTTGTCGAAGACGGTGCCCGAGAATATCTCGTCGCACACTAAGTGGATCCGTTTCTCGTTGGCGAACCTCACTAAGGTTCTCAGTGTCTCTCTGTCCAAGGTTGTACCCAGAGGGTTTGAAGGGTTGGTTACCAGGATTCCTTTAACCCTGATGTTAGCTGTTTGTGCCCTTTGATAGGCAGTAACTAGCGCGGGTTCGGTGATCTTGAAGTTGTCGAAGCTGTGGCACTGAATAGGGAGAAGTTGAACTCCAGTTCTCCACCGAAAGTCTCGATCGAAGCTGCAGGAAACGTGCAATCGCTGTCATATATATATATATCAACCGATAGATCCATAATGAGGCCGGAGAGTGCAGAAACCTCAAGCGGCCGGTAGGTCGGTTATGGTTATGGTCTAGCGGTATTAATTAAGAAATGTAATATACCGAGACTGTCTTGTCGACGTCACAGTCGTGCGATGGCAAATATTGACTACTATTTTTTTTGTTATACCAGTAAGCTGGATTGTATTAATGTTGCCTCCGTAGTTCGATCGGCTCATCCTCAAACAGTTTTCTTTAAAACAGATTAGTGTGACTGTGAAATATACATAAAACATAAAATCTTGATGTAGGATAGGTGTACGTACCCTGGATAATATGGCGTTGGAATCAGGAAGGCCTCCCCAGGATTCGCTAGACAAAATGCGATGGTTTCCTGAGCTCCGGTGGCTCCGCCGCTCATTACAATGCGCTCCGGGTCGAACGTAGCTCCTCCTCCTCTCGCTTTCCCCATGAACCTAGCAATCGCCTGCGTGTTTCCACAAATCACATCATTAGTCTTTCAGAAACAGCAAAGCAATCTAGTGAGGTTGTCCCTAGCCCAGCAGGCACCATTTCCAGAATCCTCTTGACGTCGTTACAAGTAGATACAAGTTCTGGACTCATGTACGTGAGTTATAATGCGCACATCTTTTATCTGAGTGATGTAATCTATCCTCGAGGGTCCACAGTTTATGACATGATAAGGACTAACTAAAGAGCTGCACTGTGATGGTTATTACCTTTCGGAAGTCTGGCAGGCCGTGGTAGTCTTGGAAGTTCGCGACGTCCTTAAACTCGGAGACGCCCTCGCCGGTGCAAATGGAAGCCTGTGGGTTCTGCTTGATCCACTGCTGCATCAAGTCCAGGCAGAGCTGAGATAAGGAAAACGCAGCACCCGTTAGCATTCCAAGTAGTAGGAGAATACGGAAGGCATATTTTTGGCCATAGGCCATGACAAAACTACCATAATTACCGAACTAGTTGTGAAACAGCATTTACCTGGTTTTCTGCAAGTCCCATTTGGATGACCCCCTGAGGATTGTCGATGGGGTGGAAAGGATCATTATCGTAGGCCTTCCAGCCATCGAAGTATGAGGAGTTCTCCCCGTGGCCATCGCTCGTTGCGATGCGGGAGAGGACATTGTAATTTGAGTGTTCATCAACGTGGAGCCCCATTGCCGACGTTACGATCTTAGGCGAGTAATGGGAAGCCTGGGGAGAAGCGAGAACACGAGCTAGTGTCCGTGTAGAATGGACGACACATGCTGGGGGTGGAATTATATATAGTCGGAGCACCAGTACAACATTTAAAATGTCAAACAGGCGAACTCCAGTTCAACATTCAAATCTGCTCCGGTCTTCCCAGATGAAGCACGTGAGGCGGGCTTCTGATTTAAGCAGTAAGATCAATTTTTCCCTCGTGGAAATCGGGGGTTTTCAAGGAAGGGAGGATTGGGAAGCTTCGGTGAAGAGAGTTGGGCGGCAGGGTTGAAACGACTGTAGGTGACGAAGGAACGATGACTAAGATTCACCGATGACGCAGACACTTAGACCAGAGTCCAAAAGCGACCTCGGTTTGCTCATCGTTCCTGCGCAGGAAAGAAACCATGGCGACGTCTTCTTAAGATTTGTGAGTTTTTCTTCCAGAATCATATGCTCGATCGTCATTTCACGATGTTTAGGTCACACAGGGAACGTACGTAGTACACGATTCGTCACATGGTGGAGAGTCAATTCAAAGTTTGGTTCTCCAGCGTTCACAATGCTCCATCGGATCGTCTTGGTACTTCTTCCTTTTGTGTTTTGACGTTTTCTGCGGCGTGGTGCTCATCATCGTATCCCGGGAGATCCTGTGTAAATGGTGTTAACTTCCACTGCAGCATTTAGAGGAAGACTCGGGCTCATTCCGTTGGTATTCTTTCACTGCTCGTTTCGCCTTCCGTCTTGGTTGAGTTTAATAGCTTAAGCCATCGTCGGCCTCGTGGTTGCCATCCTAGAAACTTCTTTCTTTCTGCAAAACTTTTATATCATATATATATATATATATATATATATATATATATATATATATATATATATATATATATATAGCAGTGCAGCATTGAATTAGATTTTGAATTTGCTAGCTCAGTAGGATTATGTGCTATGTAATCTGTAACGATCAATATCTAAAGAATTTGCTTAACTTGTTATGACATGTTCCTTCTTTTTTTTTTTTGGGTGCTGCACTCAGTTTTGAAACGTGCTCAGTCATGAGATTAGCTAACATCAAGACAAAGTTTAGATTGTGTTGATGTCTTTGTTATAAGCTCAGTTATAAGCTCACTCGTGAGAAGTTATACGAGAGATTGGAGTGATAAGTGAATATGACATAATTCCGAGACATTATTTGTTCACCAAAGATGAATTCAATATTATCCCGAGATATGCCTTAGCCTCACCGAGATGCTTGCACAAACGATCAACATCGGGATGTTTCGGAATTGACCCCTTCGATGATAAAATTAGTTGATGAGTAAAAATAGTAAAGATATATATCATTTTAGGTTTTGGAGTTAGCTTTTATACGTAAGTAACCGATGTAGTGCTAATAACGATTGGTAAAGAAGCCCTTTACATTATCCAAGAGCTCAATTATTTATGTTTAGAAAAGTAAATACTTTTCAGTATGTATAGTGTCACTAAATTAAATTTAAAAAAATAAATAAATGTGCGCAAGTCCACAAGCCGCCCTGCCTGGACTGAATGGTTTGATATGTACTAGGCTTTGAGTCTTTTGACTGCAGGCTTTTCTTGACAGGGTAGATCACCCACCACATCCTTCCAACCAGGAACCCACCATTTCCGAATAAACGAAGCACTGGAGGAGAACTGGTGACCACCTTTCATATCATATTTATACTAAGAGAAAGAACGCATTCAGTGTGTGGACCACTGCATTTCCGCTCCCATAGAATAAGACTTCAACAGCTGCAGTAAGGTTTGAAAGGTTTTCATTGTTTGTCCATGTCAACAATTCGGCGAACCAATAGATTAATTATAGTGGAGAATATTTTACATGTACAAGCACTTGTGGGTTGGTTTTTCACACCGTCCATGATGTAATAAGTGGCCCACCGAGATTGATAATTTCATGTGATACAGGACAAGATAAAAAGGCTCCACAACTTATGTCAATATGAGATTTTAAATTATGATTTTACAGAAAAAAATTATTTTGAGTAAGAAAAAATTATTTGTAGATAGAGTCAGAGTACTTGCTGAGCTACACTTCATATATCATATTCAAGTTTAATGGATGAAAACATAAAGCCATTACTAATTATGTCTCATATATATTATGTTATGATTTAATTAGAATTATACTTGATCTTGATGAGGATGTCAAACCTTAAATAACTTATAAAAGTATGAAGAATATACTACTATATCACCTGCAACTTATGTATATTGATCAATGTTTTGGATCAAACAAAATTGATGGATCATTTATCTTAATTTTAAATTAAATATTTTGATTGATAATTTAGATTAAATAAAATTAATAGGTCAATTATCATATAGATCGTTACACCAGATCTTTTTTTTTTGTTGGTTATAAGAAAAATAATAATATTAACACAAAATTTGGATTATTTCATATCCATCCACGCTAAAAGGTTCTAAAATAAATTATAATTGAAATATACTGACACCATCGACTATAATATCATAGCACACCTTTGAGCCCTAAACTTTAGCATCAAAATCTCATGATTCAACTTCCAAAAAGAAGAAAAAAAAAAAACAGCTATGGAATTTCTAAGCACAAACTGAGAACACTTTCTGTCAAAACCTTTTCTAAATATTTTGTATGAAGAACGACTTTAACACGGATTCCTATTTACAAATCCTAGGCTGCCCCAAAAGATCTCCAAAGAAACAGCCGGGGTAGAACAACCAAGGTAGGTCCCCCCGTCTCCTCCAACCACCAGCTGCCACATCAGCGGTCACGACCGGGTACACTCTTTCGGTAAGCTGACCCAAGAAAATGTGGTGCTAACCATGTTATGCATGTTTTGAGCATCAAAACTTGGTCACACACGACAGCGAGCGCTATGCATCATTTTTCCTTGCAAGCTGCTACAAGGTATAAAACGTTGGGAACGTTTCAAAGGTCTCTGTCATCGTTACTCGGTGTTACCAGAAACATTCGAGATAATAGGATTTCCAATAAAGCTATTTTTATATTTGCTACTTGTGTATTTGAAGGATAGGAAATCAGTTCTCCTTGAAACATGTGCGGAATAAGGCACAATGGTTTGAGTCATATTTTTCACAATGTAAATGAAAATAAGATGATGGCGCATATATATCAGCCGTATCAAAATTAAACACTTCTAGGACCATAATAGATGAAACACCTTTCTGACATTTGGCAGAAGGTTGACAGAACAAACCAAAGTGATGTTAGACACGTCTTAGCTACTACTACTACTGCAGGGATCAAAATTAAATCTAGAAAAGGCCAGAGAGGGATGGGGGATGAAACGCTGTTGCATGCAATGGAGGGAGGAGAAGGTGTGCTGTCTCCTGCAGAGGACATAGATATTGTGGTCACCTGCTGGGATTCTTCTTGATAAGGCCACATCGGTGCACCAAATAGTTCTCATGGAAAACGTGAGATTCACACAAGATCTGGATGGATCCCGTACGTACTTGGCCCGTGTAGTGTTCAATTTTTACGGGTGTGGAGAACGCTAAGGCCACATCGGTGCAATTGTTTGCCAGAGGAAGGAGTCAGGAAGTGTGGAGGCGTACTGCGTGGAAAGAGCGAGGAAGTCTCAGCCGTCCGGACCACATTTTGTGGTGACGCATGGTAGTTTCTGCGATTTTTTTTGGGGGAGAAAGTCTCAGTTTTTTCCGGGTAATGTTTTTAATTTCTAAAATATTTCGATAGATTTTTTATTTTTTTAAATGATAAAAATATCCTAAGTGGCAACTTACATGTTCAAATTTTAATTTTTTTTGTCGAAATCCAGCTAGACAGGACCAGTTAAATTAATTGTGTTAAAAAAAACAGGTCGTAGTGTTTTTTTTTGTTATAAAAAAATATTATAACCTTATTCAAACATACTGAAAATGACTTAATTAATTCGGATTCTTGTACATTAATTTAAAACTTATTAAAAATATAAATTTATAAAATATTTATTTGAGATTTCTTATGTAAAAGTTTTAAATGAAGCTTAAGAAATATCTTGACAAATTAACAAGATAAAGAATGTCAAGTCCCTATTTATTTTACATAACGTTAAATTTAAGTCGATATTTTCTAAAAACACTTATAATATATATATATTTCTAATAAAAATGATAATATATTTTATAATTTAAAAATAATAATATAAAACTCATTTGTAGTGTTTTTTATCATTCAATTAAAATATTATAACTCTAATAATAATATTATAACTTAGTGTTAATTAATTAAAAAATAATAATAACAATTATTAATTTTACTAGTCCTCATCCGATTTGGGAACCTGAATGGAATTGGGCTCGGACAATTCATTGATTTCAAACAGAACTAGAATTGATGGCTTAGGTTTTTTTTTTCTTTTTTTGAGATTCTAGTTCTTATTCCAACAATTGATTCAAGAATTAAAGTAAAAAAATTAGTCAAACAAATTTGGTCGACCATTAGGCTAATCGATTGAGCCTAATGGCTCAATATTATATTAAATCTTTGATTTGATATTGAAATAAATTTATTAGTTTACGATCTAATATGTGTTTTGAGTGACGTAAGATTAACTTTAATTAAAAAAGATAAATCAATTAAAATAAAAGAAATCAGATGTTGGGTCGAGTTGAAAATATTAGGAGATTGAACGTCGATTTAATATATATATATATATATATATATATATATATATATATATATTTTAGTATTATCAATAAATTAAAAAAGTGAGGGTGAAATAGTGCATTCAAAAAGTTGAAACGATAAAAAAATTTGTTAAACACCCGTATTGAAAATATATTTAACTTAAAATATTAGTAAAAGTAGTGACAAACTAATATAGTAAAAAATAGAAATGAAAAGTATATATATATATATATTTAAACATATATGTATGTATACATATATATATATATATATATATATATATATATATATATATATATATATATATATATGTATATATATATATATATGTATGTATACATATATATATATATATATATATATATATATATATATATATATATATATATATATATATATATATATATATATATATATATATATATATATATATATATATATGTTTTATATATATATATACGTATGTGTTACATCTTGGATTTTTTTTTTTTAATCTTTCCACACATTTAGGTGAAATAGATAAACATCACTTTATTTATCATTCATAAATATTTATTATAATTTATTTATTATAATCCATTTATTCATCGAATCATAAATAGAAAAGTAAACATGGTGATGTTAACTTCAAGAATCATCCAAGTGGCTCTACCTAACGGTAGAGGAAGGTGCGCTCTCCACTGGAATCCGATTTAGTACCAAAGGGAGACTGCTCTGAAAATCAAAAACAAAGAAAATTCAGCAACACTGAATAGGATCCCCAAAAGTCAACTCAAAATGTATACATGATCAAAATTCAATCAATCATCCCATTGGCGTATATCAAATACCCGAAGGAGCACTCCCCCAACAGCGAATGGAGAGGCTTTACCCTACGGGAGGAGTTTGTGTTCTCCCAACAGCGGATGGAGGCAAACTCATATCGCACTCCCAACAGCGGATGGAGGCAAACTCATATCGCACTCCCAACAGCGGATGGAGTGGTGTCCCACACCCGCCAAAGTGGGGACACGTTCTTCCCAACAACGGATGGAGGAACCGTCCAGCCACCACGTTTGATGGCCCACTAATCCCCGAAGGGAATCGCCGTACCTGCTCTTGGCAGGAAAATAATATAATCTCACACTGGTCATGTCCATTTCGGATGAAATAACATATTTAAAACGTCTCTTTCAAATATCATCAAAATCAAGTAATATAAATTAGCCCTTAATTGACTTGAACTCTAGTTTAATCGATTCAATTGAACTTGATTTACTAGAGCCTAACTGAACTGATCTCTAATCCTTATTAACTGATCTGGAACCACCCTAAACTAGTATAATTTAGACTAGATTAAGTTCAATTTAGGTTAAACTAACTTGAATAAGTCAATCAATTCGGAATCACCCTAAATTGATCTAGACTAATCAAGTCTAGTTTAGTTCAATCAACATTTGGGCTCAAGTTCAACAATAACATTGGGCTAGATTGAGCCAGTCCATCTACTGGTCATGTGCATTATACATGATTGAGCATGCATTACACAAAACTGGCCCAGCCCTGGCCCATGGACTAGTCATGTGCGTCGTATATGACCGCTCATAATAGTTGGGCTAGGGTAGCTTACGGGCCAAGGCTTGACCCGTGGGTTGGGCCTAGCCTGTGAGAAATTTCATTCCAATTAATATTCAATTTCATATCATAGCATATACCCATTAACAATATAAATAAAAACATAATAATGCATTAAAAGATAGACAAGGAGAAAAGCTTTAATACAAGGAAATAACATTCTAAATTTGACTAGAAATCATAAGACATTAAAAGATGGATTGGGAGATAAGTTTTAATACAAGGAAATAATCTTCTAAATTCAAATAAAAATCATGTTTTCAACACATATAAAATTTCAACATATTCTAGTCATATTTCAAATCATTCTGAATAATATATTTTAAATTTCAGATCAAAGAATATCAAAAAGGATTTTAGATAACATATTCTAATCTAACAAAATTTTAATCTAGATAAGATTAAAGATAAACTATAAAACAAGAAATATCATATAAAACAAATATATTTTTAACATATTTAACTCTACAATAAAAACCTTAATCGTGGATCAAAAGATATTATGAAAAATTTAACTAATTACTTTAATACAAAAAATTTGACATTTAAAGAATAGATACATATTTTTCAAACTATAAAATTTTAAATATTTAAAGAGTCAAAATAAAAACTAAAACTTTTAAATTTAAGAAAGGTAGGGAAACCTACCTCTTGTCAACAGGGTGTAACTCCTCGTTCCTCCCGCTGCCAAGCTCGACTAGGTGAGGAATGAAGGAGAGAAATCCCTCCCTTTAAATAGGAGGAGGTGAGCCTCTATTAAGGGAAATTTATTTTAATTTTTGTATTTATTTAATATAAATTATTTTCATTTAATATACCAACAAATATGATATTATTATATTTGGAATACTTAATAGTTATTTCCTTAATTCATATCAACAAACAAGTAAGTAGATTAAGATTTCCTTAAATTATAATAACAAGTAAGGAAAGAAAATCAATTCATAACTTAAATATTTGATGTGATTACATTTCTCCCGAAATTTGGTCCCCAAATTTAGCTTATCTTAATTGAATAGATGAGGATACTACTCTTGCATATCTTCTTTTCTTTCCCACGTTGCCTCTTGGTCTGAATGGTGTTGCCAACATATCTTTACCAAAGGTATAATTTTGTTCCTTAGAACATGTTCTTTCCTTTCCAAGATCTGGGTTGGTTGTTCTCCAAAAGTAGCATCATCTCTTAGTTGTAGAGGTTGGTGAGATATGACATGTGATGGATCCTTGATATATCTTCGAAGCATAGACACATGGAATACATCATGGATGCCAACCAAAGCGGGGGGCAATGCCAATCTGTATGCCATAGGCCCAACCTTTTGTAAGATCTCAAATGGGCCAATAAATCTTGGGGCTAACTTTCCCCTTTGACCAAACCTCATAACTCCCTTGGTTGGCGACACTTTTAAGAAAACGTGCTCACCAACTTCGAACTCTAGATCTCTTCGCCTTCGATCTGCATAACTTTTCTGATGACTTTGAGCTGATAATAATCTTTGGCATATAATTCAAATATTACCAGCATCTTTTTGAATTAATTGAGGCCCCAAAAGTTTTCGTTCTCCTACCTCATCCCAATATACAGGTGATCTGCACTTTCTTCCATAAAGAGCTTCAAATGGAGCCATCTGTATACTAGAGTGGTAACTATTATTATAAGAAAACTCAATTAGATGTAAGTGCATATCCCAACTCCCACCAAAGTCCAAAGTACATGCTCTTAAGAGATCTTCAAGAGTTTGTATTGTCATTTCAGATTGACCATCAGTTTGGGGGTGAAAGGCTGTACTAAACTTCAACTGCGTGCCCAAAGATTTTTGTAGACTTCCCCAAAATTTAGAGGTGAATCTTGGATCTCTATCTGAGATAATACTAACTGGCACCCCATGATATCGAATAATTTCCTTAATATATAATCTTGCTAGTTTATCCAATGAATACTTCTTGTTAATAGGGAGGAAGTGAGCAGATTTAGTAAGTCTATCTACTATTACCCAAATTCCGTCATATCCTTTCACAGTCTTAGGTAATCCTATCACAAAATCCATAGTGACTTGCTCCCACTTCCATTCAGGATTCGAAATCCTTTGCAACTTTCTCGCAGGTACTCGATGTTCTATCTTAACCTGTTGGCATATTAAACATTTAGAAACAAACTCTGCTATATCTCTCTTAATACCATGCCACCAATAGTTTTGGCGTAAATCTCGATACATCTTAGATGTCCCGGGATGGATATTAAATTTTGATCTATGTGCCTCCTCTAATAATTGCATCTTTACTGGATGGCTTTCGGGAACACAAAGTCGATTGTGGAATGTAATAGAACCATCTTCGGCTTGGAGTAATTCAGGTCTAGATCCTTGAGCTATTTCCTTAACTATCATTTGAAGATATGTATCTTCCTTCTAACCTTCTTTAACCTTTTCCACCAAATATGATTGTGCCATCAAACACACAAGAAAACCTTTATTTGTCTCCGATAAAAATTTAAGTTTCAAGTCTGCTAACTCCGTCATCATAGAATTCCTTTGAAAGTTCATATAGGCTACAAGACAGTAGGTATTTCTGCTTAAGGCATCAGCAACTACATTAGCTTTCCCAGGATGGTAGTTGATATTAAAATCATAATCCTTTAGAAAGTCCAACCACCTTCTTTGTCTCATATTTAAATCTTTCTGTGTGAAAATATATTTGAGATGTTGAATCTCGTAATTTGATGATGAAACTACTTGATATATGTTTATGATTTAATCTGCGTTTTGAGTGATGTAGGGTGCTTCGATCAGGATGAGACAATTAAAGCAGGAACATCATGTTGTGCCGGAGGAACATGTCAGAAGATTGGACGTCGGGCCGGTGGATCGGTCGACGTATCGATAGAAGGCTTCGGGCCGTGGACTCGGGCATCGGGCCAAGAAGAGCGGGTATTGTGCCAAGGATATCGGAGTTGCAGAGTCAACCGGCCGATTGGGCAATAGGCTGCAGGAGAGGACGATGTAGAAGAATCGGACGCGCCGAGGGACCAATGACATGCCGGACAACTTGGTTAAATTGCTTAGGATTAATTGTCTCGATCGAAGTTTTGTTGTGCAGGATTAACCACGATGAAAGTTAGACAAGCAGCAGGAGTTGCGCCGAGTCAAGATCATGATCACGTTGGGAGTTCGAGAGTTCGACGGAAGTTTGGACGGTCGTCGGAGGTTCTGGCGAGAACATATCCGAGAAGTCCCAGAAGCTTTGCTGCGAAGCTTCGTCGAGAACTTCGCCAAGTGGATCGTCGCAAAGTCCAGGAGTTTGCCGGAAGTCCCAGAAGAATCACCGAGGGTTCATCGGATGATCGACGGAAGTTCGCCGGAAACTTCGCCGGAAGAAGCGATTGACGACGATTGGAGAAAAGCTGCAGAAATTGTCTTTAGATTTAATCATAGTTAGCACGTTGATTAAGTTGGAAAATGGGAGGTGATCCCATTAGCTTAATCTTGGGGCAATTGGGCCCTTGAAAAGATTGAAATTGGGCGAATGGAGCTAACCATTCAGACCCGATTGCACGGGAGGTGCAACCGCCTAGGCAGGAGGTGGCACCGCTTGGGCTATGTCTCCCAGCGAGATCGGGGGTGCAACCGCCCAGCCAAGAGGTGCAACCGCAGAGCTCGATCTTCGAGCTAGATCGGCGTGTGCAACCTCCCCGACAGAGGTAGCATCGCCCGAGCTCGGTCTTCGAGCTCAAGCAGAGGTGCAACCCTCGGGCCGAGGTGGCACCGCCTGGGACTCGATCTCCGAGCCAGACTCAGGCGGTGCAACCGCCCCGACAGAGAGGTGCAACTACACGGGCTGGATCTCGAAGCTCGCCGGCGGTGCAACCTCTCCGGTCGGGAGGTGTAACCACCGATCCCGAATTCCGGGATTTGATCGCTTTTGAGCTCAAATTTGAACTGGGTTGGGGCCTATAAATACCCCACCCATTCAGCACAGAAAGAGGAAGAGACCTACACCGAAATCTTGATCTTCTCTGTGATTCTTGAGCTCAAAATTGTTGTAAAAAGCCTTTAAGTCTCCTCCTTCGTTCTTTAAGTTTTCTGAATTGTAAAAGTGAGGAGAGAAAGGTTCTGTAAGGGTTGTCTCCTGAGCCCATCAAAAAAGGAGTGAAACTGTAAAGGGCAGTTGGCCTTCGCCCATTGAAGGAAGGCAGCTAGTTGACGCCGGTGACCTCGCCGGAGGAGGAAGCCAAAGTGGAGTAGGTCAAGACCGACCGAACAACTCTAAATCTCTGGTTTGCTTTTACTTTGAGCACTTTATCATTACTGCAAACCTCCTACATAGCTACTGCCCTCTGCGCTTTTACAAACGAGTCTCTAAGTTCTGATCTTTCCGAATCTGCATTCAGACGTAAATCGGTGTTTTCGTACGATCTTTACACTGCAGTTTACGCTTATGTTTTGATTCCATTTATAACTGCAAATTGCTTTCTGCGTATTCATAAAACGCTTTTCAAAGTTGAAAACTGCGTTTAGATGCAAAACTGTGTTTAGACGTAAAATTACGCTTTGACGTAAAAACTGCGTTTAGGCGTAAACTGAGTTTAGACGTAAAACTGCGTTTAGACGTAAAACTGCGTTTAGACGTAAAACTGCGTTTAGACGCAAAACTGCGTTTAGACGTAAAACTGCATTTAGACGTAAAACTGCGTTTAGACGTAAAACTGCGTTTAGACGCAAAACTGCGTTTAGACGTAAAACTGCACTTAGACGTAAAACTACACTTAGACGTAAAACTGCGTTTAGACGCAAACTGCGCTCAGACGCAAACTGTGTTTAAGACGCAAACTGCGCTTAGACGCAATCTGCATTTAGACGCAAACTGCATTTAGACGCAAACTGCGTAAACTACACTTAGATACAAACTGTGAATCGGCTTTTACATCGAAATCGTTTTTATCGGACAAACGCAGCTTTCGTTTTTAAATCGCTAAAAGATTTCCGCTGCACTAATTCACCCCCCCCTCTTAGTGCTCTCGATCCTAACAATTGGTATCAGAGCGGGGTATTTCTCATTTCGGATTTACACCCGAGAGAAATGGCTCTTCAAGAGGGCTTTTCGGTCTTTCGTCCACCGTTCTTTAACGGATTGGACTACACTTATTGGAAAACTCGAATGAGAGTTTTCTTGATTTTCTAAATCTGGATTTATGGAATATCGTTGAAAACAGTTTTCAACTTCCCTCTAAACCGATGAACGAATGGTCGGATTTGAGAAGAAGTATTTTTTTTAAACGCAAAGGCTATGAATGCCTTATTTTGCGCTTTGGACAAAAAATGAGTTCAATCGGGTTTCTTTGTGCTTAAACGGCTTTTCGATATCTGGCGCACTCTTGAAATCACGCACGAGGGAACTAGTAGAGTCAAAGACTCGAAAGTTAATATTTTACTGCATGATTTCGAGCTTTTTTCATATGAAACCAAGTTAAAAACCGTTGTTGACATGTACACCCGGATTTTTACGGATGTCGCCAATGGTTTAAAATCACTTGGTAAAAGCTTTTCGAATTTTGAACTCGTTAACAAAGTTTTGAGCTCACTTTCTAAAACTTGGGATTCAAAAGTAACTGCTATTCAAGAATCGAAAAACTTGAACCAATTTCCACTTGAAGAACTAATTGGTTCATTGATGACATATGAAATGGTGCACAATGCACATGATGAACATGTTGAACACAATCACCTTCCAAAGAACAGGAAGGATTTGGAACTCTGGATAAATGAATGCCACTTGAGCGATGACTCAAGTGATGAGGACAATGATGAACAAAACAACCTTCCAAAGAACAGGGAAGGATTTGGGACATAGAACATTTGAAGACCACTCGAGCATAAGCTCAAGTGATGGTGAACTTAAACTACAAATGAAACGAAAATAAAAAAAGCAAAAAAGAATGGAACTACTTGCTTTTGAACACAAGAAGAAGAACAAAAATTGGGATGAATCGAGCTCCTCCCAAGACGAGGAGAAAATCAACAAAGGCTTAGGTGGCAAACTACGCTTTTACGCCTTCGACGAGGTAATCAAAATGCCTTTAATTTACTTTGAAATTACATGATGCTTTTCATAAAGCATTTTTTTTTTTAATTTTCTTGAAAATTGCATGTTTAATAATCTTATAATGAAAATACAAACAATTAGGAATCATGCTTATCATTCTAGTAATTTTGAAAATAATCATGAAAATTGCATGTTTATGATAAACAAAATGATTTTGATTAAAAAATACCTTATGAAATCATGCTATATGTGGTTGAGAAGTAATAATGTGTATCATGTTAATTTCCATTGTTATTTCTCGATGAAATCATGAATCTATTTATAAATTTTGTGAGCCATAAAAAATGATTTTGATAATTTAAGATTGAAATAATATGAATGATGATTTGGAATCATGCATATAATAATGAGTTTATTTGTTTTGAAAATGTGCATGTTTTAATTTGAAAATATAATGATGCACAAATAAGATTGATACTAACCTTTGTCATGATTTAAAATTGATGTAAAGGTTTTTTCCTTCTTTTTTGACAATGACAAAAGGGGAGATAGCTAGCTTGCACAATTCAAGAAGAAAGTAAAAAATTGCACTTCTCAAAAAGAGAAGAAATTGCTATCTTGAACATCACTAAGAAGTGCTATCTTGCAGATCTCAAGACACACAAATGCAATCATGCAAAATTTGTAATTTTGCACATCATTAAAATTTATGATGCTTTGGTGATTATGCATGTTCTAAAATGTTATAAAATTCACTAGCTTCCATGATGTAGAACTTAGCTATATTGAACATCACCAAAGAATGCTATCTTAACTATCTCAAGAAGCAAAAAGTTAACTTGCACATCTAGCAAAACTTATATTTCAAGAAGCAAGAGTTGCTTTCTTGAACATCTCAAAATTGCTAGCTTGCGGGCCTTAAAATGTAGAAATTTTTTGCTAGCCTGTATATGGTAAACTTGCTATCATACCACCATGATGATGAGCATGCCTTATCTTCATGAGTATATTTGAAAAACTATGGCAAAAATATGTCCGAATGATTAAATGTGTTAAAAATATTTTTTCGGACTTTTTTGATCGAATGATCAAATCACCTGATTGCCATAATGATTTTACACAATTACTTGCCATGATTACATGTTGGAAATTAGGTGCTTAAATACAAAATTTTTATGATAATAAGCATGTTTTACCTTCATGATTGTAATTGAATATCTCTAGTAAAACTCTGTCCGAATGTATGAAAGTGTCAAATTTCATTTTCGGATTTTCCTGATCCTAACAATTGGATTTTCTTGATACATTATCCTCTTCCGAATTTAACAAGCATATGTCATATCAAGTTTAATTCACATCATTGATTTTTGACATATGGAATCATCTAGCAAATGCACTTATCATGTGAAAAATATTTTTCGAAAAACATATTTGATGATTCCCTCTTACCAAAGGAAGATATTTTTACATACAAGGATTTGACTCACTTACATATCTTAATCCTTGCAAAAATGAAGTGTGCTTTAATATCTTATCGATTTGAACTTCACATATGGCTTTCCTCCTTCATGTAAAAAGATAACAAATAAAAAGGAAGAAGCAATAAAAGCTATCTCCATGTCATGTTTTCCTCGAGATGTTTGCATTACTGGTATCCTATCACTCACTGTTGGAAAATGACATGAACCAACTTATGGCATCGCACTTATATTTAAAATTTGTTTATATCGTTCTCCTTGTTGTTGATGACAAAGGGGGAGAAATATATGAATTGATATGTTTGCTATCACTAATGGTTGCTATCACTGATGCTGATATGTTTGCTATCACTAATGATGATATGGTTGCTATTACTGATGTTGATATGCTTGCTATCACTAATGATGATATGGTTGCTATTACTTATGTTGATATGTTTGCTATCACTGATGTTGATATGGTTGCTATCACTGATGCTATGATTAGGCCATACTTGCATCACCAAGAAATATATGATTGCTATCATTGCTATGATTAGGCCATACTTGCTAAAATATTCGAAATGTGTACATCATGAAATGATATCAAAATCTTGCTTCACAGCTTTACATGTCGATATCATGCCATATGATGAAATGCTACAATTGATAAACACTTGAAATAGTTGCGTTACGATATCAAAAGCTAACACTACAAAGGAAGCAAAAATTTGCTAGCTTGCAACTTGCATATTTCAAGAAGCAAGAGTTGCCTTCTTGAATATCTCGAAACTGCTAGCTTGCAAGTTCTAAAATGTTGTAACATTGCTAGCTTGCATGTGCTATCTTGTATGCCGTAAAACTTGCATATCTAAAACTTGGTAGCTTGAATATTCTAAGCACGATGTAACATTTGCTAAATTTTCTGGCTTCAAAACTGCATGATAATAAAACTTGATATTATATTTTTCATGCAATGAGTTGAATCTATATCACAAACGATTGATTGTGATACTTCTCCTTTTTGTTGATGACAAAGGGGGAGAAGTATGTTGATGACATGACATGTGATGCATAAGTTTATGCATATGTTCATGTTGACGTGTTACAAAAGTATTCATGATGAATATTGTAAATGACTTGAATTCAGTTTGAATTCAAGGTTCTATCAATATGGCATATTGATAGGGGAGTTTGTTTAAACTCTGGGAGTTAAGGTTAACTCCGTTTATGATGACATGTTGCTTAGATTTTTGAATGTAAGAGTTTCTATCAATATGGCATATTGATAGGGGAGTCTGTTTAAACCGGAGTTAAGTTTAACTCGATTCATCAGTAGTTATCATCATCAAAAAGGGGAGATTGTTGAATCTCGTATTTTGATGATGAAACTACTTGATATATGTTTATGATTTAATCTGCGTTTTGAGTGATGCAGGGTGCTTCGATCGAGGATGAGACAATAAAAGCAGAACATCATGTTGTGCCTTGGGAGGAACATGTCGGAAGATTGGACATCGGGCGGTGAATCGGTCGACGATCGACGAAGAAGGCTTCGGGCCATGGACTCGCATCGGGCCAAGAAGAGCCGGTATTGTGCCAAGGATATCGGAGTTGCAGAGTCAACGGCCGATTGGGCAATAGGTCTGCAGGAGAGGACGATGCGCCAAGAATCGGACGGCGTCGAGGGACCAATGACATGCCGGACAACTTGGTTAAATTGCTTAGGATTAATTGTCTTGATCGAAGTTTTGTTGTGCAGGATTAACTACGATGAAAGTTAGACAAGCAGCAGGAGTTGCGCCGGAGTCAAGATCATGATCACGTTGGGAGTTCGAGAGTTCGACGGAAATTCGGACGGTCGTCGGAGGTTCTGCGAGAACAGATCCGAGAAGTCCAGAAGCTTGCCAAGCAAAGCTCGTCGGAACTCGCCAAGTGGATCGTCACAAAGTCCAGGAGTTTGCCGGAAGTCCGCAGAAGAATCACCGAGGGTTCATCGGATTATCGACGGAAGTTCGCTGGAAACTCGCCGGAAGAAGCGATTGACGCATCGGAGCAAAGCTGTAGAAATTGTCTTAGATTTAATCGTAGATAGCACGTTGATTAAGTTGGAAAATGGGAGGTGATCCCATTAGCTTAATCTTGGGGCAATTGGGCCCCGAAAAGATTGAAATTGGGCGAATGGAGCTAACCATTCGGACCGATTGCACCAGGAGGTGCAATCGCCTAGGCCGAGGAGGTGGCACCGCTGGGCTATGTCTCTCCAAGAAGACGGGGGTGCAACCGCCCAGCCAAAGAGGTGCAATCGCCCGAGCTCAGGCCGAAGCTAGATCGGCGGTGCAACCTCCCCCGACAGAGAGGTAGCACCACCGAGCTCGGTCTTCGAAGCTTAGGGCAGAGGTGCAACCGCCTCGATCGAGGAGGTGGCACCGCCTGGGGCTCGATCCGAAGCCAGACTCGGCGGTGCAACCGCCCGACAGAGAGGTGCAACCGCCTAGGCTCGATCTCCGAGCTCGCCAGCGGTGCAACCTCTCCGGTCGAGGTGCAAACCACCGATCCTGCATTCTGGATTTGATCGTTTTGAGCTCCAAATTTGAACTGGGTTGGGGCCTATAAATACCCCACCCATTCAGCACAAAAAAGGAAGGAGAGACCACCGAAATCTTGATCTTTCCGTGATTCTTGAGCTCAAAATTGTTGTAAAGCCTTTTTAAGTCTCCTCCTTCCGTTTCTTTAAGTTTCTGAATTGTAAAAGTGAGGAGAGAAAGGTTCTGTAAGGGTTGTCTCCTGAGCCCATCAAAAGGAGTGAAACTGTAAAAGGGCAGTTGGCCTTAGCCCATTGAAGGAAGGCAGCTAGTTGACGCCGGTGACCTCGCTTGAGGAGGAAGCCAAAAGTGGAGTAGGTCAAGACGACCGAACCACTCTAAATCTCTGGTTTGCTTTTACTTTGAGCACTTTATCATTACTGCAAACCTCCTACATAGCTACTGCCCTCTGCGCTTTTCATTTAATCCAGTCTCTAAGTTCTGATCTTTCCGAATCTGCATTGGGACGTAAATCGGTTTACGTGACGATCTTTACACGCAGTTTACGCTTACGTTTTGATTCCATTTATAATTGCAAATTGCTTTCTGCGTATTCATAAAACGCTTTTCAAAGTTCAAAACTGCGTTTAGACGCAAAACTGTGTTTAGACGTAAAATTATGCTTTGACGTAAAAACTGCGTTTAGACGTAAACTGAGTTTAGACGTAAAACTGCGTTTAGACGTAAAACTGCGTTTAGACGCAAAACTGCGTTTAGACGTAAAACTGCATTTAGACGTAAAACTGCGTTTAGACGTAAAACTGTGTTCATACGCAAAACTGCGTTTAGACGTAAAACTGCACTTAGACGTAAAACTGCACTTAGACGTAAAACTGCGTTTAGACGCAAACTGCGCTCAGACGCAAACTGTGTTTAGACGCAAACTGCGCTTAGACGCAAACTGCGCTTAGACGCAATCTGCATTTAGACGCAAAATGCATTTAGACGCAAACTGCGTAAACTACACTTAGATACAAATTGTGAATCGGCTTTTACATCGAAATCGTTTTTATCGGACAAACGCAGCTTTCGTTTCTAAATCGCTGAAAGATTTCCGCTGCACTAATTCACCCCCCCCCCCTCTTAGTGCTCTCGATCCTAACATGAGACTCTTATGATCTGTGAAGATTTCGAAAGTCTGTCCATAGAGATAATGCATCCAAAATTTCAGTGCAAAAATGATAGCTGCTAGCTCTAAGTCATGAGTAGGATAGTTCTTTTCATGAGACTTTAATTGCCTCGATGCATAAGCAACTACCCTCTCGTTTTGCATTAGAACGCAACCAAGTCCTTGTAAAGAGGCATCACTATACACTACAAAACCTTCTCCCCTTGAAGGAATCACTAAGATAGGAGCACTGGTTAATTTCTTCTTCAATTCTTGAAAACTTTGTTGACATTTATCATCCCACATGAATTTTATATTCTTTTGTGTCAACTTGGTCAATGGTGTTGCTATTTTTGAAAAGCCTTCTACGAATCTTCTATAGTATCCAGCCAAACCCAAGAAGCTTCTAATCTCTAAAACATTAGAAGGTTGCTTACATTTTATCACAGCTTCAATCTTGTGAGGGTCAACAGATATACCAGCGCTCGAAATTACATGACCGAGAAACATAATTTCATTGAGCCAGAAGTTGCACTTGCTTAACTTGGCATATAGTTTCTCTTGCCTTAGGACTTCCAGAATTGTCTTAAGATGGTGTTCATGCTCTGCTATGCTTTCGGAGTAGATCAGGATATCATCAATGAACACAATTACAAATTTATCAAGATAAGGGTGGAACACCCTATTCATAAGATCCATGAAGGTAGCCGGTGCATTTGTGAGTCCAAAAGGCATTACTAAGAATTCATAATGACCATATCTTATTCTAAAGACAGTTTTTTGTATGTCTCCTTCCCTTATCTTCAGTTGATGACACCCGGATCTTAAATCAATCTTTGAGTATACCCGAGTACCTTGAAGTTGATCAAACAGGTCATCTATTCGGGGAAGAGGATATTTATTCTTTATGGTCACTTTATTGAGCTGTCTATAATCGATGCATAGTCGCATAAATCCATCTTTCTTCTTCACAAATAGGACAGGGGCACCCCAAGGTGATACACTGGGTCGAATAAAACCCTTGTCCAAAAGCTCTTGGATTTGTTTCTTTAACTCCTCCAACTCAATTGGTGCCATTCTATACGGAGGTTTAGAAATAGGTGCAGTACCAGGTAAAAGATCAATTGTAAATTCAATCTGTCTATTTGGTGGCAATGCAAGTAGATCTTCAGGAAAAACATCTGGAAAATCTCGTACAATGGGGATGTCCTTTAATACTAGCTTCTTAGATTCTTCTCCAGAAATGAAGGCCAAGTATCCCAGACATCCCTTCAGTAATAGTTGTGTTGGGAAATCATGGGGGCGACATCATATACGCAGCGGAAGAACTAGAAAACAAAAATCCCCGATTCCCAAAAAGATGTTCGTCGTCGTGCGAAGATTGGTGCGCAAAAAATCCGCAAAACACAAAACTGCATATAGAGATTGTGTTACCTAGGGAGATCGTATATCCCTGTTTCCTTGCAGATCCTTAGGAGAGGGTGAAGGAGGTCAAGCGTCCTCCTCTCTAGCGGTGATCCACACAGCAGGGTTGCGACGACCCTCCTCAAAACTCCAGGCCTCTAAGGTGGAGAGGGAGAGGAGAATAGGAAAGGCAAGCAAAGACTCTAGCCTATGAGGCTGTGAATCCCTCCTATTTATAGAGATCCCGTGTCAAACCCTAATGGGTCCTTCCCTAGTGGGTATTGGATCTGCATCCAATAAGACAAGGGCTCTCGCCGGATATCTCATATCGAACCTCTACTCATCGCAATGCCTACCATATGTGTGTGACCCTCTAGGCCCATTATCGAGCTGGCCGTGAGTCATACCTGTCGAACTCCTTCTAACTTCAATGAATTATTATCTCTGTAATAATTCATTCGACTCATCGACTCTGGACGTACTAGGCCACTCTGGCCAGTAGAAGTCCCCGATGATGGGGGAATCCAATCCATTGGACCTGTCTGTCCTCGATTACCATGTACCTATAGTCCCTCATCCATCTAATATCTCGGAGATCGATATCGAAGCATGGTGTTGTCGGACCCATACGGTTTTTTTTTCGAAGTCTCGCTCTAATCGGATTCTCCAGGAGAACTCTTTTCTCTCAACCCAAATGACCCCGGCCAGGATTTGTGCGAGCAAGAACACATGGGATATTCCTCTCATGACGCCAGAGTGGATGATCCTTTATTGACACTCAATAGCCCTCGTAAGGTCGACTACCCTCCCAATGACCCGGTATTGTACTAGATCCGGGACAGCCAAACCGATAAGTTCGGTATCAAAGAGTGGAGCACTCATACAGAGGACATCCTTAGTGTCTCAAGTCTAAGGACCAGATACACCACTAGGACTTCTGTAATCATTTGTCGACAATAAGGCATCATCAACCATCCAAACATTCCGTAAGCGGATCAATCAAAGTGAACTCATTCTCCATGAGCACTTGTTTGTATCCCTAGTGTCCCTACACGAAAGCAGCTATGAGACCAACTGCATCCATCATATGGACGGGTATACAGCACACCAGTCTATCCGGTTATCACGATGTCCCTCTCGAGTAACCTATGACCGGGATTATTTAGGATATGTGTTTAAAGGTGAATCAATCTCATTATCGTGATCTCATCACGATCCGATTCCCATTGCACAAATCCAAGGACATCACAATATACATATGTATTTATGCAATAGTTATAAAGTGATATACGCCAAAATATAATAAGCAAAAAGATTTTGTATCAAGTCACACGTGGCATCACTCACGTGATTGGCTTGCTGGGCACCTATGACTAGCAATCTCCCACTTGACCTAAAGCCAATCACCTATATGTTTGATCTCCATCAGACTCTTGTGACGCTCAAAGACAATATGAGATAACGGCTTTGTCAGTGGATCTGCAATGTTATCTTCGGATGGAACTCTTTCCACTGCTACATCTCCTCAAGTTACGATCTTTCTTATAAGCTGAAACCTCCTCAGAACACTTCTAATGAGACCCGGGTTCCCTTATTTGAGTAATCATCCCATAGTTGTCGCAATATAAGGAAGTCGACTTGTCGCTATCTATATCGACTCCCAAATCTGTGATGAACTTCTTCACCCAGACTCCCTCCTTTGCTGCATCTGATGCAGCAATGTACTCCGCCACGGGGGTCGAAGTCGGTAGTGGTATCTTGCTTGGAACTCTTCCAAAGACACCGCTCCCTTCATTCAAGGTGTACACATACCCCGAATTCGACTTGCTATCATCGACATCAGATTGAAAACTTGAGTCGGTCAGAGCCTTCAACCTTTAAGGCAATTACCTCCATATACTAGTAAATGATCCTTAGTCCTTCTCAAGTACTTAAGGATACACTTTACTACTTTCCGATGCTCCAAGCACGGATCCTGCCTGACACTTGCGTGACACTTTCGAGCAGCGCTATATCGGGCCTAGTACATAGCACGACATACATGATAGACCCTATTGTTTGAGGCATAAGGTATCATATCCATGTTAGCCCTTTCTTCTTCGGAGTCTTTGGGGACATACCAGAGAAAGCGATATCCCATGTCTCATCGGTATAAGACCTCTCTTGGAATTTTCCATGCCAAACCTTTTGACAATAGTTTTATGTGTACTGGATTGGGACAAGCCAAGCATCCTCTTGGATCTATCTCTATAGATTCTAATCCCCAAGATATAAGATGCTTCCCCTAAGTCCTTCATGGAGAAGTGTCTAGATAACCAAGCCTTTTCTTTGTGAATAGCATTCCTATGTCATTCCCAATGATGAGGATGTCATCCACATATAACATAAAAAAAGGTGATAGCTCCCACTTACCTTTTCTGTATACACAAGGCTCATCTTCGTTCTTAACGAAGTCATAAGATCGATTGCCTCATCAAATCTTATATTCCAACTTCCGGAAGCTTACTTTAGTCCATAAATGGATCTAAGCAACCTAGACACCTTATCCGGGCAGTTCTTGGACACGAATCCCTCGGGTTGCATCAGATACACCTCCTCCTCGAGGTTCCGTTGAGGAATGCGATTTTCACATCCATCGCCGGATCTCATAATCATAGTGTGCTGCAATAGCCAATAGAATTTCGATAGATTTTAGCATTGCTACGGGTGAGAAAGTTTTCATTAAGTAGTCAACACCTTGCCTTTGACGATACCCCTTAGCCACTAGCCTTGCTTTATAGGTCTCTACCTTTCCATCTACTCCGATCTTTTCTTAAAGATCCACTTGCAAACCGATGGGTACAATACCTTTGGGCATCAACTAGGTTCCAAACCTTATTGGAGTACATAGAATCCATCTCAGAATTCATGGCTTTTTTCCACTTCCCGGAGTCTATACTCATAATAGCCTCCTCGTAGGTCTGAGGATCAATATCCTCTACATCCTCTGCTCTAATATGTCCCACATATCTCTCAGGAGGATGGGATACTCTATCAGACCTGCGTAAAGTTGATACTTGTGTATTAGGTACCTGAACAGACTCGGGCTGTAGAGTGGTGCTTGAGCTTGGTTCTCCAACCTCGCTCAATTCTATCATTCTCCCACTGTCTCCATCAAGAATGTGTTCCTTCTCAAGGAACACTGCTCTCTTAGCTACAAAGACCTTTTGGTCCTCGAGATGATAGAAATAATACCCACAAGTTTCCTTGGGGTATCCCACAAATTTGCATCGCTCTGTCCTTGATTCTAACTTATCGGGGTTGTGTCTTCTAACATGGGCAGGGCAGCCCCAGATCTTAACAACCTTAAGATCAGGCTTCTTCCCTTTCCATATCTCATATGGTGTAGACACTACCGACTTAGTTGGAACTCTGTTTAGAAGGTAAGCTGTGGTTTCTAGGGCATATCCCAGAATGAGATGGGTAGGTTAAGAAACTCATCATGGACCGTACCATATCTAATAATGTACGATTTCTCCTTTAGGAGACACCATTGAGCTGAGGTGTATAAGGAGGTGTCCATTGGGATAATATCCCATGGTCCTTGAGGAACTGAGTAAACTTTGTACTTAAGTATTCACCTCCTCGATCCGATCGAAGAGTTTTGATACTCTTCCAGTTTGGTTCTCCACCTCATTCTTATACTCTCTGAATTTCTCAAAGGCCTGGGACTTGTACTTCATTAAGTACACATATCCATACCTTGAGAAATCATCAAGTAAATGTAATGAAGTAGGAGTAACCTCCAATGGCATGAGTTGACATGGGTCCACATACATTACTATGTATGAGTTCCAACAACTCATTGGCTCTCTCTCCATTCTACTAAATGGAGATTTGGTCGATTTTTTCCACGAATGCAAGGCTCACAAGTTGTATATGACACATAGTCGAATGGATCTAGATATCCATCATTTAGCAACTTTTGAATCCTTCTTTCATGGATGTGACCTAGCCTACAATGCCACAGGTATGCCTTTGTTCAACTCATCTCGTTTCCTTTTGGACATATTTACATTCATGATATATGGAGTGGTGTCTAACATAAATAAACCATTATGCAATGTTCCTTTCGTGATGATCTTATCATCTAATAATATCGAACAACCATTGTTCTAAAAAAACAAATTTATATCCCACTAGCGTTAAACATGAAATGGAGATAATGTTTTTTTATAATAGAAGGAACAAAATAACATGCATCTAATGCAATAAAAGCTCCACTAGGCA
The DNA here is from genome assembly GCA_900464855.2 of Musa schizocarpa. Classification (NCBI taxonomy): domain Eukaryota; kingdom Viridiplantae; phylum Streptophyta; class Magnoliopsida; order Zingiberales; family Musaceae; genus Musa; species Musa schizocarpa. The sequence continues at coordinate 20,085,491 of LS990923.1, read as the reverse complement.
GGATGTAGGGGCGACCTGCCATGTGACTAATACAGCAACTTTTGCTCCATTACCCATCTTGATGTCCATCTCGCCTCTTTGTAGTCTCCTAGGCCTTGCGAACCGCAATGAATTGCATATATGATAAGCACTACTGGGTATCCAATACCCATGTGTTATCATAAGAGTAAACAAATGGGTGATCATGAATGTACACTGAAGCTTCATCAAGCTTTTGTTTTAGCCCTTTCTACAAGGTACTCTTTTGCAGTTTCTCTTCCAATGCCCATCTTTACCACAGTGGAAGCACTGGCCTTTATCCTTTGCTGGGTCTTTCTTAGCAACCTTTGCTTTACCTTGTTTGCTCTTGCCCTTTCCCTTCTTAAGGGACCTTTCTGCTTTCCTTTTCTTTCTGGTCTCACTAGTGTAGAGAACAGGCTTCTCTTTCTTAATAGTACTCTCTACCTCCCTCAACATATTGAGGAGCTCTAGGAGAGTTACCTCAAGCTTGTTCATATTAAAATTCATTATGAACTGTGAAAAAGAATCTGGTAGGGACTGAAGCACAATGTCCACACACAAGTTATCCTCTAGGACCATTCCTAGACCTGTGAGTTTCTCTATCCACTCAATCATCTTTAGGACATGGTTACGAACCGGTGTCCCCTCGGTCATCCTAGCGGGAAAAGGCTCTTGGATATCTCATATCGTTGAGTCCTTCCCCTGTTCCTCAAACAATTTCTGGACATGTAGGAGAATGGATCGGCATCCATCTTTTCATGTTGTCTGTAACTCTGGAGTCATAGAGCCCAATATATAGCACCGAGCAAGAGTGGAGTCATCAATGTACTTCACGTAGCGAAGCGATCTCATCCTCGCTTGCCCCTTCTTGAGGCGTAGGCATCATTGTATCAGGGCGTACCACGATTTTTCTCATTTGTGAGAACAATTCTCAGAATTACGGAGCCAATCCGTATAATTTGGACCGATAAAGGCGGTTGACATCAAGTATGTCACGTAAAGGGATTTGAAAGCGACATTTTCTGAAAATAAAGATGTAGCAGAAATGAATAACATGCAGATTTTGCAAGAAATAAACTATCAAGATATGGACTTCTATCTTAATATGCTCCCCACTATTTTACTAACGAGTCACGCTGACACCCTCAAAGACGTGAAACGGAAGTCTCAGCCAGAACTTCTAGTGGGGATCGGGGATCAATCGGCGTCTTTAGTGTAACCTCGAGGGACTCGACCAATCACACTAAGCCTAAAAGGTAGGCAACTCTTGCGATCACAACTCCTTGTGATTCCGTCCTGTTGACCTCCGAATCACCATGGCTTCGAGGAACTCGACCAACCATGATGCTTTCGGTTAAGTCAACACCTTCGTTACAAGATGAGTCTGATTTGATGATATACCCTCGAGGGACTCGACCAAGCATACCATGTCCGGGTCCTTTGGTGACATCTCTATGTCGTAGCAAGATAGCTTAATCATGATATAGGTGAGTCTCGAGGGACTCGACCAACTCAACCTACACCGGGAATGGGTTCCTACTCATAACGATGGAAGGCCACATGGGTCAATCTAATTGCCTCACGTTTACGACTTAATATTATCGAGATGTTTCTATAATTTGGTCTCTTAATATGACATGTCACACATATACATATTTAAATATATCTACATCGCATGCAAATATATATACATATCTAGTATGTGTATAAGCAATCACATCGATGATCATGGACCACAACCTAATATGATTAGGCGGCAGCCAAGTGGGCCTAATCACTCACATCAAGATCTATGTGTGCAGCGGTGCATCTCCATGCCCCCGTGATCGTCCATCTCGTCCTCGTCGGTTCCGTCGACATCTTGATGCATCTCCATGCATCACGATCGTCAAAATCTCGTGGGTCGCTTATCGCATCCACGCTCCCGCTGCGCCTCCTCATGTAATTACAACTTAATCATAGGCACGCAGGCCTGACAATAAACGAGAAATATAATAGAGGTTCGCAGACCTCAATAATAATAATCACAAGTACACACATCACACGGTCCATGATCATCCGTCCACACATCATACATCACATGTATAAATAATCATCATCATGTAGGACTACTAGATAATAATAAAAAATAATAATCAACTAAACCTTTTAATTAATTAATATTTTTCTAAAATCAGGGACATATAGGGAATTTCTCAATTCCTAAGGGTATTTTCGTAATTTGGACAAAAGACAGAAACTGGAATTTCTCAAATTCACAGGGGCAAAACTGTCCTTTTGCCCAAAACCCTAATTCCCTCTTCTTTGCCGCCGCCAGCCATGTTGGCGGCGACTCAGTCTGGCGAGGGCAGGGATAGGCGTTCGCCCTGCAGCGCACGCCGCCCATTGCCATTGCCTGCAGTGAGCACCCGGCACCCACGCCGCCATGGGCAGTTCTGCCCATGAGGCAGCGCCCAGAGGGCGGTGCTTGCCTTGGCTGGCCCGCCCATGGGTTTTTGCCGATGGGGAGCAATGACCCTGGCGCCGCTACCTTCATGGTGCCTCCCCATTACCGCTACTTGCTGGCCTCTACTCTTGGGGTCCGGTCAGGGGTTTCTCTACCGCTGGCTGCCACGGCCGCCGGAAGCTTCGAAAACGGACCGCCCGGCATCTTTCTTGCGGCCGGTAGCTAGCTGCACCGCACTGTGGTGCAAGATCAGGTTCGGTCATGGTCTGCGGCATGCAGCATGCAGTCGAGGGGGCAACTCTTGCTTCCCTTCCTCGCTTTAGCGTCAACGATTTTGGCGTCAATATTCTTCCTAAACACAACACATGCAGTTCAAACCAATCATTCGCATGAACAACCCGACTCGATACCACTTGTTGGGAAATCATGGGCGACATCATATCGCTAAGTGGAAGAACAAGAAAACAAAAAATCCCCATTCCAAAAAGATGTTGCATTAAAATCGTCAGTATGAAGATTGGTCGCAAAAAAATCCATAAAACACAAAACTGCAGATAGAGATTGTGTTACCTAGGGAGATCGATATCCCTTTTTTTTCTGCAGATCCTTAGGAGAGGGTGAAGGAGGTCAAGCGTCCTCCTCTCTAGCGGTGATCCACACAAAGAGGGGGTTGGACGACCCTCCTCAAAACTCCGTGCCTCTAAGGTGGAGAGGGAGAGGAGAATAGGAAAGGCAAGCAAAGACTCTAGCCTATGAGGTTGTGAATCCCCTCCTATTTATAGAGATCCCGTGTCAAACCCTAATGGGTCCTTCCCTTTAGTGGGTATTGGATGCGCATCCAATAAGACAGGCTCATGGGATATCTCATATCAGAACCTCTACTCATCACAATGCCTACCATATGTGTGTGACCCTCTAGGCCCAATATCGAAGTTGGCCATGAGTCATACCTGTCGAACTCCTTCTAACTCGGTGAATTATTATCTCGTAATAATTCACGACTCATCGACCACGGACGTACTAGGCTACTACGCCAGTAGTCCCCGATGATGATCAGGGGAATCTAATCCATTGGACCTGTCTGTCCTCGTTACCATGTACCTATAGTCCCTCATCCATCGAATATCCCAGAGACCGTATATATCGAGCATGGTGTTGTCGGACCCATACGGTTTCTACCGAGTCTCGCTCTAATCGGATTCTCCGGAGAACTCTTTCTCTCTTAACCCGAATGACCCTGCGAGGGGATTTTTTACGAGCAAGAACACATGGGATATTCTCTCTCATGACGTCGAGAGTGGATGATCCTCTATCGACACTCAATAGCCCTCGTAAGGTCGACTACCACTCCCAATGACCATTTGTACTAGATCCGGGACAGCCAAACCTATAAGTCTAGTATCAAAGAGTGGAGCACTCCATGGGGACATCCTTGGTGTCTCAAGTCTAAGGACCAGATACACCACTGGGACTACGGAATCATTTGTCGACAATAAGACATCATCAACCATCCAACATTCCGTAAGCGGATCAATCGATAAACTCATTCTCCAATGAGCACCTGTCATTGTATCCCTAGTGTCCCTACACGGCGCACTATGAGACCAGCTGCATCCATCATATGGACGGGTATACAGCACGCCGGTCTATCCGATTATCACGATGTCCCTCTCGAGTAACCTATGACCGGGATTATTTAGGATATGTGTTTAAAGGTGAATCGATCTCATTATCGTGATCTCATCACGATCCGATTCCCATTGCACAAATCCAAGGACATCACAATATACATATGCATTTATGCAATAGTTATAAAGTGATATATGCCAAAATATAATAAGCAAAAAGATTTTGTATCAAGTCACTCGTGCCATCACTCACGTGATTGGCTTGCTGGGCACCTATGACTAGCAAGTTGGGTAGCACTCAAGGCTGAAATAATAGAAGGAAACTTTTCTTGAATCCCAATGAACTTGAAAGGTGGTTGATCTAGAGGTGAGAAAGTAACAGTCTTCCGAAAACAATCGACACTTGCATGGTATGCTGAAAGCCAGTCCATACCCAAGATAGCATCGAAATCTTGAAATTCTAGTAGAATAAGATCTACTAGCAAATCGTGGCTTTCAATAGTAATAACACAGTTTCTATATATCTGATCAACTATCAAAGAGTTTCCAACTGGTGTTACTACCATTAATGCATTATTCATTGTCTCATGATTCTTATGCAGTTTCATAGCAAAATAGGGTGATATAAAAGAATGTGTAGAACCAGAATCAATAAGCACAGATGCTGGCATACCACAGAGTGTGATGATACCTTTAATAATAGATCCCGAGGCTTCAGCATCTTGATGAGTCAGTGCGTAGACTCTTGCCTGTCCTTCCTCTCTGGGTCGTAGCTGTTGTTGTCCAGTTATTTGGGGTGGAGATCGACGTTGATGTTGTTTCCGTGGGTAATCCTTCGACATGTGCCCCGGTTGTTAACAATAAAAACATACGCGTTGTCCCATGGGGCATGAGGTGGAAACATGATCTGTCTTTCCACATAAATAACATCTTATAACAACTTGATTGCTAGGAGCTCCTGCTTGTTGATGCCCAAACTGTTTGCCTTTTCCTTTCTTTGAGGGTCCAGAATGTAATCCCCCATACATAAATGGTGTAGCATTAAAAGGTCGCTTTCGATCCTTTGCTTGTTGTAATTCATTATCTAATTTCTCTACCACCAAAGCTCGATTTAACACTTCAGCATATGTTGGTAAAATCAGTACTGCAACAGACTTTCTAATTGATGATCGAAGTCCCCTCTCAAAATGACGAGCTCTTTGACTTTCATTAAAAGCAATATGTGGAGAGAACTGAGCCAACTCAGTGAAATGATGATCATATTCCATTACAGTTCTATTTCCTTGGTGGATGCTAAGGAACTCTTGTTGTTTCTCAAAACGAATTGAATCAGGAAAGAACTGCTCATAAAATGCATCTTTAAACTGCTCCCAAGTTACCACATTACCTCCCGCCTCTAACATACTCCTTTTTTAGGTCCACCAAGTGTCTGCCGTCCCTTCCAAAATGAAAGAAACGAAAGACACTTTTTGATTTTCCCTACATTCGATAACTTCGAATGTCTTTTCCACTTGACGAATCCAACGTTCAGCAAAGATTAGATCTGGCTTACCCTAAAAAATTGGTGGTCCCAATCTCTTAAAGTGATCTAATGTATTATTCCTACCTCGTGGAATTTCATCTCGTTCCTCATGACGCTCAAAGTATCCCCTAATAGCATTGAGGACTCTGTGTACGTTATCTTGAGCATTGATAGGTGCTGGGGCATGAGGGGCATTCTGCAAAGTCAGAGAAGCTGGCCTATAATTAGTGATAGGTGTACGAGAGGACTGGGTTTGCTCTACGATGCGTGGAGCTTCCAAGTTATTAATTGTTTGAACACCTCTCCGAGTGCGTAGACCAATAGCATTGCGACCATGAGCACCCCGAGTGATAGGACCACTAATCTCTGGAATTTGCTCCATTACTCCTAGAATAGGTTAAAGACAATCATCGGTTAAAGTCAATCAAGGGACCTAATACACCTACAAGCCCAAGACCATGCTATGATACCATAAAAGATGTCACATCCTGGATTTTTTTTTTTTAATCTTTCCACATATTTAGGCCAAATAGATAAACATCACTTTATTCATCATTCATAAACATTTATTACAATTCATTTATTACAATCTATTTATTCATCGAATCATAAATAGAAAAGTAAACATGGTGATGTTAATTTCAAGAATCAACCAAGTGGCTCTACCTAACGGTAGAGGAAGGTGCGCTCTCCACTGGAATCCGATTTAGTACTAGAGGGAGGCTGCTCTGAAAATCAAAAACAAAGAAAATTCAGCAACGCTGAGTAGGAACCATAAAAGTCAACTCAAAATATATACATGATCAAAATTCAATCAATCATCCCATTGGCGTATATCAAATACCCGAAGGAGCACTCCCCCAACAGCGGATGGAGAGGCTTTACCCTACGGGATGAGTTTGTGTTCTCCCAACAGCGGATGGAGGCAAACTCATATCGCACTCCCAACAGCGGATGGAGTGGTGTCCCACACCCGCCAAAGTGGGGACACGTTCCTCCCAACAGCGGATGGAGGAACCGTTCAACCGCCACGTTTGACGGCCCACTAATCCCCGAAGGGAAATAATATAATCTCACACTGGTCATGTCCATTTCGGGATGAAATAACATATTTAAAACGTCTCTTTCAAATATCATCAAAATCAAGTAATATAAATTAGCCCTCAATTGACTTGAACTCTAGTTTAATCGATTCAATTGAACTCGATTTACTAGAGCCTAACTGAATTGATCTCTAATCCTTATTTAACTGGTCTAGAACCACCCTAGACTAGTATAATTTAGACTAGATTAAGTTCGATTTAGGTTAAACTAACTTTAATAAGTCAATCAATTCGGAATCACCCTGAATTGATCTAGACTAATCAAGTCTAGTTTAGTTCAATCAACATTTGAGCTCAAGTTCAACAATAACATTGGGCTAGATTGAGCCAGTCCATCTACTGGTCATGTGTATTATACATGATTGAGCAAGCATTACACAAAACTAGCCCATGGACTAGTCATGTGCGTCGCATATGACTGCCCAAAATAGTTGGGCTAGGGTAGCTTACGGGCCAAGGCTTGACCCGTGGATTGGGCCTCGCCTGTGATAAATTTCATTCCAATTAATATTCAATTTCATATCATAGTGTTGAATCTCGGATTTTGATGATGAAACTAATTGATTGTGTTTAGATGTTTAACTGCATTTTGAGTGATGCAGGTCTACTCGAGAATTAGGCAGTTAGTCAGGAGGAATTGGCGCTTGTAGGAGGAGATCACGTCGGGATATTGGACGGTAGAAGGCTTGAACGTCGGGCATCGCCAAGAAGAGCGGAATTGCGCCAAGGATATCGGGGGTTGCGGAGGTCAACCGTCGATTGGGCAACAAGCGCAAGAGAGGACGGCGATGCTAAAGAATCGGACAAGCGCCAACCAATGGCGTCTGTAGGGCAAAAGAATGTCAATTGCGTTGTAATAACTTGTCTAGATCGGAGTAGAGTTTTGGTTTGCATGTGCAGGATTAACTTCGATAACGATGAAGGCATAAAGTGAAACAAAGTGTGGAGTCAAGCACGAAGGATTCGTTGGGAGTTCAAGAGTTCGACGGAAGTCCGAAGGATCATCGGGGAATGTCTGGAACCAGCCGAGAATGAGTAGGGAGCTTGTAGGAAGGGTTTTTTAAGCTTCATGAGAAGGTTCGTTGGAAGTTCGGAGCTCGCCGAGAAAGATCGGAGCTTGCCGGAAGAAGCTCGTTGGAACTCGCCAAGATCAAATCGTGAAGTTTAAGAGCTTGCCGGGAGTCCAGAATGGTTTCAGAGTTTATTGGAAGACCCTTGAAAGTTCGCCGGGCTTCATGGGAAGTAGTCTTGACTTATGGACTTTGTAATAGCTTATATAATGTCTTTAAAATTCGTAGTTAGCATGTTAATTAGGGTTAGGATTAGGTATTAATCCTATAACACAAATAGGGGCCTATAACTTGTAGGGTGAAAACACTTGTAGGTGGTGAAAAAAACTTGAAGGGCTGAAAACACTATAGGCGGTGACACCTCCTGGGCTGGCGGTGGCACCACCAGCTTGACTAACGCTGGGCGGTGGCACCGCTTATTGGGTGGTGGCACCGCCAAACATCGGGAACCCAAAGAGGATTTGAATTTTGGAGCCCAAATTTTGGAGCCCAAATTTGAATCCTCTTGAGGCCTATAAATACCCCTCAAATCTCAGCTGAGAACACAACCTTTTGAGCAGCAAGAGTTTGAGAGAAAAATCTTAGAAAAGTGTTAGCTTTCTTTCTTTTCAATTTGCTAGTGTTCACCTCATCTCTTCTCGAAAATCTGTAAGAGAGTGAACCGCTTGTAAAGAGTTGTAAGAGGGGTATTTACCCTTCCATTTCAAGAGACTTGCTAGTGGAAGGTGGGAGCCTCATCGAAGAGGGGCCTCGCAAGTGGAGTAGGTCATTTGACCGAACCACTCTAAAATCGGCGTGATCCTTGGTTTGCATTTCATTATTGCTATTTACATTATTGCAAACCTTCTTATATGCTTTAGTTCCTCATTACTTTTTTTGTGCATATTTAAGAATACGCTTTCAAGATTAAGCTTGTCAAGTTCGCTCTTATCATCTGAAAGATTTTTTTAAAAACCGAAGTTTTAATCCTGCACTAATTCACCCCCCTCTTAGTGCTGCTCCGATCCTAACAATTGGTATCGAGCCCGGTATTTCTCATTTGGATTTACACTCGAGAGAAATGGCTCTTCATGGCTTTCAAGAGGGCTTATCGGTTTTTAGTCCACCGTTGTTTAACGGATTGGACTACACTTATTGGAAAACTCGAATGAGAGTTTTCTTGATTTCTATGAATTTGGATATATGGAATATTATTGAAAATGGTTTTCAACTTCCCTCTAAACCGATGAACGAATGGTCGGATTTAGAGAAGAAGTATTTTTCTTTAAACGCAAAGGCTATGAATGCCTTATTTTGCGCTTTAGACAAAAATGAGTTCGATCGGATTTCTACGTGCGAAACGGCTTTTGATATTTGGCGAACACTTGAAATCACACACGAGGGAACTAGTAGAGTCAAAGACTCGAAAGTTAACATTTTAATGCATGATTTCGAGCTTTTTTTCAAATGAAGTTTAAACCATTGTTGACATGTACACCGTTTTGTTCGGATGTCGTCAATGGTTTACAAACTCTTGGCAAATGTTTCTCAATTTTGAACTTGTTAGTAAATTTTTTACGATCACTTTCTAAAGTTTGGGAATCAAAAGTTACGCAATACAAGAAACAAAAGATTTAAATATTTTTCCACTTGAAGAACTTATGGCTCATTGATGACATATGAAATGGTGTGCAATGCACATGATGAACATAATGAACACTTGAACCACCTTCCAAAGAATAGGAAGGATTTGGAACTCGGACAAATAAATACCACTTGAGCAATGACTCAAGTGATGAGGACAATGATGAACTTGAACTTGAACACTAACTCTTAATAAGTTCATTAAACAAAAATCTAAAATGAACAATGAACTTAAACGGAGGAAGAGGCCAAAGAAAAGGAAGGCACCTAAGGATGAATCAAGAACTTCCAAAGATGAAATGGCTTAAATGGGCTTTGATGGGCTTCGACTACAAGGTAACTAACTCAACTCTCTTGAATTATTTTGAAATTACTTGAAGTTTTCATGAGTGCTTAATTTAGATAGTAGGAATAGGAAAAAAAATTATTTTTCAAAAAATTATATCATGTTTTTCTTTTTAGCATCTTTTGAAAAATTAAAACTTTGATCATGAAATGTATATTGCTAAGGTTTCATGCATGTTATGTTTTTGAAATGTTAAATGATGTATACAACATTAGGGATGATAATTATATGATATGTGATAATGCTTAGGATTAATCCATACATGTGTATCTTGATGATTTTATGACATACATGAGTTTTTTGAAGTAAATGTTGATTTGATACTCTCATTTTGGATTAACATGTTTTTGGTTTAATCATTTTTTATGATGAATTAATATGACATTCTCATGACATATTAAGATGACATAGTGCATGTACATCTATGTATGAATTTCTTGATAGTCTTTTGTTGATAGATGTGATATCATGATGTTTTATTTTTTTATGTGTTTGGGCTTGACGGCTTTATGGACTAAACTTATGTTTTGACTTTAAATGATGATACAATGTTTTCACAAAAGACTTGAACACTCTCACATGAAACCAATTGTATGAAATGGAAATGAATTTTCTATTCTATTGAGATTAATGAATTTATTTTACCAATCTTATGAATCTCATGAAAATAAACATGATGAATATTTTATAAATGAGTTGTCTTATAAGATTTTGCCTTTACATCTTGAACTTTAATGCTTATATTGATTTGGCATATAAAAGACTAAAGGCATGCTCATAAGAAACAAATCACATGAATAGAAATTTATAAAAAATGAAATGTAATCCTTTATCTTATTGATTTCTACCTAAGAGACCAATAAAACTATCTATGCCATTTTGAATCTCTTGAAAGAAATGTTGAGATTTTGATGATTTGGATGATTTGAATTTGAACGAAGTTTTATTCAAAATCATGATCTTGATTCCGTGATATTTACAAATTAAGATTTATTATGAATCAAGATTTTTTTCATTAATCGATCTCCTAAGATTTTTCCTTGATTATTTAAGAGGAGATTTTTCAAAACAAAATTTGTCTTCTATTACTATCTTTTCATGATATGATTTTTATACAATTCCTTGTATTCATGAAATGTTTATCGCATCACCCTTAATTACTTTCTTCTTGATATTCCTTATGTGGTGATTAAAATTATGCATGAAATACTCTTGATATTATTTTGATGTATACAAATGAAAAGTTATAATCATGAATGATGGGATGAAATTTGACAAGTTAATATCTTCATGATTTGAAATATTTATACTTTGAAATTATGCATGCAATTGCTTTGTATTGTGATGATATATGCATCATGAATACTTTATTATCATACATGAAAATAGTGATAAACATTTTGAAAATAAATGTTTGTATCATGTTAGATGATTTTACATCATGTGCATGATGAGTTATAGTGATGATCGAAACAATGATTGAAATGCGTTAAATGATGAATGTTTGGTATCATGATCAACATGTTGATAAATGCTTGAAAATTTTAATGTTTGAGTATTATGTATGATATGCTTATTAATCATGATTGATTTATTTTTTTGATTATCGTGCATGAAAAAAATAAGGTTATTGAAATTGTGTATGTTTTAATTTGAATATATAATGATGCACAAATAAGAATGATACTTACCTTTGTCATAATATGAAAATTGATATAAGGGTCTTCCTTCTTTTTTGACAATGACAAAGGGGGAGCAAGAATTTCTAGCGTGGACATCATGAAAAAAGGCAAACTAACTAGCTTGCACAATTCAAGATGAAAGCAAAAATTGCACTTCTCAAAAGAAGATGCAAATGTAACATTTGCCAAATTGTTTTGCTTGCCTCATGTAAAATATTATCTCTTGCTAGTTTGGCATTTTTGCTAGCTTGTATGTTGCAAAACTTGATCTTTTTTTCAAACATTTTGCTAGCTTACACTTTGCAAAGAAAGCAAAAATGACACTTCTAGAAGAAAGAGCTTGTTATTTTGAACATCACAAGCTTGTTTATCTTAAGAAACAAAAATTGCAAAAGTGCTATCTTGCCTATCTCAAGAAACAAAACTTGCAACTTGCACACATTGCAATAGGAAGCAAGAATTATGAGCTTACACAAGAAAGCTATCTTACATTTGCTTTCGAAATTTTTTGCTAGCTTGTATATTGTGAAACTTACATATAAGTAAACATTGCTAGCTTGTAGTCTAAAGAGAAGCAAAAGTTGCTATCTCAAAAGAAGCAAATGTGCTATCTTGACTATCTTAAGAGACAAAAATGCTAACTTGCACATCTAGCAAAACTTGACAAATTTGCATATTTCAAGAAGCAAGAGTTGCTTTCTTAAACATCTCAATATTGCTACCTTGCATGATATAAAATTTGCTATATCAAACATTATAAATATTGTTACTTGCAAAGAAAAGCAAAGTGCAATCTTGCACAAGAAGCAAGTGTTGAATTGCCATGATTGAACTTAAGAATCTAGCTATGCTTTTGTGCTTATATGTTGTGATGAAAATCTAGCTTCATGTTATAAAAACTTGCATATCTTTTAAAATAGCTAGAGCAACTTCTCCTTTTTGTTGATGACATAGGGGGAGAAGTATATTGATGACTTCATGCATTGAATTGAATATTTTATATATTTGCATGATGGTTTAAATATTTTTTCATAACATGTGATGAATGTCACTTGGATTTGGGATAATCCAAGTGTTCTATCAATGGCATATTGATAGGGGGAGTTTGGTTAAACTCCGGGGAGTTTAGGTTAACTCCGTTAGTCATCAATTAGTTGTCATCATCAAAAAGGGGGAGATTGTTGAATCTCGGATTTTGATGATGAAACTAATTGATTGTGTTTAGATGTTTAACTGCATTTTGAGTGATGCAGGTCTACTCGATCAGAATTAGACAGTTAACGCAGGAGGAATTGACGTTGCGCCGGAGGAGATCACGTCAGGATATTGGACGGTAGAAGGCTTCGAACGTCGGGCATCGGGCCAAGAAGAGCGGAATTGCGCCAAGGATATCGGGGTTGCGGAGGTCAACCGTCGATTGGGCAACAAGCCGCAAGAGAGGACGATGTGCTAAAGAATCAGACGAAGCGCCAACCAATGACGTGCCGGGCAAAAGAATGTCAATTCGCGTTGTAATAACTGTCTAGATCGGAGTAGAGTTTTGGTTTGCATGTGCAGGATTAACTACGATAACGATGAAGGCATAAAGTGAAACAAAGTGTGGAGTCAAGCACGAAGGATTCGTTGGGAGTTCAAGAGTTTGGCCGAAGTCCCGAAGGATCATCGGGGAATCTTCGAAGGAACAGCCGAGAATGAGTAGGGAGCTTGCCGAAGGTTTTTTTAAGCTTCGCCGAAGGTGGATTGGAAGTTCGCGCGGAGCTCGCCGAGAAAGATGGAGACTTGCCAGAAGAAGCTCGTTGGAACTCGCCAAGATCAAATCGTGAAGTTTAAGAGCTTCTTAGGAGAGTCAGAATGGTTTCCAGAGAGTTTATTGGAAGACCGCCGAAAGTTAGGAAGCTTAAGCTCTAAGTAGTCTTGACTTATGGACTTTTGTAATAGCTTATATAATGTCTTTAAAATTGTAGTTAGCATGTTAATTAGGGTTAGGATTAGTATTAATCCTATAACACAAGTAGGGGCCTATAACATCAGAGGGAAAAACATCTTGAGGCGGTGAGTCAAAAACATCAGAAGGGTGAAAACACTATAGGCGGTGACACCTCTGGTGGGCGGTGGCACCGCCCAACAACTTGTTGGGCGGTGGCATGCTTGGTTTATGGTGGCACCGCCAAAGACGGGAACCCAAAGAGGATTTGAATTTTGGAGCCCAAATTTTGGAGCCCAAATTTGAATCCTCTTGAGGCCTATAAATACCCCTCAAATCTCAAATGAGAACACAACCTTTTGAGCAAAGCAAGAGTTTGAGAGAAAAATCTTAGAAAAGTGTTAGCTTTCTTTCTTTTTCAATTTGCTAGTGTTCACCTCATCTCTTCTCGAAAATCTGTAAGAGAGTGAACCCGCTTGTAAAAGAGTTGTAAGAGGGTATTTACCCTTCCATTTCAAGAGACTTTAGTGGAAGGTGGGAGCCTCATCAAGAGGGGCCTCATGAAAAGGGAGTAGGTCATTTGACCAGAACCACTCTAAAATCGGCGTGATCCTTGGTTTGCATTTCATTATTGCTATTTACATTATTGCAAACCTTCTTATATGCTTTAGTTCCTCATTACTTTTGCTGTGCATATTTAAGAATACGCTTTCAAGATTAAGCTTGTCAAGTTCCGCTCTTATCATACGAAAGATTTTTTAAAAACCGAAGTTTTAATCCGCTGCACTAATTCACCCCCCCCTCTTAGTGCTGCTCCGATCCTAACACATAGCATATACCCATTAACAATATAAATAAAAACATAATAATACATTAAAAGATAGACAAGGAGAAAAGCTTTAATACAAGAAAATAATATTCTAAATTTGACTAGAAATCATAAGACATTAAAAGATGGATTGGGAGATAAGTTTTAATACAAGGAAATAATCTTCTAAATTCAAATAAAAATCAGGTTTTCAACACATATAAAATTTCAACATATTCTAGTCATATTTTAAATCATTCAGAATAATATATTTTAAATTTTAGATCAAAGAATATCAAAAAGGATTTTAGATAACATATTCTAATCTAACAAGATTTTAATCCAGATAAGATTAAAGATAAACTGTAAAACAAGAAATATCATATAAAACAAATATATTTTTAACATATTTAACTCTACAATAAAAACCTTAATCATGGATCAAAATATATTATGAAAAATTTAACTAATTACTTTAATAAAAAAAATTGACATTTAAAGAATAGATACATATTTTTCAAACTATAAAATTTTAAATATTTAAAGAGTCAAAATAAAAACTAAAACTATAAAATTTAAAAAAAGTAGGGAAACCTACCTCTTGTCAACAGATTGTAACTCCTCGTTCCTCCCGCTGCCAAGCTCGACTAGGTGAGGAATGAAGGAGAGAAATCCCTCCCTTTAAATAGGAGGAGGTGAGCCTCTATTAAAGGAAATTTATTTTAATTTTCGTAGTTATTTAATATAAATTATTTTCATTTAATATATCAACAAATATGATATCATTATATTTGGAATACTTAATAGTTATTTCCTTAATTCATATCAACAAACAAGGAAGTAGATTAAGATTTTATTAAATTATAATAACAAGTAAGGAAAGCAAATCAATTCATAACTTAAATATTTGATTTAATTATAATATGTATATATATATATATATTTGTATATATATATATGTATATATATATTTGTATATATATATATATGTATATATAAATAAATATATATATATATATATATATATATATATATAT